>JBAMCE010000472.1:600000-945000 GCA_037075305.1 Drosophila kanekoi
AGCTGACGATGTAAACTGGCGGGTCGTTATAATCGGGGGCGGAGTTGGCTTAAAGTGCTGCTCTATATACTTGCGATCTAAATACGAATCGAGACATGTATTATATGTATGTATGTTATATAGGGTTTCAAGCAACGCAATCTAACAATATAATGTTTATTATGTATTCTTGCTGGGGTATAAGGGGACGTCATTCAGGATAATCCGCGTTCAACTTTAACTTCAATTCAATACTTATGCATGCTTAGTAACTTGTTGGGTATAGTGGAATTGCATACATACATCACATATACAATACACATTCAACAAATGTAAAATACATTTAAAAATGAACTCCAGATAATTTTTGAGTTTGTTTCGATAGAGGATTTTAAAAGGAACATTTTATATTATTAATTTGATTAAATAGTGGAATTGCATACATACTTCACATATACAATACACATTCAACAAATGTTAAATATGTGCATATGTAAAAATCAGCTCCAGACGATTTTTGAAAACGATTTGAGATGGCATTCAGTTAAAATACTATCCAAACATATTGTATAGGAGTATGCATGCTTAAAGGTAATTTTAGTTGAGTTTATTATAAAGAAATTACCTCCTGAGTAAAGGAAGTTGTGTGCAAGTTCTGCCTGCTCAGGCGTAACCCATTCTCCTGCAGATAGTTATCATGTTGTGAATAAAGGAGTTTATATATGTGAAAAAAACAAACAAAAACAAGTATTTCTCATAGATAAATTCAGATAAGTATTTTCTACGAGTGCCGAGAATGTTCTATACGTTCATCCAGTACACAGAATAAATATATAAAGAAAAGTATGATTATATGCCCAATTTGGCGTACATATTTACAGAGATATATCTGTGTACAAGTTGGATGTACTATTGAAAAATGTCGAATGTGAATATTTGCGGGTTCATTGAAAATTACCTTCAACAATTACGACGCACGATGTCTCATCTGTTCCATGGCAATTGGTTGCCTTGCAGGTGTATTTGCCAGAGTCTGAGGGCTTGCAATCGATTATTTCCATTGTGACAACCCCGTCCGAGTGGGTCATGGCGTACTCGTATTTGCTCAGCTCTCGGCCGTCCTTGTACCATTTGACAGTGGGCACTGGCTTGCCGCTCAGGCAACAGAGAAGCTTACAGGTGTCACGGGCTTGCATGACGCGCGGACGCAGTAGGAATGTAAAACTGGGCGCCGACTCGGACTCCTCCTGCCAGAATGTGTAGGGCAAGGGCTCACGGCGGCGAACCGGTGTCGATTCGGTTCGATATCTTGGCTGTTCTTTTGGCAGTGGATGTACATTGAGGAAAACAACTTCTTCGCGGGAACCATAATGGTTTTCGGCGCGTATTATATATTCACCGCGATCATCAAGTTTCACACGATTGATTATAAAGTAATAGTCGTCGCCGGCATAGCGTTTCATGAACTTAACGCTCTGTCTCAGCTCAATATTATTGTGCGACCAGGTAAGCGTGGGCGTGGCAATAGCAATGCATCGACAATAGAATTTGACGCTCTGGCCCTCATAACAGAACTGCGATGACGGCCGGATGACAAATCGTGGCGCCGCCTGTCGACGATCGAACACGGCATCGTGCATTTTATATTTCTCCATAAGAAGTTTTCGCAGCGATGAATACTCGGACAGGCGACCAATCGGCAGTAGATATTTGCCAAAGTCCTCGTACTTCTTTCTCAGTTTCTCGCGGTAGGCCAGATAACGATCGCGTGCAATCTTTTGGTTGAGCTCTCTATGGTCGCCCGTTAACCATGGATGCAGGAGGCATTCGTGGGCAGTCATTCGTTTCTCTTTGCTGGCAATTAGAAGTTTTCGTATAAAATCTTTACCCTCATCGGAAATGTGCTTAAAAGCTTCCATATCGAAATCCCAATCGCAGGCCTTAACATTCTTAAGTGTCTGTACATCGTTGTCGCCAGCGAAGGGCGAAAGTCCACTAAGGCTATATATATGAGAAATGGGAAATGGAAAATCGATTTAGTAGTTTTCATAATGCATTTTTAAAATATGAATCCACTTACAGAACATAGGCTAACACTCCCGTTGCCCACATATCCGTATAAAATCCGACCGGTTCTCGGTTGACAATTTCGGGAGCTGCAAATTCGGCTGTGCCAGTTGTGATTTTGACCACCTCGTTGGGATCCAGCCGTGTGGCCAAACCGAAATCAATCAGTTTGACGTTCGTACTGGTGCGTGTCTGGCACATTATATTTTCGGGCTTGATATCCAAGTGGATAATATTTTTCTCGTGCATGTGCCGGATTCCCTCGCAGATTTGTCGCATGTAATTGATAACTTCCGCTTCGGTCATCACGTAACCCTCAGCCGTAATACGCTCAAACAGTTCGCCACCAGATAAGCTAATTAATGTTAAACGAAAAGAAACGGAGATTATTATTTATCAATATATGCCTAGGAAATAGCTGGAGATAATTTGGCTATACTCACAATTCTAGTATGAGAACCATTTCGTCGTCGTCTTCGAACGCATCGTGTAGGTTTATGAGTTTTTGATGGTGCAACTGATTCATAATGTCGATCTCACGTCGAATCAGGTCTTTTTCAACGGCATGCGATACGGGTATAAATTTGGCAGCGAATATATTTCCAGTGCTACGCTCCCGACATCTGTGCACAACTCCGAAAGCTCCATTGCCAATCTCCTCGAGAATATCGTATCGATTGTAAACGCTATCGTGCGAAATTTCGACAGGCTGTGGCACAAATTTCGAGTATATGTCAAAGACATATGAATCGTAATCCTTAATTGGGCCGTCAGCCTTGCCACGTATCCTTTTGCCGCTCTCATCCAATTCCCACTTACGTTCGACAGGTTTCTTCTTGATCGATTCCTTTGTTTTGATCAATGTACTAACATCGGATGCATCCGAGCGGCCGTAGACATTATCGGCAAAAACTCTGAAGTCATATTCCTTGCCGGGCGTTAGGCCAGTTACGGCCATCGATGTGAAACGCGTGTTACCCACACGTATCCACGACGAAAGCGGATGCTCACGGCGCTCAACATAATAGTTGGTAATATCGCTGCCGCCATCCCAGATGGGGGCCTTCCAGCTGAGGGACAACGAGTCTGTGCCAATGCTTTCGACCAACGGGAAGCGTGGCGGATCTGGTCTATCGCTTATTTGAACCTGGATTATAGCCGTATCCGAGCCCAGTTCGTTCTCTGCCGTGATTCGATACGGGCCGGAGTCTAAACGCGATCCATCACGTATGGTCAACACGGCATGTCGCTCCTTGACCTCAACATTATAGTGACCGCCAGATTCGATATTTTCACCTTCTCGGACCCAGTGTATGCGTGGCTTGGGGAAGCCAGTGAATGGTATTTTAATCACAACATTTTCACCCTTATCAAAGTATGCCGTGTCTCTGAATCGTGGTGGCACGTTCAACTTTGGTGCAGCTGTAAAATGTCATTAAACGAATTTAATTATCTCTATAAATAAAACTTATTGTCCTGACCGACTGACTAACTGCTTTGCTTGGCTATGCATATACTAGTGGGCATAACCCGGCCTTGCCAATGGCACGGATAAAATAAATAACTTTCATACAATTGTTTTCCGCCACTGTTGCGGGTGGAAACTCCCATTTCCACTAATGAGGAATTGGAAAAGTGTGAAACACCCCTCAAATGAATTTAAACAAAGAACCTTGAAAATGAGTTTAAGGCCGATAGGATTGTAAACAACAATGTTGTATACACAAACGTTTTTCGCGATTTTTTCACACTTGCGAGTGGAATTTCACGAAACCCCGTCGGATCGTGCACCTTCATCACATAAGGTAACTATAGTGAAAATTTCAGCTTTTATATATAGACATAATATATATATTATAAAGTTCTATTGGAAAACTCAAAACTCAGGAATTATTCGCTCCACAAGGGAATTATAACTTCGGCATGCCGAAGATATCCCAACTTTTTAGCTCTCGTACTCATGCTGAGAAACCGGACGGAAAAATGTAGCTTACAATATTATAGTGGATCGTTAAACCCAATAGTACTTACTCATAATGGCAAGAGCTGCACGAGTTGATTTGGCGCCAGCTTTGTTAACGGCACGGCAAACATATTCATCGGCGTCCTCACCGAACACATCGTTAATGTTGAGGAAATGATTGTCGCCCTCAGAGTAGATGTGATAGCGAGCTCCGCTTGTTATCTCACGCGCACCCTTATACCAGGTAATAGTTGGTCGCGGAACGCCCGTAATTGTACACGTGAACTGTGCGTTGTGGTTTTGGATGCAATTCGCATCGCGCAGCGGCTTGACAATAATGGGCGCGGTTGCCGCCTTTGGATCTACGATCTTGACCACCTGAGAAGCGGTTGATTCCTTCGATAGGCCGGCGATATTCTGGGCGAACACGCGGAATTCGTACTGACGGCCTTCAATCAGATTATGGCAATTGATTTGGTTCGCAGCGCTAATGATGGGGTTAACCCGTTGCCAGGTATCGCTGCCCACCTCACGCTTGTCAACCCAATAGCCTTGAATGTGTGCACCGCCATCTGATTCTGGTTTGGCCCATTCCAAATGGACAAAGTCGCCGCCAATTTCGGTGATCTCTGGAATGCCCGGGGGTGAAGGAGGATCGATTGGTGCCTTGGCACGAATCGGATTCAAGCCTTCCAATGGTGCCCCAATGCCGTTCTCATTTACAGCCATTACGCGGAATATATACTCTTGGTTCTCGAGTAGACCCTGAACATTAAACGATGTATCCTTGCAGGAGCTGGACACGGTGATCCAGTGAGGAGACGTTATATCCTTACGTTCGACCACATAATGTGTTATCCTAAGGCCACCATCATAGGCAGGTGGCCGCCAGGCCAATGTGCACGAGTGCTTATTAATGTGGGAAATTCCCATAGGGCCAACGGGTGCCGATGGCAGGCCCGTAATACGTGCATCAAAATGTCCGATGGCACTTCCAGAATCATTGCTCAGCTCGATTTGGTAATTGCCAGCGTCACTTTTAGCAATATCGCGTATAAATATAGCAATATAATCATCAAAGATTGTATATTTGAAATGTGATTCATCGGCCACATCGGAGATAAGCTCGTTGTTTTTAGTTATCTTCACCGAAAGCGGCTGGTCTCCCGAATAGTAGACCTTAATCTTTGTATTATCGCCCTCCGGTAGATACAACTCACTCGGGCATCTGTTTATAATCGGCGGGGAGCCTACTTTAAGATATCCAGACGTATGCACAAATCCAAGCGAGTTAATTGCCTCGCAGGTGTAGTCACCATCATCGCCGGATTGGACATTTGATATGTGTAGCCTGAAAACGCCGTCTTTGCTATCGCATGTAAAGCGTCCTCCGGGTTGCATCTGTATCTCCTTACCGTTCCTTAGCCATCTTGCTGTGGGACTAGGTTTACCCGAGGCAGCACATTGCAGTGTGAAATCTTTGCCAGAAGGCGCATTCCTGTCCTGCAATCGCGAGATCCAATCGGGTTTCTCGCCGCCCAAAACTTCGCACACCTTGATGGGCATTGTGCATAGACTTGGCTCTGAACGCCCGGCAGCATTGATGGCAAAAATGCGGAATTCATAATCGCCCATTTCGATAAGGTTGATGACCGTAAATTCGGTATCTAAGACATTGTAATCATTACATTTTACCCACACGGCACCGCCAATATCTCTGCGTTCGATTATGTAACCCGTGATACGGGATCCGCCATCGCTGATGGGCTTCTCCCATTTGAGGTCGACATAATTCTTGCCCACCTTCGTGACTTGCGGAGTGCCCGGTGGCGCGGGTACATTAAATTTACCCTTCAGTTTGAATCTCAAGGATGGCGGAGATGGCTTACTGAAGCCTGCAGCATTCTTCGCTTTAATTCGGAATTCGTACTCGCTGCCATTCGTTAGGTTGTACAATTGATATTTTGTGTCTTTTATTAAATACTCGTACGTATTCCACGACGAGTCATTAACAATGTCCCGGTATTCAATTTGGTAGCCTTGAATGCGAGAACCGCCATCACTTGCAGGCCGTGTCCATATCAATGTAACATTGCCGGAGTCCCAATCAATTACCTTGGGCTGGCCCGGCTCATCGGGAACCGTGAACTGATGCTTAGCTGTAATGGGTTCCGGCATCTCGAGCGGATCGGATAATCCATATTGATTCTCAGCTCGAACGCGGAAGTGGTATTTATGATTGGGCTCCAGACCCATAACATCGTAGTGGGTATTACGCACGAAACTGCTAACCTTCACCCATGTTCCGCTGGTGTCCAATTTCTCCACAACATAGTTTGTAATTGGTGAGCCTCCGTCGTCGAGTGGAGTCTTCCAGGCGAGCGTGCAAGTATCTGGCGTAATATCATAGGCATTTAATGGACCTTGTGGTGGACCAGGTCTGTCGACAACGGTCACATGACACGATGCAGTGTCCGAGCCCTTGGCGTTTGCCAAAGTAATTGTATACGATCCAGTTTCAGATCGTTTGGCACATTTATTGTGATAAACAGAGCTATAATCATCCGTATCGAATCGGATGCGCTCATCGGGTGACACATCGATGCCATTGATATTCCAGGACGGCACCGGTCGTGGGTTCGCATGGTACGGCACTGTAATATGGAACTCTTCTCCGGCAATGACAGTCATATCGCGAATCGATAGGTCAGACGTTATCTTGGGAGCATGTGGTGGCCGGCGACAGTAAATTAAATCGCTTGACGCGCTGAAAGGCGATTGACCCGCTGCATTGACAGCGGCCACTCTGAACTCATATTCAGCGTTTTCAATCAGATTGGGTATCTTGCAGGTCAGATCGGGGCAGAGGGCATGGATGGCCTTGGTCCATTTGTCTTCGCTCAACAGGCGTTTCTCAATTACGTATCCCGTAATCGGCGATCCACCATCGTGTTTGGGCTTAGACCAGGCAATCGTTATGCTATCTTCGGTGGAGTCAATGCCACGTGGTATTCCAGGCGCATTTGGCACGTCAAATGGATGTCTAGCTCTAATCGGCTCGGATGTATTTGCTGGATCCGATTGGCCATATTTGTTCTCGGCAATTACGCGGAAATCATACTCTTTACCAATTGTCAGATTGCGTATACGCACAAATGGTACCGTGCAATAACTGCTGACCTTGGTCCACGTCGAGGATCGCGCTTCTTTCTTCTCAATAATGTAATTTTGAACGGGCGAACCACCATCATCTCTTGGCGGGTTCCAATACAATGTCAACGAATCACCCGCAAATTCATCAGCCCGTAAATTAGTTGGTGGACCAGGTCTATCCAAAACCTTTACGTTTATGGTAGCCGTATCGAAGCCTGATGGATTCTTAAGTTGTAAGCGATACTGCCCGGAGTCTGAACGCTTCGAGTTCTTTACCACAAACGAAGCAGCTTCATCCGTTAAGTGTTGGTGCACACGTTGATCATCATCCAAGACAGTATCATTCGAGTACCATGATGCAGTGGGTTTTGGGAAAGCCACGTACGGTACGTGTATGCTAAAGTCATCGCCGGCTCGGCAAATAATATCGCGAACACCTCCTAGATCCATGTGTGGTTTATTTGGTTGCTCTTCAATCGTTATGGGCTGTGATGGCTTCGAAGGATCCGAGCGGCCGACATCATTTTCGGCGATGACGCGGAACGAATATTCTTCGCCTTCCTTTAGATCGGGTACCCGGAACACAGTTGAATGAATTGGACTGTCATTAACTGGTTTCCACTCCTTCGAATTTTTGGGGCGCATTTCAATGTAATATCCTTTAATTTTGGATTTGCCATCGTTTCGTGGTGGCCGCCACGATAATGTGACACTATCCTTTGTGATGCGATCGGGCTTCGGTGGTTCGGGCGGGTCGGGACGATAACGCTGCAGTTCCGCGGTCATGGGTTCCGACGGCTTCGATGGGCTTCCCGGGCCAGCCTCATTGATCGCGATTACCCGGAATTCATAGCGGGCACCTTCACGCAAATCCGGCACTGTATAGCTGGTGTTCGGTGTTGGATAGTTATTGCATTTAATCCATTCGCCACCACGTTCTCTTCTCTCCACAATATAACCGGAAATAGGCTTGCCACCGCAATAGTCTGGTGGATGCCATTCCAAAGATGCGGAGCTCGGTGTATAGGCCACGACTTGCGGCTGGGAGGGTGCACCTGGCGGATCAAATGGTGACTTTGCGATTACAGGCTTGCCTTCCAAGGCATCAGATACACCATAGATGTTTTCAGCCCTTACACGGAACACATATTTTTTGCCTTCGGTAAGACCTTTTACAGTGTAATTAGTCTTCGGACAGTAGCCAGGCACAGGCTTCCAGTCATCAACACCGAACTCGGTAAATTCAATGATATAGCCAGTTATCTCGCTGCCGCCATCATCTTTTGGTGGATTCCATTGTAATGAGATGTGATCAGGAGCCGTCTCAGTGTAGGTTAATGGGCCCTCGGGTGGCGTCGGTTTGTCAACAACAATTATCTCGATATCAGCCGAGTCTTTGCCAAATTCGTTAGTTGCTGTAATTTTATACACGCCCGAGTCCTGTCTGGTCGAATCGTCAATGCGGAAAATGGTTCGCTCGGAATTCGTATCATATGAGACGTTCTTCGATTCTGGCAACTTCGAATCGCCGCGCTTCCATTCGATCGTTGGCGTCGGTGCACCAGATATAGGTATATTAACATTGACGGGCTCCCCAGCACGAACCTTAATACGTCTGCCCACCAGGCCATCCAGATAGAGCCTTGGCTTCTCTCGCATCGGACGAGCATTGAATGTGCTCGATGGCTCCGAAGGCTTGCTGTTTCCTGCTGCATTAACAGCAGATACCCTGTATTGATATTGATGATTTGGCGATACTCGATCATCTCTATATTCGGTTGTTGGCACGGGTTCACCGTTTATCTTAATCCAGCGACCAGTATTAACATCGCGCCGCTCAATATCGTAGCCAAGTATTGGTGAGCCACCATTGCTGATGGGCTGTTTCCATTTAAACGTGATATGATCCTTATCGCTGTCCGATAATTCCGGTTTTCCGGGTGCTCCGGGTACGGTATATTGATTTTTAGCAATAACAGGTTGCTCCGATGTTAGTGGATCGGAACGTCCCTGCAAGTTTTCAGCCATTACTCTAAATTCGTATTTTGTACCTTCTAGAAGTCTTGGGACAACCGCATGGTTATACTTTGCGTTAACAAAGGAAACGGCTGGCACCCAACCTCCGCCATGTGTCAAGTCGCGTTTCTCAATGACATATGCAGATATTTCAGAGCCTCCATTATCCTTGGGTGGCTTCCACGATATCGTAACAGAGTTGGCAGTTATTTCTTCATACTCTAGGGGGCCATCTGGAGGACCGGGACGATCGAGAACAATTAGCTCGAAGCTACCCTCGTCTATGCCAGAATCATTGCGTAATAGCAAATGATAAATTCCAGAATCGGAGCGTTGACAATTGACCGTATGGACGACCGTGTGGTGTCCAATTGTGGTAATTGTCGATCTTTCATTCGATTTTAATGGATTGAATTTGTGAGTCCAAATCGCTTCTGGCGCCGGTTCGCCAATGAAATCAATATCGATGTGGAATATAAGTCCAGCCTTAATACGCACTTCATGCAGCGGTGTTATGATCTTCGGTGCCAAAAAGCGTGGCTTAGCCATTATCATATCGGATGGCTCAGATGGCTCTGACTGGCCAGCTTGATTGACGGCAATTACTCTAAACTCATATTCTTGGCCCTCGACGAGATCGGGAACAGTTGCTGCCGTCTTGTTTGGCGGTACATGTACAACATTCACCCAGTATGGGCTGCCCTTTTCCTTCTTTTGTATAATATATTCGGTGAGAGGTGCACCACCATCCGATTTTGGTACGGCCCATTGAAGATCGACATGATCGCGATCCCAATCGGTGACAATTGGTTTACCCGGTGCATCGGGCTCATCAAACTCATTTTTGGCAATTATACTCTTGGCAGCCTCCAATGGCTCGGATTCGCCAATAGCGTTGACCGCCTTAACGCGGAATAAATATTCCTTGCGATGGACAAGTCTGATCACATCATGGACTGGATGTGTACTCATGCCAGCATCTGACCACGTACCTCTAGATAAATCCATTTTTTCAATAATGTAATGCAATATCGGTGAGCCGCCATCATCATCTGGCACATGCCATGCCAAATGGCAGCCATCCCTTGTGATCTTTGATATGTCCAGGGGACCCTTTGGCGGTGATGGCCGATCGAGAACGGTTGCATGTGCCGATGCATCAAATGAGCCGTGCTCGTTTTTCAGTATCAGTGTGTAACGACCCTCATCGGTTCGAAGTGCTGATGGTATTTCAAAGGTTAGCTCATTTTGGAAAAGATTCGACTCAATTCGAGTGCTTGGTTCGATTTCTTTGCCATTGAATAGCCATTTGATTGTGGGTCGCGGAGAAGCTTCTATTGGAAGCGTCCAACCCAGTCGCTTGCCAGCATGCACGGTTATGTCATCTAATAGTGACTTGTCGAAGAATGGCGCCAGGAAACGGGGCTTGCAGACAATAGTGCCAGAAGGATCCGATGGATCGCTCTGCCCGCCGCGATTTACAGCGATTACCCGGAATTCATACTCGCCTCCGTCAGTCAGATCGGGTATATGGGCCTTTCGCTCATCGCCGGGCACAACAGCAGCACGCTCCCATTGCCCGAATTTGGGTCTCTTTTCCACAATATATGAAGTAATTGGTGCACCACCATCCCGTTTCGGTGCGGCCCATTCTAGGTCCACAAAGTCCTTACCCCAATCGGCAGCTTGTGGCTGCCCAGGCTTATCCGGATGCGAGTACGGGTCCTTGGCCGTAATGGCTTGGGAAGTAGTCAACGGTTGAGACTGTCCCTGCTTGTTAACAGCACGCACTCTGAAGTTATAATCATGGTTTTCAATGAGATTGTCAGCACGAATCTCAGTGCCAGCACATTCGCCAACTGGTACCCAGCGCATCGCTTCATTGTCCATTTTCTCCACGACATAATGGGTTATCTCGGAACCGCCATCATCTTTGGGTGGACGCCAGCGTAACGTCATTGAGTTCTTGGTGACTTCGTCGCCACGAAGTGGACCTTCAGGTGCAGTTGGTACATCCAAGACTGTCACTTTCACCGTGTGCTTATCCAGGCCGTTAATATTTCGAGCAACCAATGTGTATGATCCGGTATCCGCCCGTTTAGCATCGAGAATTCGTAATTTTGTACGATCATCGTAATTGGAAATCTTCACTCGATCCGTATTAATAACCATGTTATCTTCATGTGTCCATTCCTTGCTTGGTATTGGCTCTCCACTAACTGGCACATCAAATTCAAATACGTTTCCAGCTCGAATCTTAATATCCAACATGAAATTTCTATCGATCTTTGGTGCCACGTTCTTGGCCCGCGCCACATGCGGTTCAGTTGCATCGCTAGGCACACCCGGGCCAGCCTTGTTCACGGCCCTGACACGGAATTCGTATTTAACACCTTCAATCAAGTCGGGCACATGTCCGCTGGTTACATCGCCATCGATCTCGGCGCACGGTTCCCAGTTCGGTGAGTATTTATCACGTTTTTCAATTACGTAACCGCTTATTGGGGATCCACCATCGCTTTCTGGCCTTGCCCATTCCAAGTCAACAAAATCTTTGTCAAAATCTTTAATTGTTGGTGTTCCGGGCTTGGTAGGCTCGTCATATGGGTTTTTAGCTTCGGTCGCATGAGGTGTGGTTAGGGGATCGGATGTGCCCTGACGATTCTTGGCACGCACTCTAAACTTATATTTATGCCCTGGCGTTAAGCCCTTGACTTTGAGGCTGGTGACCGGTCCGTCTGTCTCCCCAGCCGGTACCCAGCGGCCAGTTGCTTCGTCCATTTTTTCAACATCATAGTTCTCAATAGGCTGACCGCCATCATCGTCCGGCGGATTCCAGTTGAGCGTGCATCCTTCGGCATGAACATCATCCACCTTTAGTGGGCCGTTCGGAGGCGATGGCTTATCAATAACAGTTACCTTAACGTCGGCACTGTCTTCGCCGTTATAGTTTTCAGCATGCACAGTATAGAGACCAGAATCGGAGCGGGTTGCATTTGTCACCTTCAGCTTGGTATTGTAATCGACATGGGTAACCTTGATGTTATCCTTCGTATACAGCTCTTTCTTTTTAAGTAGCCACTTAGTTTTTGGTGCTGGTTCTCCGGAGACCTTGCAATCAAATGTGAATGCTTGTCCAGCCTTGATGCGCACCTCGATTAGATTGGAGCGATCGATAACTGGGGGCTTATTGCGGGATTTGGCAACAATCGGAGCCGTCGCATCCGATGGCTCACCAGGACCGGCGGCATTAATAGCGCTAACGCGGAACTCGTAGGCTTCACCTTCGGTTAGATCAGGAACAGTTGCTTTGCATTGATCTGCTGGCACTTCCAGTGCCTTCTCCCACTGTCCATATTTGTCTTTCTTTTCAACTAGATAACCAGTTATAGGAGATCCACCATCGTTGAGAGGGGGTGTCCATGCCAAATCGATGTGATCCTTATCCCAGTCTGTTGCCTTCAGATTTTCCGGCTTACCTGGTTCGTCGAACGGATTTTTGGCAATTATAGATTCTTCGCCAACTAACGGAGCTGATTCGCCTTCTGCATTAACAGCCGACACTCTAAATTTATATTCATTGCCGGGCGTAAGACCCGTAATGTCAGCCTGAGGCTCCGTTGAACGGCCGCACGGTAGCCAACATCCAGTTTCGGGATCTAACTTATCGATTTGGAAGTACTCAATTGGGGTGCCGCCATCATCGTTGGGTCGCTTCCATTTCAGATGACAGCCTTCCTTGTGCACATCCGATATCTGAAGCGGTCCATTTGGTGGCGTGGGCTTATCGGTAATGTTGACGTTGATTAGCACACTGTCCTTGCCCGAGCTGTTTGTTGCCGTTACCAAATATTCTCCGGAGTCGCCTCGCTGAGTTGGTCGGATTACCAGTTTGGTGTAATAGTCGGGTGTTTCGATTGTTGTGTTCTTGCCCGATTGCAATGGGTAATTCGAAAATTTCCATTCCACCTTTGGTGCCGGTTCGCCCGTAATCACAGCGTCTAACTTAAGAGCGGTTCCGGCCGATATCGTTACGTCGCGCAGGTTTCTTCGGTCTATTTTGGGAGCCAGGTAGCGCGGCTTGGCTATAAATGTCTTGCTCGCCTCCGAGGGCTCGGATTGGCCGCCCTTGTTTAGGGCAATTACGCGGAACTGGTATTCATTTCCTTCAATAAGACCATTTACAGTAGCGACCGGTGACGGAGAGTCGGTCTCCAAAGCCTTCTCCCACAGTGGACTGTACTTGTCTTTAATTTCAATAATATATCCCGTAATGGGTGACCCGCCATCGCTAGCTGGTTCATTCCATGCGAGATCTGCCTTGTTGGCAGTCCAGTCAGTAGGTTCTGGTGCTCCTGGCTTGGAAGGTGCCGCTGTAAAGATCACGTTTATTAGATTCCCCTTCACTTCATCAGCTTAGAATATATACTTACTGAATGGATCCTTGGCGATAATTGATCCCAAAGTTTCAAGTGGTTCAGATTCGCCTTCCTTGTTCACGGCCTTTACGCGGAACTTGTACTCGTGACCAGGTATCAGGCCATCTACTGTTATTTCAGGTACATCACTTTTACCTACAGGTAACCAAACACCTGTATCGGGATCGAACTTTTCCACCAAATAACTGTCGATTGGCTCGCCGCCATCATCCTTTGGTTTTTTCCATTTCAGTTTACAGCCGTCCTTGTGAATGTCGGATACTTCCAGCGGGCCCTCAGGCTTACCGGGCTTGGCTGCAATTTTTCAATAAAATTATTTATTATTATTTAAATTTATTTCATTTGAAGTTGGCCCGAATATAGTCATAGTATATATACGAGTATGTACTTACTTATGATATTAATCTGGAATTCGACTTGATCTTGACCATAAAGATTATGCGCGGCAATTTTATATAGGCCGGTGTCCTTTCGTTCTGGATTACTGTTGATGTACTTGGTGTTGTAGGGAACATTTTCGATTTTGCTTGAGGGTGTCGAGTAAACGATCTTGCCATTTTGAGTCCAACTTATTTCGGGAGCTGGTTCACCGCTGACATTAATATCCAGGAATATTGGCTCACCTGCCTTGATATTATAGGTGCGTATATTTTTGCGGTCAATCTTTGGTGCCACTGTTGAAATCAAATAAAACATATATTAAAAATAAGTACCAGAATAAAGATAAGTGCTGACTTACACTTTCTTGGTCTGGTTATGACCGATTTGCTTGCATCTGATGGCTCGCCAGGACCAGCTGCATTGATGGCCTTAACCCTAAACTCGTATTCGCAGTTTTCGTCAAGGTTTGGCACTGAAGCTTTGCATTCCTCGCCGAACACAGGGGCGTTAATTTCTGCTCCTTTGATCCATTTATCTGTGCCCTTTTCACGCTTCTCAACAACATAACCGGTAACCGGTGATCCACCGTCATTAAGAGGTGGCCGCCAAACCAAATCCACACGATCTTTATCCCAGTCAACTGGCTCCGGAGTTCCGGGTTTGCCAGGCTCATCGAATGGATTCTTTGCAACTATAGAATGCTCACCGGCTAGCGGCTCCGATTCTCCTTCAGTATTTACAGCCAGTACTCGGAATTTATATTCGTGACCGGGTTCTAGGTTATTCAGCTCAGCGAATGGTTCCTTAAAGCGACCAGAGGGTAGCCAGCGACCGCTTTCCACGTCCATTTTCTCAACAACATAATGTTCTATGGGTAGGCCACCATCATCCAGAGGTGGATTCCATTTCAGCTTGCATCCTTCCTTGTGAACATCCGTAACCCGTAGCGGACCTTCTGGTGGTGCAGGCTTATCAAGAACGGTTACCTCAAACGAAGCTTCATCGTGGCCCGACTCATTTTCGGCTTTAATAGTATATTTGCCTGTGTGCAAACGCTTGGCAAAGGGTACGGCTAGTTTTGTGCGATACGACTCCATGTCAATATTGTAGTCGTCGTCCTCAATGCGGGCTTTATTGTGGAACCATGTTTTGCTTGGTGGCGGCTCGCCAGAAATCTTGATGTCATAGCGAATATGTTGGCCGGCCTTGACTGTGATATCCTTAATATTGGTTCTATCGATTTTGGGTGCTGCGAAGCGATCCTTGGCGGTCATTTGGTCTGAGGCTTCGGATGGCTTACTTTGACCTGCTTTGTTGACAGCTTTCACGCGGAACTGATATTTGGTGCCTTCGATTAAATCGTTAACACGAGCTTTGCAATCCGGCGTATTTGTTTCCAAAACCTTTTGCCATTTACCGGTATTATTATCTTTCTTTTCAACAATGTATCCAGTAATCGGTGCACCTCCATCGTCGTCGGGAGCACGCCATTTGAGATCCGCATGATTTGCTGACCAGTCGGTAATTTGTGGCTTACCGGGTGTGTCCGCGGCATCGTATGGATTCTTCGCCGTGACTGGGGTATCTGTTACCAGAGGCTCGGACTCTCCTTCGGCATTCACAGCCTTAACTCGGAATAGGTATTCTTTGCCTTCGGTTAGACCAGTCACGTCCGCTTCAGGTGTTTTAGTCGTCAGTACTGGCACCCAACGACCTGTTTCCGTATCCATACGCTCAACGACATAATGTTCTATGGGCTCGCCACCATCATCGTCGGGCTTATCCCATTTCAAGTGAACGCTTTCGGCTGTAACATCGGAGACGGCCAAAGGACCCTTTGGCTTGCTTGGCTTGCATAATACTTCAAGCTCTACCTCTACGGTGTCTACGCCAGAATCATTTTTGGCTGTCACAATGTATGTTCCTTTATCGGCACGTCTTACTTTCGGCATTATAAATGTTGTTTTGTATTCCTCGTTCTCAATTTTGATTTTGTCACTGGTCTTAATTTCGGCTCCATTGTAGGTCCAAGTTATTTTCGCTGGCGGTTCGGCTTTAACAGCTGCGTCCATGTGCAACATTTGACCGCTACGCATGATTTTCTTTTGCAAGTTCTTGCGATCAATATGGGGCTTCAAGAAACGAGGTTTCGCCACAACCGATTTGGAAACATCGCTGGGCTCGCTAGGACCAGCCTTATTAACAGCCACAACGCGGAACTCGTATTCATGTCCTTCCTCGACAGCCGTTACGGTGCCCTTGGTTTTGTCACCGGGAACTGTGGCTGCGTCTACCCAGGCGCGTCCGGATTTGTCACGCATTTGGATTATATACTTCTGGATGGGAGCACCTCCATCGTTTTTGGGCGGATCCCAGGCCAAATCAACAAAGTCCTTATCCCAATTGGTGGGCTCTGGTCGACCGGGTTTGTCCGGCTCATCAAATGGATTCTTAGCAATAACTGGCTTATCCGTTTCCAGGTCTTCAGACTCTCCCTCTTTATTGACAGCGCGAACACGGAATTTATAGGGCTTGCCCTCATGCAAGCCAATCACCTTCGCTTCCGGCTCGGAACTCTTGCCACATGGCAGCCATTGGCCAGTATGTGGATCAAGTTTCTCGATTTCATAATAGTCAATTGGAGCGCCACCATCATCTTCGGGCTTTTCCCATTTTAGCTTACAGCTGTGCTTTGTCATATCATTCACCTGCAGCGGACCCTTCGGCTTACCTGGTTTGCCCAACACGGTCACATCCAGTTCTGCAACATCCTCGCCGACCTCATTTGTGGCTTTAATCGTGTATTTACCACTTTGAGGACGTTTGGCTCGCATAACAAAGAATTTGGTATTATAGTCAACATTGTCGATTTTAATTCCCTCCTCATCACTGATCACAGGTAATCCATTGAACAGCCATTCCACCTTTGGTGCTGGTTCACCTTTAACATTAATATCCAAGCTGATCGATAAGCCTGCTTTCACAGTTACTGGCTTCAGGTTTGTGCGATCTATATGTGGCTTCACTGTTTAGAATAAACACAAAATATAATAATAATTGGCCATGATTATTACAATGCTTAAAAGTAACTTACGGAAGCGCGGCTTTGCTGTATGCCAATTGGTTTGCTCGGATGGTTCCGAGGGTCCAGCTTTGTTTACAGCGCGAACCCGGAATTTATATTGCTGACCCTCTTCAAGTTTTTTAACGACTCCCTTGCAAATTGGACCTTCTGTTTCGGCTGCTTTCACGAACTCTCCAGAATCTTTGTCCATCACCTCAATGATATAATTAGTGATGGGAGTGCCTCCGTCACGGATTGGCGGTTCCCATTTCAATTTAACATGGTGCTCATCCCAATCCTCAAGTTCTGGCAGGCCGGGCGGTGCAGATATATCAAATGGATTCTTAGCAGTAATGGCCGATTCTGTTTCGAGCGGTTCCGATTCGCCCTCTTCATTAAGGGCCTTAACTCGGAATTGATAGCGATGATTTGGATCCAAACCTTTGACATCGAACTCTGTCTTCTCGGGATCTACAGTTCCACAAGGCACCCATTTACCAGTTGCTGTATCCATTTTTTCGATGGCATAGCCCGATAGAGGTACTCCTCCATCGTCTTTGGGTTTTCTCCATTTCAGCTTGCAACCTTCTTTATGTATATCAGATACTTCTAAGGGTCCTTCGGGCTTTGCTGGCTTGTCTAATATAATTACTTCGACTTCTGCCTCGTCAACACCATTTATATTTTCAGCTTTGAGCTTATAGACTCCACTGTCTTTTCGTGTTGTGTCCAATAATACAAGTTTTGTATTATAATCTTCATTATCCAATCGCAACTGTCCGCTGGGTGTTACTTCCTTTTCCTTGAAGGACCAAGTTAGAGTCGGGGCCGGCTCTCCTTTAACATCTACATCAAACTTAACCGTTTGGCCCGCGCGTACTTTCACGGGCTTCATTTTTTCGCGGTTTATAGATGGCTTCACTATAATTAGTGAATTACAAATTTATTATTTGATATTCGATTAAATATTTGACTAAAATTAGACGTACAGAAAGGGAAGCTCTAATACGATCATTGATGGCAAATAAAATAAATGTTTGGCTTAACATAAAAACAAGCATATGCATATACGTACCAGAAATCAAAAATGAAAAATATAAATATTATCATATTATTCAGCAAATAAGCAAATCATTAGCTTTCAGCCTTTTAATATTTTAGCTGAAAAAGTATTCGAAAATTTGAGTTCTTACGATTTCTTGGCTTCGCCAAATGAGGTTCCGTTGCATCGCTGGGCTCACTGGGTCCGGCCTTATTGATTGCACGGACACGGAATTGATACATGTTGCCTTCGGTAAGACCATCGACTGTTGCCTCAGGTGCCGGAGTCTAAATAGAGTAGATGTGCAAATGCTGTACTTAATCACACAGTTTAAATGTAACTCTGTTTAAATGTAATACTTACATTCGTGGTGAGGACTTCATCCCAAATGGGTGAAAATTTATCCTTCTTTTCAATGATATAGCCCGTGATTGGCGCACCGCCGTCGTCCTTTGGAGCCTCCCACTTTAGCTTTACCATATGTTCGTTGTAATCATCGATCTTTGGAGTACCTGGCTTACTGGCAGCATCATATGGATTCTTTGCCAATATACTTCCATCGGTCTCCAGAGGCTCGGATTCGCCTTCCTCGTTGATGGCTTTGACCCTGAACTGATATTCATGGCCTTCCTGAAGGCCCTTGACATCGAATTCGGTATCGTTTCCTGAGGCTCGACCGACGGGTACCCATCGACCTTGTTTCTTATCGAATTTTTCAACTTGGTAGGCCGTGATGGGTTTACCACCATCATCATCTGGTTTTTGCCACTTCAGTTTACAACTATCTTTGGTAATATCCTTGACAGTTAGAGGACCCTTTGGTTTACCGGGCGGAGCCAAAACGTTTACTTCAACGTCTGCCTCATCTTCACCATGCTCATTTACGGCACGAATCTTATATGTGCCCGTATGCTTTCTGACGGTATCAATTATAGAAATCTTTGTATTGTGCGGAATATTTTGAATTTCGCAATTGCTTGGCAGATCCTCAGGCTTGAATTCCTTGTCGTTTTGATACCATGTTATTGTTGGAACCGGTTCACCGCGTACATTTACATCATACTTTATGGGCTTGCCAGCGCGAATTAACAGAGGCTTCAAATTAGTCCTGTCTATGCGAGGTTTCACTGTAAAACAAGGCACAAGATCAGAGATTAACTCAGTCAGTCAGTCAGATAGACAAAGAGAGGATATATACTTACATTTTTTGTACTTGGCCACCTGCGGAACGCTTGCGTCTGATGGTGGAGATGGACCGGCTTTGTTAACTGCAATGACACGGAACTGGTATTCACCATATTCTTGCAGACCAGCAACTGTAGCTTCTAATTGGTCTCCGGGGATTTCCAAAGCCTTTTCCCAATCTGGCTTATTCTTATCCTTCTTTTCGATGATATATTTCTGTATTGGGGCGCCGCCATCGTTGTTGGGCGGTGTCCATTTTAGGCTGATGCTCTGATTATCATAATCGGTAACTTCAGGAGTGCCAGGCTTATTGGGTTCATCAAATGGATCCTTAGCAACAACTCCGACAAGAGTTGTCAGCGGTTCGGATTCACCCTCCTCATTGACAGCCGATACGCGGAACATGTACTCGGAACCGGGATTTAAGCCGGTAACATCAAAGCTTGGAGGTTCCTTTTCGCCAGGCGAACGGCCAACCCTGACCCATTTGCCTGTTGCTGTGTCCATTTTTTCGACAACATACTCCTTTATAGGTACTCCTCCATCATCCTCCGGCTTTTTCCACTGCAACTTGCATCCAGTTGCTGTGACATCACTGACAGCAAGAGGTCCTTTCGGAGAACTGGGCTTACCCAGAACAACTAGCTCTACGGTCTCGCGGTCAACCCCATTACGGTTTTCCGCCTTTAATGTGTAAAATCCGCTGTCCTGGCGCTTGGCATTCGTGATGACAAAGTCCGTGTGATAGTCGACGTTCTCGATAGTGATGCGATCCCCAGTGGTTAGCGGAACATCATCACGCCAACTCCAGTGCAGTTCAGGCACGGGCTCGCCGGTAATATCAACCGACCATTTGTGTGTACGTCCGCTTTTGATTGTCACGCGCTTGAACGTGGATCTATCAATTTGTGGCTTGACTATATAGGTTTATGCGACAAGAATATTTGCATATTCAAAAACAACGTTAGCTTCAATGTCATAATATTTGGCGAGAATCATTGCTAATTTAATAAAAACTACGTACATAATAAAAGCGCTAGCAGTGAGGCAAATGCGATATGCTGTAAAAATCATTTATTTGAGCGATATACTAAGTGCAAAAATATTATCAAATGTTGAACATATATTCGAGATTTTCAACCTTGATGCCATCTATCCAGCAGAGAATCTTTTTATATTTTTGTTTTTCGCTATTTTTTTTTTACTGACTTTCGATTGGATTTGATCTTATTAAGATCTTTATGAAATTAAAAAAATGGGACTACAAATGGCTGACAGTCTAATATATATACGATGTTGTGAATAAAAGCGGTTGTGCATCAATTCTGAAAGCAATATTTGTTAGCATGTGCATTGATAGTATGTTAAGCCAAAGCAATGTGAATAAAATGCGCTACAAAGAGATTATAACTGGAGCCAAGCTTAATTCAAGTATCTTATAATATAACTTACGGTTTTTGTGCTTGCATAGATGATTGTCAGTCGGTTGAGAAGGTTCCGAGGGACCAGCCTTATTGACTGCACGCACTCGGAACTGATATACCATTTTTTCCTTAAGGCCCTCCACCTTGCATTCAGGTGTTGGATCCTCGGTTTTGGCTACCTCACTCCATGTGGGCGAGAATTTGTCCTTAATTTCAACAACGTAATGGGTAATGGGACGTCCGCCATCAGATGGTGGGCGTTTCCACTTAAGCGAGACACTCTTGTTATCATAATCATCTATGACGGGTTGGCTGGGTGGACTTGGTGGATCATATGGATTTTTGGCTAGGATCGCGTCGGTAGTTTCCAGGGGCTCGGATTCACCCTCTTTGTTGATGGCCTTCACGCGGAATTTATATTTCTTGTTTGGCGTTAGACCCTTAAAGTCAAATGAGGTCTCGTCTGGACCAACTTCCCCGGACGGTATCCAACGTCCAGTCTCTTCATCCATGCGTTCGAGAGCATATCCCGTGATCTCACAGCCACCATCATCTGGGGGCCGTTTCCACTTCATCTTAATGCGATGGGCACGCACCTCTTCCGGCTCAAATGGCCCACCTGGTGCTAACGGCCGATCTAGGACTACAACTTGTGCCTCAGATTCAATTGTTCCCGAACTGTTGGTCAATACCAGCTTATATTTGCCAGTGTCATTGCGCACAGATTTCTTGATAGTTATCGATGAGTTGCGTTCAAGCTGTTCGAGACAAATACGCTGATTATCAAACTTGAGCGGTTCATTGGACTTAAGCCAACTAGCTGCTGGCTCTGGTTCTCCATCGTATTTAATATCATAGCGTATGGTTTGTCCCTTTTTGACAGTAATATTTTTGAGACCATCGCCAACCAGGAAAGGTTTAACAAATCGGCATTTGGCTATAATGGCTTTAGTCTTGTCGCTAGGCTCGCCAGGACCTGCCCGATTAACAGCACGGACTCGAAATTCGTACTGTTGGCCCTCCTTAAGATTATCAACTGTGCCCGTTCTGGCATCTCCCGGCACTTCTTTGCCGGGCACCCAATCGTTTGAGAACTTCTCTTTGTATTCAATAACATAGGAGGTAATTGGATCGCCACCATCACTATCTGGTGCCTCCCACTTGAGATCAGCGTGATCCTTATCCCAGTCGGTAAGGTCAACGGCCTTGGGTTTGCCGGGCTCATCCCACGGATCTTTCGCAAGTATGGAGTTTTTGAATGTGGCCGGATCCGATGGACCAAGTTTGTTTACAGCACGAATGCGGAATCTGTACTGCTTCTTTGGCACCAGGTCATCAATCTTTTTGAGACGTGGTTCATTTGGTAGAACCTCAGCGACAGGCTCCCAGCCTTGTTTTTTGCTCAAGTCTTGCCGCTCGATAACATACTTTGTTATCGGCGAACCGCCATCATCTGCCGGTGGCTTAAAGTTAACCACACACGATGTCTGATATACGTCGGTGACATCGACATCTTGCGGTGGCTGTGGAACGTCTTGGCAAATAATGTTAACATCCTTGGTATCTTCGCCTTGTCCATTTGAAATTTTGATCTGATAAGGTCCCGATAAATCCCTTGATGGTTTCTTAATCTTAAACGTGACTTTATCATCGGTTATCGCAACCTCGACATCCTTGACAGGCAAAGGCTTTCCGTCCTTAATTAACTTTGCCTCCACAGGTGTTTGCTTAGTACCGCTTACTACATAAACACACACACACACACAAACATATATATAAATATTAATATTGAGCAAACAAACAAAAAATAACAAGAGTTTCTAGTCGGGAGCTCCCGACTAGGGGATACCCTGAACCCACCTTTCTTCTTCTAGCAATTTGCACGTGTTGCCGCAAACTTGAGGCCAGCAAAAACATTTTTTTAATAACTTTTGTGTTTCTTAACCGATCTTGATGAGATCTTTTTGTACTGTAGAATATTTGTATATATATAAATATAAATAAATTGGTTTATTTACTTGATTTATAGATATGAGGTAGTAGCGGGTAGCTGGTGATAGCTATAAAATGAAAGATACTTGATAATATATACTATTTTAGAATCTACATGTCATATTTGGTGACTCTAGCTCTTCTTATTTAGCGCATTCTTATCGATTACTTGGAAACGGGGCCAGTTATCGAATATCGGAAACAAACTCGATCTGCGCGGGCACTAGGAGGACTTACAGCTAAAATTTCAAGTCTCTCGCTCTTATAGGTTCTGAGATCCTTGTATTCATACAGACGACGGACAGACGGACGGACAGACGGACATGGCTAGATTGACTTGGCTATTGATGCTGATTAAGAATGTCTATACTTTATGGGCTCGGAGATGCTTCCTTCTGCCTGTTACCCATTTTGAATGGGTTCAGGGTATAAAAAATAAATTATATAGATACATATATATTCTTGATAGTTATCGATATCGATAAATAAAACAAATTACTTTTTTTTTATTATAAATTACCTTTGTATGGCACCTCAATAACAACCGGCGCACTAATTGGTTCTGCAAACTCATCCGGACAGTCAATATTCGGTCTGCTTTCGCCCTTTCGGACGGAAAGCTTACACGTCGATGTTAGCTGTCCCGATTCACAGGTAATTTCACCTGCGTCGGATAAGTCTAGACCGTTGAAAACCAGCTGGTGTTTGCCGCCGCCCAAGTTCTTGATTTCAATGCGCTCGCTGGGCACAATGGGTTCGCCATTGAACTTCCAGTCGCATGGGGCTGTCTGGTCCTGCAGCTCGACATCTAACACGAGTTTTTCGCGCTCCACAGCATCGGTGTCCTTGAGTTTCTTGTTAAATCGGTTTTGATCTTTAGCATAATAAGACATATTTGTGTAGCTTTAGGCAAACCAGTATGTAGTTTCATTATGATATGTTTACTTACAGTTTATGATTATCTCGGCATCAGTCTGATCCGCATTGGTCGTACACTTGAACTGACCGGCATCCGTAACTTTGCAATCCTTGATAATAAGCTTCCGCTTGCGCCCGTCCTTGACGACTTGCATTCGCTTGTCCGGTTTGATTTCCTCACCATTGCGGAACCATTGTACATCGCCTTGGGCATCGTCGATTTCGCAAGCAAGCGTTACGGTGTCCTTCTCAATGCACTGCTGTGATTTGAGCACCTTGACAAACTTATACGGATACTCTACAATCTTTAGAGCACATTCTGTTTTATCCGGTTGCTTGTCCAATTGGCATCTGTATTGGCCAGCGTCCTCCAGTACGGACTCTTTGATAATAAGCTTCAGATTGCCATTAATGTCTTTCGAGATCAAATATCGTGGATCATCCGATTCCAGCTTTTGGTTGTCCTTAAACCAACTGACATTTGCCATGCTGCTGCTAACGGAGCACTCCAGCGTCGTCTCATGACGGGTAAAACCTTCCAGTTTCTTTTTGAGTGGCTTCGTAAATGTATACGTGGGATCGGCCTCCTCGACATTCAGGAATGCCGTGCTGGACACACCACCGATCTCAATTGTATATTTGCCGCTGTCTTCGACCTTTGGTGTCGTAATTATCAGCTGATATGTATCATTCTCCTGCTTGAATTTGAATTTGCTGCCTGTAAACACCTCCTATTAGAAGTTCATAACATTTACAAAATTAATACATTTGAAATCAAGGTTGAGCTATGTATATTTGAGAATATATTTGCGCACTTTTCACTTTTATTCACATGTACGTGTAATACTTACATCCTTGCGGAATAGCCATTTGGGTTTACAGTTGGGTTTGCTGAATCTCGCCTCGAATACAACCTTCTTATCCTTGCCTTCCTTAGCGAACTGATCGATCAGTGGACTAAGGAAAGATTCTACCTTCTGTTGTTCGTTGTTTGTTTATATTTTTGTTTTTATTTGTTGCGTTGTCAAAAATGGGTAAAGACGTCAAACGACAATAAATTTGATATACGATTAATCAGCATTCATTCAAATGCAAATGCAATTCATAAGTAATAAATAGCACAGATATGTATATGTTGGACATTATTCATTGTCGCAAGCATATGTACACATGTGCTATTTATAAACATTAGGTACTGGTACCGCTTATGATAATAATGATTAGAGCAAATTTCATTCATTAAAAATAATGGTAATGAAATTAAACAAAACAAAGATCCAAAAAACAATATTTTGTTCGACATATATATATATATATATACATAAATATATATTGTTATATTGTTAATCAGCCAAGCGAAAGGCATTTTTTATAAGTAAGTACCTGCACCCATCTCTCTTTCGAGTATGCCAATTAATTGTGCCCATTCACATGTGATATACTAGTATTTATAATATTTCCTATATATATATATGTATATACACATTTCCGAATGGCCCACAACTTATTGTTATACCATATATAAAAGTAATTTGTTAAATAACTATGCAGATTTGAGATTAGTTAATCTAATCTAATCTAATGCTAATCTGCATATTATTGGACAAAAATTAATAAAACCCATGAGGTTAGTTTCGGCTGTGTCGTATATCGAATTATTATTATTTTTATTGATAACCGATAGCAAATTTATCGAGTACTTTTCAAAAAACAACTCTAATCTTATGAATGATTGAATAGGTATGTATGCAAATATATGGATCAAATGGATTTATGTAAAAATATGAGTGTAAAAATAGAGAGACATACATAGAACAATGTATGTCATTCTGGTGTATTATAAGTATAACGCCAAATAGAAAACAAAATTCAAATGCCCTGTCAAAGAAGATTGAGTTGATTAACAAGAAGAAAGGTTATTCATAAAAAAATTCGAAATGAATTTTTCGAAAACTGTACCGATAAAGGTTTTGGCTTGTCTTCGAAAAATAAAAATTCCGGTTTCAAACCAAAATCGCCAAAAAACAAGAGTTTCCAAGAGTTTTCACTGGAAAAGTACATTGTAGTACATAAAAATGTAAATTATTGTTTGAATTTATTTATTTGTGGATTATAGTATTTTAGTAAATAAATCTCAGAATTGTTAACCGCACCTCCTCACGTCGAAACGGATGCAACGTCGGCCAATCGGGGATCAGCTCAGCTAGGGATGGTCTACGCGATGTTGGCGCCTGTATTGCATATTATAATATAATATACACAACATACATAGTGAAGAGATAATGTAGTACCTTTAAACATTACCAATTGATTGATTGATTGATTGAGATTGCAATTCATTTGCGAATATTCTACTTTCAGAACGGCTGGCTAGCCTAAGAGATCCAACTTTGAGTACCAATTTGCTAACATGTATAAAGTATCTTTTGTTTCTTTCGATATTGTTGCATGAATTGAGCTATAGTATATGGGATCTGAGGTTGTTGAAATAGTTAAGGGTTTAGTAAATAAGTTTTGGCTGTTATTAAATTTCCTTTACAAGATTCTCTGCGCAAGATTTGTCACGAAATGAAGCTTCCGACAAGCTAATACTTATATAAAATTGTTAAGCTATCAATATTAATTGTAACTATAATGTAAATTACTAAATTATAATAATTCAACTACTCTTATTGCTTAAAATTGTTTAAAACGAGATTATTCATTAGTTACAAACAAAATTGATCAAAAGCTTTGATCTCTGGCACAGACAGACAGACATATATATACATATATAGAAGTTAAGAATCAGAAACAAACAAAAATGAATGGAAATCATTGGATAACTTTTCTGGGACTGACAGACAATGTAGACATATATAGTTATAACTACTTGATATTGGCTGCGGATAATGAAATCCATAATGCAATTCTAATACGATTACTTATCCTTGTTATCCTATCTATCTAAAGATGGGTAACTTTTGTAAATAGGCTATCAGTATATCAATATTTCCGCGCTTGTTATGTGGGATTTCCACAGTATATAGCTCTATGAGTAAGTAATCAAGCAAATGAAGTAAGCCGATAAAACGATCTCTGCTTCTTACCCTCTCGACTTTCTTTAAAGCCGGTAATGGTTTTTCAGTTTCTTTAAGATCACCCCAATTGGGATCTTGTTCTTCTTTGTCCCATTTTTGATAACGACGTTTTTTTAACATGGCACGGAAATCCATGCCACTAGAATCGGAGACATATAACTGCATCTCGGCCGAGTCCTCGCCGTGTATATTGGCAACAACAACCTTATATTTGCCCTCATCGTTGGGCTTGCATTTACGCATGCATAATGTGATTGTGTTCGTTTGTCCATCTGTGAGGAACTTGTACCGACCACCCTCAATAATCTCAGTAACTCCTTTGTAGAACTTGAATGTGGGTGCTGGGTTACCCTCGACACCAACTGTAAGGTACGCCGTCGAGTCTACAAATACATGGGTACAAAACAAAACGGGATTCACACAATGTATTGGTTAGCCACGAGTACATATACCATATACCATATACAATATACCGATACATATATACATACATACCGTATCTTTAGCGAGTAGTTGGTTTTTTGTACTATGTACGAATGAGAGATACATACCTTCGACCGCGGAGTATGACTCTTGGACATCGATAATTGTGGGTGGACCACCATCGCCGATATCGCGCAGCGGCGTAGATGGTTTATTTATAAGATCTTCCAAATCCTGAACGCTGGGTCTGCGCACATCGATCGAGGGACGTCTCCGCTTTTGTGGGTAATAACATGATCATGATCAACGATCCACGAAAATGGGCGGAAAGTGTTGTCAGACACAAACAGACAGAAAAAAAAACATAAATATACAGAAAACACAGATAGTCAATACATGTTGTACTTCACAATGAGTACGATTCAAATCGTGAACATTGTTATTCACTCGTCAAAATACGGATTATATACAAAAGAAAAAGGAAAAGTAAAAAACGCATACTGCATACTGCGGAGTAGGGTAAAGATTTTCAATTATGTCAACTACTTAACTGAACATCAACATCTACAACAAAATACTTAAATCTACCATCAGACACTTTTTTGAAGTGACTTTAATACGATGCAATGTAAATGTAAGCTAATACGCGAGTACACAAATTTTAGATAACATTCTAATGGGTTTTAGTCATAAGTCAGTCTATGATAGATAGCTAAGATGAATGAATATAGTTAAGATTGATAGATTAGTGAAAAGTTTAAGTGTTAAATAAAAAGATTCTCGTGAACAGGTTCTAAGTATGTTCCGGATTGCAACAAGTATAAATTTCTATGACCTTAAACTGGTTATATACCCATTTAAAGATTGCATTGATACTCCCTTTAATTCGAGTAATTAACGCAATCTACAAACTAAAAAAAGAAAAACACGGTAGCCCAAAGAAAAAACCACCCAAAAATGTACATATATATATATACGTGTATTATTTACATAGAAAGGTTGCAAATTTGGGTCAATCACAAAACGAAATTTACAACCGTACAAATGTACGGAACATTTTATACATATATGCATGTATAAAGAGATATGTATGTATATGCAATGCGCTCGTATTGGTATTCGTGATTTGGTTGCTTTCAATATTTACAATATACACATATGACTTTTTAAATGTTATAGACGTCTCTCATAATTTTATATATTCAAATCAGTCACCAACAAGAACACAAGCGATAATAATTGAATGTAAATGTGATCATTCGATCACAATTTAAGACCTGTTTTGTGTCCCCCATTTCGCCGGGTCGCTGTTGTTTTTGCTATCAAGATCCAAAAAAAAAAAAACAAAATAACAAGAGGATATAAATAAATGCCCGGATGTACGAATAATTATACCTATGTATACTCATGCAGTATGATGGAATTTAGTAAGACCAAAATGTGAGAATTTTCCTCGACCTGCGACCTTATCATTATTTCTCAAATATATATTTAACATATATCAAGTTTAGCTAAAGTAAATGATATTGGATTCAAGCAAAAGTAATAACATCTTTATTTTTCGTATCGGGTTAGTCTTAAATTTGTTCAATAATCCCAATATTCGGTATATACTATATATCAAAAGTCTATACTATATACGTATTAGAACAGTATTTCTTTGTTTTAATTAACGCAAATCTGCTTTGGTTTAATATTGCAGTCATTAAATTAAATTCAAAGATGCAAAAATAGTTCAATTGAAATTTCATATATTAGTAACTTGTTGCTCTACAATTTAAGAGTAATTGAAATAGTAGATGCAGATTTATGAATTTAGTTTGTGTGTGTATGAATTTGTTTTAACTACTACTTGACATTATTTCGTATTTAAAACATTTACTAACTTGAATTCCTTCTAACTTTATCGTGGTATGTGCATTAAGAGTTTTATGTTTTTCATTAGTCGAGTCAATATATAGCTTTATTTATCTGTCTGTCTGGGTCTATGCAATCGAGTCTTTTAGTATTTCGGATCGGACTTCCATATGTCATCTTTCGTTCTTTGTTTTTCTAGACACATTAAACAAACCCTCTTCCCCTAACCTCTCTACCTACATATGTGCTATATACTTTTATCATCATCAGACTTATTAGAATTCTTAAGATTAATGGATTAATTATCCGTGTGTGTGTGTGTGTGTGAGTGTGTGTGTGTGTTTGTTGTTATTGACTACGTTCGATCTGTAGATGTAGTTGGAAGATGATGTAAATAGTTCTTAGTAGTATTTGTATTCTGATTGGTGTATTACGAATTTGGGGCTCGCAAGTCTTATGCAAGTGATTGATATATAGTGCAAATGTTTTGATATTTTTGTGCAATTTCTGGGTGTGTGGTGTATGGGAATTTGAGATTTACCGAGCATCTCACAATAAGTTTTGTTAAGAGAGAAATGTGGACCAAACACTACGAATGAAAAAAGAACGAAGAAAAGCACAACTAACTCTCACCTGTCCTTCACCAACCTCGCCTGGCCTCAACAACTGGAATATTGGTTTTAAATTCAATTAAAAATACTGGACAACATTTAATTGCATTTCGATTTGTTAGTCGACTGAGACGTGCCAGATAATGTCTTCATTTTTTGGGGTCTGTCTAAAATGTATGTGTGTCTCTGTGTGTGTAAACATGAATTTCGATCGGGCGGGGAGGGGGGCATGTTGATGAAAGGGAACGGCCCAATTAATTAATTAATAATTACGATGAGTTTTAGTCAATAAAAGGTCCAGTCACTTACATATGCTCATATGACTTTTACCTTGGCTAATCAAAGCAAGAAGACCTTACATAGTTACATCAAATTGTTCTCAAACATTTAAACCGAATAGAACATAGCTCGGACGAAAGGCCTAGGTACGACTGAACTGCACGCGTTTTGTTTTGCCTTTCACTCGCGAGTCGCGACAGTCAGAACTGAATATTAATTAATTTGCATTGAGTCTCGAGCCCACAGGCCCTGGTCAGATACTATATGAGATATGTATATGTGCATACATATTTATTGCAGCCGTTCCCTTCGATCTAATCGCTTCTGCATTTAGATGGGTATTTTCGAGTGTATTTATTTATACATCTTCTGCAGAATGCCAAGTTTATCTCGACTACCCTCGACGTCATTCCTTTAGAAAACGTGCACAGCTAAATTATCTTTTATTCCAATTCTCTAAATCGAATATTTTCGAAATTTTGTACCCTTGCTTCTCATAGATATCTCCGACCCCAGTATATAACTATATCGTATATTCTAGGTCAGCATCAACAGCTGAGCTGATATGTATGGACGATCGGTCGGAGGATAGTTTCATATATGACCCAGATATCACGAGCTTAACTCTCTATTATCACATGTCTGCAATAGGTAACTGTCCTCCACAAGGGTATTAAGTCTTCGGCGTGCCGCAAATCTCATTACTTTCTCGTTTACATATAAATTATGCATCGAATGAATAATATGAGTGCCAAAGGCACGTATACATAATCACATTCGCGGGTGCAATGTGTGCTAAACACATATTGCAACGAAAACAAAAAAAAACTATTATTAGCTCTTATTTGAGTGGACAAGGAGAAGGCCATTTTGTGCACAAATATATATATTTATATATACATATTGAAGATATATATAACTGTAAATGTGCCTTGCATTTACCCAATTTTTGCTATCTTTTGGAAGCCATTAAGCTAAAATTACAATTTTATTTTTTCTACGTTAATTAACGCTATTTTTAGATATTGATATCACCTTACTGTTCATCTATATACATATACTATTCTAGAAGCTACTTGTCAAGTTTTTATCGATTACTTGGAAACGGGGCAAGATATCGAATATCGGAAACAAACAGCTAAAGTTTCAAGTCTCTAGCTTCTCAAGGTTCTGAGATCCTTGTGTTCATACAGATCTACTCAGTGTTGATGCTGATCAAGAATATATATATACTTTATGGGGTCGGAGATGCTTTCTACTGCCTGTTACATACATTTGCAAAATACATTATACCCTTTTCACCCATTTTTAATGGGTTCAGGGTCAAAAAAAGGGTTTCTGGTGTGTGTAAAAATGGCGGTTCCATCTTTGGTGTTAGGAAGAAACATTGATGGGAACGTATATAAGCTTCATTTTTGTATGGATAAAAACTTACATATACTTACACATGTGTAACTTACACTATCCTACATGTGGTACATACTCTCTTTTGTGTGAGCACATCGATTAAGTTGGTAATGAATATTTAACCTCATAGTATATGAATATTTTCTATCCCATATTTCTTGTATATTTAACTTTTTAACTAGCTGAGAAGCTCCAAAAAAAAGTGCATTGTGTTGGGCTTTTAGTATATTTATGGAATGTCTTACCCGTGTATCCATGACTTCGCCGGGGCGGAGTTTCTTCTGTGGGATTTGTTTGTTTGTGTGTTTGTTTGTTTGTTTGTTGAATGACAAACAATCAGATGCATGTGTACATATATATCGTGCAGGTGTGTGTGCGTGTGTAAATATGCCAGGTGATATTGTTGTTGTTGTGGGTTGGTTTGTAGGCAAGGGGTTGGCGTATTTGGAGTATTTGTTGGATATTGTTGGCATTGTTGATCGCGGTTGCAGACGCAGGTATAGATAGAAGATAGAGGCACAATCAAATGGGCACCAAAATGGTTTGTAGTTGGTTCAGTTTAATGATTTAATAATGTTGTTTGATCGGTTGTTGGTTGGTTGTTTGGTTGGTTGGTTTGTTCGTTTGTTTATGGTGGTTTTTGTTGTTGTTTAGTTTGTGGATAATGTTGCATACACATGGTACATAGAAGGGAACATAGGAAATACATAAATGTCATTAGGCACATTGCAGTGAGATACTACAACTACAACTCGTAACAATTAACAGAAAATAATACATATAATATAAAGCTTATATTACATACAGGCAATCGGTTAAATACAATTAACTCTGACTATCTAATACTTATATTATTATTGAATTCGTATTCAAGTACATATACTCGGCATACTATATCAGCTTATAACAATCTTGAAGCCCTTTACTCGGCTTTTGCGAAGTAATATATGCTGCTCTACTCGTGTCTTGGACACCCGTGTCATCTTTACCTTAAGACTACCTTCTCAAAATATAAATATAGTATCTATTTGTGAACTTTTCAAAAAGTTTCACTGGCTGTTAACATATGATTTTAAACTTCATTTCTTGTGTATGCTCTACATATTCTAGAAAGCTATTCAATATACGAAAACTAGCGAATAAAAACTTTATATTTATATTACAATACCAAATTTACTTTACTCTTAATCAACAAAAGGCATTAGCTAGCTAATTAAGCTAATTTAGGCCGATTCGAAATGTTCTTGGACATTCCAGGACATTCCATTAACTAGGTTATAAGAATCCCTGGCAGTTGCCAATAACTTCGCCAAGAACATACTCAAAACGGACATTAAAGTGTTTCCGAAGTGCTTCCACGTAAATTTAGATTTAATTGCCCACGGAATGTGAAAGTTGTTCATGTCCGATAATAACGACTACGCAAGCAAATATTACAGGGTAAATTTGAAAAGGAAACTTGACTACAAGCATGTATATTCATTTTTAAGATTCTAACCAATACGATATTTATTAATTTTGGGAAAAAGGTTTCTTAAGTATGTACATGATATATATATGTAAAGATGAGCGATATTTTTTGCATGTCTTCGTCGATAAGCGTATTAATTGTAAATTGGATAATGATAATACGGTCGAGAACATACAAGTCATACAAAATACCGCTCTTATGTATGTTCAATATATATGACAGACAGTTGTGATCCGATGTGCAATGTCTTTATTATAATTTGGGAAATCAGATCGATAAAGAAGACATTGGATCACAGCTGTGGGAACTTTTAGATGTGTTGATAAATGCTGTTTAATAAATGCTGTAACAATTTACCTCATCGTTGATGATCAAGGAGGGTCGACGACCCGTGTCCGCTGGGGGAACTAGGGAGCCGCGTCGACTGGGCGGCTCTGGTGCAAGGGACGGGCGCTTCTCTCGGATTACCTCGATCTTTGGTGGGTCACCGGGCGCTGGAGGCTGCATTTTGGGCATCTTTGGCTTTTCCTCCTAAATACAAAAAGTCATCAGTGAATATATATATATATGTATGTACATGTTAAATTGCTCGAATCAGGCAAATATCGTGTGGGCTGTATAAATCTTTGCACACTACCACCGGCACGTAAATATAGATCATATATATTTATTAATTTCTATACACAATCATATATGAATATATATAGGCAAGACATTCGTTTGAATCTTCTTCTATATTAACACGCTTGCAAAACCATAAACTATGTATTCTGGACTCTGTTCACAAGGTGAAATAGTTATAATTATTATTATCATTATTATCCGCCAAGGTAAACAAATATTTTGTTGGTCGTTATTGAATCGAAAGAACTGTAATATTAAGATATATTTCTACTCGTGTTCAGCCTCAACAACCCCATTACGAAGAAGTTTCTACACGAACTATTTATTGAATTTGTATACCATTTAGTAGTATACATATATATAGTCAAGTGCCCGGGATTCTAATTGTGTATGTATATGGTTTTTTTTTTTGGGGGGGGAAGTACCGACGACTATGATGTACTTATCAAAATTTGGTGTCTGCAATACGCACCGCATCTACGGTCAGTTTAAAGACGGCCGACATCTTGACGAAAGGCGTAATCCTTTCCGTATGCCTATATTCTATAGTTCGATGGGTTGGTTAAGATGCCGCAGTTACTTTACGAAATCATTGCAAATGTATTTTGTTACTTTGTCGTTAAATTCGATTCGAAGAAAAGTTGAAACGCGCTAAAATGTGTTATAATTTCAACCGTTTGTCGTGAACGACAAGAGGAGACAGACATCAAACATTTGGATGAGTATATGGTATATATGAGGTATATGTTCATATATTTTTGACAAAAGATTTTCAACACATTAAAATATAAAAATAAAAATATGTTTATATATAGTATATAGTATATATATGTATATGTATAGCGTACATATACATATAGTATACATTCATATTTATACATAACACAAATTGAAAAACGAAACGAAAAGAAACCAGCCTCCAATTCCGCAAAAACAGAATACATACATATTTACCTTAGCATATGCATATATTATACATAATCTTTCTCGAACATTTTCTCTTGTGGTGCATTATAAAAATGAAACTACAAGGTTTCCACACACATATATACATGCATACAAACTAAAGAATGTTTGGTAAACCTACATAAATAAAAATATAAAAATATGTTATGTGCCCAGAACATAGATACATATACCCATAGATCTGTAAGCATATATATGACAAATATCTTTAAATAAAATAAATCACAAAACTGACAATTTTCAATGTAAGGCTAAAGATATTTTCTTAACAAGCGAAGAACTTTTCAAATTATTAACTACTCTGATGACCTGGCCTGGTTTACGAAAATCCCAAATCAATTATTTCTCCAGACAGACGATTAGGGGACACCCTGAACCCGGTGAGGTGGCGATAGGCATAAAATGAAAGATACTTGATATGTATATAATATTCTAGAAGCAACATATCAAGTTTGGTGATTCTAACTCCTATTATATACCCAATTGGCTCAATAAAAGAGGATGTGCATATCGATTTTTATCGATTGCTTGGAAACGGAGTAAGTTATCGATTATCGGAAACAAACTCGATCTGCGTAGGCACTAAGAGGACCTGCAGCTAAAGTCTCTGGCTCTTATAGGTTCTGATATCCTTGCGTTCATACATACGGGTAGAAATTCGGTCAGACAGACGGGCAGACGGGCATGGCTAGATCGATTTATGGGCTCGGAGATGCTTCCTTCTGCCTGTTACATACACTTACATTTTGCACAAATACAATATACCTTTTCTACCATTTTCAATAGGTTCAGGGTATAAAAACATCTGTTGACACTGATTAGGAAAATATACTTAGTTGCGGTCTGGTATATGTATTAGGGAACAATCAATTATTATTAAAGTGCTTCAGGAAATTGAGTTTTTCATGGAATTCAAAACTGACGAAAACTCTCTAGAATATACTTTTATCTATATATATATTAGTTCAAATATAAAACAGAGAGAGAGAGAGAAAGAGATAGCGAGTACAAGAGTTCTCAAGTTAGATTTACCTTTGAATCTTCGTCGGGTAATTTGACTTCAGGAGCATTTTGGTCCGGGGACTTTACGACTGGTGTGGGTTTCTCGGATTTGGTTTTCTCAAATTCGATAGGCTCATATTTTTCTAACTGTGGCCGTTCATAATCGTCCACAATGGTTGCTAAGGCCTCGGGCTTTTTCATATCAGATATTTGCGCTTTGGTTGCTTTTGTGGGATTAAACTTTTCCGTGACATTTGCCTTTACCAAGCGACAGTTTTTTGTTTTTTTTTTTTATATACAGGGGAATAAATACCAAGTTGAAAAATTAAATGACAGTTTTCGTTTGATAGAAGCCAGCTTTGCAGATAGAGATCAAGCCATTTGCAAAAATTATGCATATATAGCATATATAGAAATAATAGAAGACTGAGTTATATAGGAAATTTGTTTTTTCCGAAGAATATAAAGAGAGCAAAGAGAGAGCGAAAGACAGACAGACAGAAAGAGAGAGAGAGAGAGAGAGAGAGAGACAGAGAGAGAGAGAGAGAAAGCGAGAAATGCAGAGTGAGAGAGAGAGATACTTCATCATCCCTATAGTTAAATGATGCTTATAGGAATTGTACAAAACAGCATGGACCAGAAGCTAGATTCAACATTGATTTTTTCGTACTGGTACGCGAAGTAAAAGATATATAAAGAGATTACGAAATGTAGATAAAGAGATATAGGAAACAGATCTAAAGCAAGAGAAAGTGAGCGAGAAGAGAAGTGCGGACGTATTCACACAAGTATGCACTTATCTAACCATAAATATATCATAGGCGAAATAGAAAGAGATAAATGTTTGTGGCGAATTAGTAAGAATAAATGGAGTAGAACAGAATAGAAGCCATATATATATATATATATATATATATATATATATATACATATATATATATATAAATATATAATATATAAATATATAGATATAAGGTTGAAGAGACAGGGAAAAGTGTAAAGTGCACATTTGTTACTCCAAGCTCGAAGCTGCATATGGCCAGAGTTGAGTTTACCTTATGTAATTGCTTTGCTTGTTGGGGTGCAACTTGCTCTTTAGCATCCTTTACAACGGGTTTCAAAACGACCCCAAGGAAGGACTCGTTTTGTATAGGTTCCTTGGTCATCAGGTTTCTGACTGAGGAACGACGTCGCTGCTTTATTATATCCATCAGAGATGGTTTTTCAGCCTAAGAGGTATGGTACATATGTATATGGTACATTTTATTGCATTTTCCAAAATTTATTTGTTAATTTCTAGACACATTTTCTTTTCCTTAGCAAATGCATACGATTTCTCAAGATATATACGAAAAGTTCCGAAAGTTAGCTTGGGTTGAGAAAATGGGTCTAGGATCTTAATTAAGTTGTGATTTTGTTTTCAATACTTTTTCCAGTTAAGTAAATTATTTATAAACACTTTTAGTCCGACTCTTAGAACATTTTTAGAGAGTTTTATTATTAGTTATTATAATTTTATTTACCGAAGCAAGAGTCAATTGACAATTTGCACACAACTTTAATAGAGAAGTATGCAAAAAGTATAAGGAAATAAATATATATTGATATTTCATGTGAACGAATATCTATAAGATCTCAGATCTTCTTGACAAACTAATGGGAACTTACCTCTTCCGATTTATCCGCATTTTGTTTATCTTTCTGCGTGGCGAGTATTTTTCAATGTGTGTGTTGTGTTTCAGAAAGGTTGGTGGGGTGGGAGGTGTAAAAAAGGTGAAAGGTACACTTTAATATGATGGGATATACTTATTGTCAAATATTAGTTTAATGTTGTTAGATATATATCTGATACTCGCACTTGACGCTACTTGCATTTAAAGCGATTTATAAACTCTAGCAATACTTCTGAGGCTGAGGCGGAATTGACTTGCGTAGTTTTGCCCCACAATAAATCCATATGTAAGAGTTGGTAAACACTCGGAAAACTTACCTCTGGTTCGACAATCACAGGTTTCAGCGTAGCACCATCTCTCGTGTCCTCATCATCGGGCAATTTGCCTTTGCCTAATTTGATAGTTTTTGGTTCTTCGACTGGTTGTTCTATTACTTCGGATTTCTTTAATACGATCACGCATAACATACAGACGAATGAACATTTTAAATACACAAAAAAAGGGATAAAGGATTACAAAACATTTTCAACAATATGCTTGTGGACATTTGTGCATGCAATTGAACTACATTTGACAGCTTACCTTTGGCAAACCATTCTTTTGTGGAACTACCTCCGCTGGCTTTTTGGCCGTTTCCAATGCTGGCTTTTCCATTTTATTTGGTATTTCGAGCTCCCGAGCAAAATCTGATGGCGTAAAATCGGACTTTTCGTACTTCTCAAGTGCCGGTCGCTCGTAATCCGGAATTTCTGGTAGCTCCTCGTACTTTGGCTTAGCCTTTGGCTTTCCTTTGGCCTTTGGCTTAGCAGCTTCTGGTGCGGGTTCCTCCTTTGGCTTTGCTATAGATGTTTTACGCAGCTTGGGCAGCTCTTCGGCTGGTTTTTGCTCTTCTACCGTCTATTTCGGGTAACATAAAGTGCACAGCATTAGGACACGAACATAAATGGAGTTGTTATTTTGTACAGAAATACATTTAATTGCTTGAAAGATTACCATATTTGCAAATGCTATATAGAGAAAGCTTGTTAGATAGACAGAAAGATATAGTGAGACATAGAAGATAGGCATATCTTATTCTTAGAGACCCACAGATTGTTAGATAGACAAATAGATATACAGATAACAATATTAGCACATGAACATCGTTGAAAGATATAAATATTATATGATTAAATATAGATAGATAGATAGATAGATAGATATATAGATAGACAGATAGATGATAGACAGAAAAGTAGATAGATAGTTAGACTGTTGTCATACATAGATAGATATATAGATAACATCGAATAATAGATATATATCTAGTATTAGGTTAAATATAGATAGAAAGACACAGATGATAGACAGAAAGATAGATAGATAGTTAGACTGATGTCATACATAGATAGATATATTATAGATAACATCGAATAATAGATATATATAGTATTTGGTTAAATATAGATAGATAGATAGACACATGATAGACAGATGATAGACAGAAAAGTAGATAGATAGTTAAACATAGGCCCAAACATTCAAAGTCGTTTACAAGGCCTTGCAAGAAACAAGTTTCTTTCTTATTTTGGATAAGTATATAAGAAATACGAAAAGATAGAGAGATCGCAGATTTAAAAGCGGCAATAGTTTCTGAGCGGTGTCCCCTTACTCAGATCATCCCTCACCTTTGGAATTCGCCGCTTGTCGGCCGGTTTCAGTTTGGGGATCTCTTCCTTAATTGCTTGTGGATTATTGTTGGCTTCAATTTTTTTGCTCTCAACCTGCTGTATCGGAATATATTTTCATATATATATATATGCATAAGACTAGCCTTACGAATAGCCTGGACATTGTCTTTCATAATATAACTAACATATTAGTAATAACTAATTTATATTTAACACTTTGAACAAATACAAATAGATTTCCCTGACACATTTGTAATCCACTTTGTATATATGATACATACCTCTAAGGCCTTCTTATCGACCACAGATGAACGTCTCGACTCCGATACGCTCTCTTCAACCTTGTTGACATAGAAGTAATTGGAAAGAGAACAACAATATGGAAGGGTTCACACAGGGTATTTTGTTTGTTTGTTTGTTTGTTGTTTTTAGTGTTGAGTGTGCGTTTCGTCTTACCGCAAGTGAGGACCTCCTCGATACAGTTTTTGTATCTTCTTCAGATGTTTGCTCGTGGCTTTTGATTATTGACTTACGACGTGTCTCCGACTTTGATTCTTCTTTAACGGACACAATACTAGCCTAATATGATGAGAAATGATCAACAACAAAACGACATGTACAGATATACACAAATTTTTGGCAATACAAAATTCATTAAACTTATCCCCCCATAGACGATAAAACCATCTTGACTGACCGAAAATTGAAATTTCGAGAGGTTAATTCGACCTCAACTTCAATTTCAATAATTGCAAATATTTCAAAATTTTCTATATTATTATTTTTCGAGCCAACTCACATTTTTCCAAATTTAAATACTAATAAAAATGAACCTTCCCCCAAAAAATAAATAACTTTGACCCCAATCATTGGCTTTTGGCTTAGATATGTTAACTTACCTTGCGCTCAACCTTCTTTAAGCCAATCTGCTCGCCAGTTCCCTGGTTTAAACGAAATTGAGAAAGAGAAATTAGTTATTTTATATATTTAATTTTGTATTTAGGTTAGTTAGAGCTTAAACATTTCCCATCAATTTGGCATGCGTTTAGCTGTAAAGTTAGCTCTGGTTACATATTTTGTGTTTTTTCTTGTTCGAGTGATTGTGGAGAATATCCTCGCTAGCAAAGCTTTGTTTTTGTTTATTTTATGCAGGATATTTGTAACCTTACCTCTTGGGTATCTGGGCTTAGATCGTTATTAGTGCTAGGTTCATTAGATGCCTCGGCATTGGGCTCTTTCGTCTTAGTCTTAGTCTTGGCTTCTGATACGGATTTCCTTTTGGCCGGCTTCTCTTCGTCGGGTACGACTTCCTGTGGTTTCTCAGCATTTTCTTTTTGCTGCTTAGGCTTCTTTTCCAAAGGTTTCTTTTCTTTTTTATCTTCCTCTGGCTTTGTAGGTTTCTGCTCTAAAGGCTTTTCTTCGATTTTATCTTCAATAGCCTTCTTCTTTTCAGTTTTCTTTTGCAAAGTCTCTTCTACTTCATTTTGTTTAACTTCCGCCTTTGCCTTCTCTTCGGAAATTTTCTTATCGACTTGTTTCTTTGAAACTTCTTCATTTTGCTTCTCTTCTTCCTTAATTTCTTGCTTTATTTCTTCCTTCTTCTCTTCCTTTACTTCTTCCTTCTTCTCTTCTTCATCAGCCTTTTTTTGAAGTCGTTTTTTTTTTGTGTAGTAGTTATGTAGGTGTATTTTTGTTGTTATTAACAAAGATTTTCATATGAAAAAAAGAGGTTAATGTTAGTATGTGAAAACGATAGAAACCATACAGGTTTCTAAGGCATTGATTGAAGTCAACTTCAGACTAAAGCTGTCATTAACATGCTTCATGTCATAAAAGTATAAATAGTTGACTACGGATACAGAAAATGAAAACTCATTGAATTTGTAACACACAGAAACATATAATACATAGAATTTTACACTCATCTATGGACACAGAGAGAAATAATAGAGTCCGAAACAAGAATAAATGGTGCCAGAAAAGTCAGAAAGATCAACCACAAGTTGAATAATAAGATCCAGAAAAGGTTTAAATAAGCTTAGTACTGTGATTAGGCCCAAGATAGATATAGTTGAAACAGTTTGAAGGTAAAGAGAATATTTCTATATCAGAGGATAGTGAGAGTTCGATATTAAGAAAGTATAGAGTCGAAAGAGAGATCATAGAGTTTTTGTTTTTCAATATAATTTGAACTTTTTTCAAACCTCTTCACTTGAAACATGTTTCACGGGCACCAACTTGACCCCAAAGATATTTTTGTCTTTCGATTCAGAAACATTGACGGGACGCTCCGATGTCTTTCGCGACTTTAGTTTAGGTACCTGGTACATAGTTAATCCCGACTATTGGGAAAAACAATAAAACAAATTCATCATATACACATTAACTTATATATAATGGAAACTAATTTGTATATCTATATATAAAAGAATATAAATAGTCGCATGCTATTGTATATTTAAAGTGGAAATATTTAAAAAGTTTGCTATAATAAACCTTTATAACTAAGACTTCTAAGGGATTTGGGAGTGTATATATGTATATATATAGATATGTGTATATTATCGTATAATATGCAATTATTTCGATGTAAAACTGCATGCACATGTTAAATAGTTCCAACAATGCTGCTCGCTTGCTTTGAGAACTATTCCGGCCTCGAGTATTCGTTTGTATTCTGATTTTGTTGGGTTTTTTAACTAAGCAACTAGTTCGGCTTAATAACAAGATTTTACATATGGCATTAGACAGACTAACCGTGGGCTGGCTTTCGATGGTTGAGGTGGAGGATACCTTGGATTGAACTTTGCGTGAACTTTGTTCTTGTACGCGCAGCTCTTGATGGTGTGCTTCCTCCTGAACTTCTGAACTATAAGAAACATGTGTTTCGCTAACCTGCTGTTGTTCAGCTTGCTTAGTTTGCTTGGTTTGCTTGGTTTGCTTGGTTTGTTGCACAATAAGCGTTGATTGCTGCTCTTGAATGTTGACGACACTAATTTGCTGACTCTGATCAATCTGATTATTCTGGACTTTTAAAGATATTTGATTTTCTTGCTGCTCTTCCTCCTGTTTACTGATTTCTTTGGCCTTAGTTTTGGTTTTAGTTTCAATTACCTTTCGCTTCTTTTCAGCTTCTTCCTTCTCCTTCTCCTGTTCAGACTTCTCGTCCTTCTTTTTGTCCTTCTTTTCCACAGTTACCTTGCAGGTGGACTCATCCTTGCCGAGCTCATTTGACACAACGACCTTGTAATTTGAGGTGTGCTCAGATTTGGCACTACTAAATGTCAACCTCGCCGTCGTGCCATCAAATGTTGTAGTTATATCCTTTGTCTCGCGAATTAGAGTGCTGCTCTTGTACCACTCCACCTTACACTTACGATCCGCATTCTTTAGGCTTATTATTAGCTCGAACGTCTTAGATTCGGTGACCTTTTGGTCGACCAGCTTGCGTGCGATTTCTGGCTTTGTGGGCTTACGTTCTTCTTCTGGAATGTCAACAAGATTGACGACCTGTGAAACCGCTTCACCCTTCTCGTTGCTGGCCACCAGTTTGTATGCGCCCTTATCACTATCCTCGACCTCATTGATTTCGAGTTTGACAGCAAACTCGCCCTCCTTCGTTTTCTCAACTAGATAAACGTGGCGTTTGCTTTCCGTTACCGTATTGGTCTCTTTGTACCAGGTGCATTTGGGCTCAAATTTGGACGCGACTACGCACTCAATGACAACAGTTCGTTTCTTAATGATCTTGATGATTTTCGGTTTGTCCTTGATAACAGGTACAACTGTAAGGTTCAAAATAAAATTAAATTAATTTGTGATTAACAATAATTCCATAACACTTACTTTCAATATTGAGCGTGAGGTTGGCGTTCAATTCGCCTAATGTGTTCTTGATGTTGCATTTGTAGAGACCGGAGTCTTCTAACTGCGGATCTATTAATTCCAATTTAATATAGTATTGATCGCCGCGTTGTTCCATGAATATTTTGAGTTTATTGCTCTCCTTGATAACCTCACCGTTGCGGAACCAAACGATGTCTGGCTTTGGATCTGCCTTAACTTTGCACTCCATAATGACGAGCTTACCATTATTTTCCGAAATAATGCGAGGCTTTTCAATGAATGTTGGCCCTTCGCCTTCGGGCTCGGGCTCAGCTTCAATGTTTAGATTTAGATTGGCATTCGATTCGCCGTATTCATTTTTCACATTACATCTGTAAGTGCCGCCATCGGTGGCGCCGGGATCCTAATAATCAAATCAATAGCCATTAATCAATAATCAATAATCAAAATAAAACTAGTATATGTACTTAACTAAGACGAGCTCAATAAAAAGATGTTTGGAACGGATCAAGCATAAAATTGATTACATAAAGCATAAAATTGATTACTAGCGCGTATTGCCCGGCCTTGCCCGTGGAACGTTTTGTGCTGCACATTTTAGATATTAACTTCCCAAAAAGTACACGCCCGTGAAAATTTGAAAACTACCCGTACCATCTTGATCCCCACTTCTATTCAAAAATAGCTTTAAAGTGTATCGAATAAAGAACCAAATGTTGGAATCAGACTTTTCGCCCTTGTTAGTCTTAAGGTAAGAATCTTGAGGCATTTTCCATCCAATTACGGTAAGCTTTGCGAAAGCGTGTCCTATATGTTCTGATAGAGATCTTTGAAAGTGAGCGTGGAACCGATTGTAAACCAAAAAGATAAGTTAAGTTTTCTGACAAATTTCCAAAGTCCCTGATGGAATTTTCTTAATCCCTAAAAGACGTATTCATTGAGTTTTTTTTGACTAGCTTTGATGCAAATCTAACAAAACTTAAAATTTCGACCAAAAATCTTTGATCGGATTCCTACCGAGGAAGCTTGGATTCTGCAAAAAGCGTGAGACACGTCTATTGATTCCATTCTTTGGAAATGAATTTGAGCGCAAAATGTCACCAACAAAATCTTTGACCTCCATTTCTACCAAGAAGGAGTTAATTTTTCGAAATTTGTAAAGCACCCCTTAAATGAATTTGAGCAATGATCTTAGAAAATGAGTTTGGGGCCGATCGGATGGTAAACAAACAAATTGCATACAAACGTTTTTTACGATTTTTCCACACCTGCGCGTGGAATTTTCCGAAATGCCTTCTTAACATGCACTTTCATCACGTAAGGTAACTACAGTGAAAATTTCAGATTTCTAGCTCTGACAGTTTGGGCTGTGCGTTGATCGTCAATCATACAATCAGTCAGTCAGTCAGTCAGGATAAACTGTTTTATATATATAGATATGTTTAATACCTTTATTTCCAGCGTCAGCTCGTAGGTGTCCTCTGCGATGACAGTACTGTTGATTTTAATTTTTTTGCTTTTCTCCACCAAATCCTGTCCCCTGAACCAGGTGACCGTGGGCTCCGGCTTAGCCTTGCATTTGCACTTCATGGTTATCAAAGTGCCCGTCTCGTTTGGTATAATCCTCGGTTTCTCAATGAACGAGGGAGCGAAACCATTTGCGTCATTGGCGCCTACAGAAATAATTATCATTTAATTTCATCGATATTATAAAATAACTATTCTATTCATATCAAATTTTGGGAATATCGTATGCAACTAAAGACGTGGAAAGCATATATGTTACATACTATTTGAAGGAAAAATCTTATAAGCTATAAGATTTACTCATTACATAGTCAAAACTCATTTGGACTTATATAGAAGACAGCTAGAATGTTAAGGGTTTTTCTTAATAGTTTCTCTCTTGGCAAAATGTTAAATATGAATATAAAGTTATATGTGTATGCATTTGTTATTTATCTATTATTGCTTGCAATGTTGTTATGCAGCATATTTAGTTAACTTAACAGATAATTTCATTAAATATATCATTTAATCGAGTTGGAGGCTGGAGAATGGTTTATATATAGACGTTTAGAGACGTGTATGTGTGAATGTGCGTGTGTTGGTGTACTATTAAGTTACATGCTAGAAAACGCTAGAACGTAGTATATACATATATATTTGTGTATACATATTTATATCTAAAGTCAGAGTACATCAATTGTATATATATTCTATTTGGAAGTATATTCAAATTGTGGATACAGTTTTGTAATCGAGATGCGTTAGGGTATTACTTATAGATACTATATATGCGTAAAAATGAAATACCTATACCTTGGAAATTAAGCGCTATATTCGCATTGCTTTCCCCAAACATATTTATGGCATTGCATCGGTAGTTGCCGCCATCGTCTTTTGTTGGATTTTGAATCTCGAGGGTTAGGACATAGCTATCTTTGGTAATGGCCTTGCGCGTCATTTTGGTTCTCTGGTTGTCTAAAATTTGCTTATCTGAGCAATACCATGTTATGTCCGGCACTGGATGGGCTTCCAGGATGCATTCCATTATCAAAATGTCCTCCTCTTGGCGTATTGTCGGCTTTTTGGGAAAACGCGGCGACTTACCATCGGGAATTCTGCGTAAACGGGAAGCCATTGCGTTATATATATATTAATTAGTGTAGTTAGTGTAGAAGTTTCGGTAGTTGTATCTACTATATGTATATACATATGTATAGTTGGTAGCCTTACTTTTTCGAACCGCTTTCAAAATTTAAATTAATCGTTGCCACGCCCGAGCCATGTTTATTTTTCGCCTGGGCTCTATACTCTCCCTGGTCACTGGATACGACGCTGCTTATCTCTAGGCGCGCCATATGATATAGTTTCTGATCCAATGTCAATGACATTTTATATCTTTTGCCTTCACTCAGCACTGTCTCGCCATGGGACCTTTTTATGCGATTGTACACAGAGGGAAATAGTTGTTATTACTTATTGGCAATAGTGTATACATGCAGTTTGTTGCGTGATTAATTAATACACATTAAATATGGATCCCAGGTGCGGGGTCTTTTTGTTTTTTTTTTTACAAAATTAAAAGGGTGCATGTATGTATACATATTTGTTGTGCTTAGCTGATTTCACAGCTTCTTCTTCCATAGAGAGACGGTCAGGATATTAAGAGTTTTGTTTAGTATTTGGTCTAGTTATGGGCTTTCGGCATTCAATTGCGTACCATGTAACCGTTGGTGTGGGATCTCCAACGCATCTACATTCAAATGTAACATTTCCACCATCCTCACTTTGACGAATGACGGGTCGCTCGGTAAACGTAGGTTTTATGCCTTCGGTGCTTTCGGGCACGGGAGCCTCGTCGCCTATGAAGTTTAAGTTTCTATGTTACACAAATCATCCAAATACAAATGTGCAAGTACTTAATTGAAATAATATAAACTACACATAAATTGTATACTTATGCTTTAGATTTAGTGCATACACGAAATTTACTTTGATTCGACTGTGGCACACGATGCTGGCCTCAATATTATCAGGAAGCTTATAAACTGACTGCATTAGTTTAATTGACACACATACATAACATGACCAATACATAAGCAATACATTAATTCATAAATACATATATTTATATCTTTTTATTGAGATATTGTTTTGTTTGTCGGTCTTTTAACACACATTTCAAATTGAACACATTTTCAAGATTAAAAGTCTTACTAATCCGGTTTAATTTGTTCTACGTTTCGATTTTGTTTAATTATCTTTATTGTAAGCGGCTTGTGTAAGCATGAAGTTTTTGATTCTTAATTGACGCGAAAAGTATCTGAGAAATGCACGTTCTTGTGTGTTTTGAGGTGGGCGTGTGTGTACTAATATCTAAATATGAATTTTATTATTATACTCGGTTCACAACATGGAAAAGGATTAAATTACTTTCGCAAACATCTTCCAAAGATATCTAGACCCCATTGAAACCAGCATCAACAGCCTAGTTGATATAGTTTTGTCCGTCCTACTTTCTTTACTGTTTTTATAGTCGAAAAGAACATGGAAATACATACTTCCCATTTGAGAGGTGAAATCAGTAAACAGCGTCAACGGCCGAGTTGAAATAGTTTTGTCCGTCTTACCGTTCGTCCGTCTGTCTATTCTCTTACTCTCTTAACTGTTTTTATAGTCAACATATATACTTCCCATTTGACAGCTGAAATCAGCAAACTTGACAGGTGAAATTCCAGTTTGTATAATATTCCAATAATAGTTAAGAATATTTATCGTACTTATTGTAATTCGAATCGGGAAGAGTCTTGCCGACTGATGCAGACAGAAATTACAGTGTGAACAGAGTATTGGCGAAGTCGGTTGCACCCGACTGCAAACGTTATAAACGGCTTCCTATTTTGTTCGCGAACGTACAACATTTACTTAGATATACGTTAGTTAGTTATTAATTAATAATCACAGAGTTAAGGCATGCCGAAAACTTATTGAATTTTCCATTTTAATTGTGCTCAATGATCATGATGAAGCTTGGTTTGTTATAAAAAACTAACGCAGAGTTTACGTAACTAAAACTACAATATTGTTGTTATAACTTTCTTTTCAATTTAAACTCCTTAGATTTGTTAACACATATATAAATAAAATATTATTGGAATAATTGTTTTTTAACATACAAAATTGAAAAGACCAGGAACTTACTATCAAAGTTGAGACTTATCGTTGCGTTACTTTCGCCCAGCTCATTTTTTGCGTTCACTTTGTATTTGCCAGCATCCTCAACTGTAACATTTTGTATCTCAAGCGTCGCAAAATATGAGTGGACATCTTTGTCAATGGTAAGCTGAAAAGTATGAAACATTCAACGTATTAATTTAGGTAAAAATAAAGTCAAAGAGAAGACATTCCCGACCAGAGTGGGGATTTCTAGTTCGATTTGCTGAATAAGTTGAACTAAAACTAAACTGAACTAAAACGGTTATTTCGTTTACTCGGACGTGAACTAAAACGGTCATTTCACTCGTTCAGTAGAATACATCGTTCATGGACGAATAAACGAGTCGCTAGACGGAGTGTATCGTTCATGACCGACTGAACGAGTACGGAACACATCGTTCGTGAACGACTGAATAGCTGAACGAGTGAATTAAATGACCGATTTAGTTCACTAATCACTGAACAAGTTCAGTAGTTCATTTTAATGACCCGTTAAATCGAACTTGGTCTGAACTAGACCACACAACTCTATCCCCGATCCCATAAAGTATATATTATATATATATATATATATTCTAGATCAGCATCAACAGACGAGTTGATGTCCGCCTTCCGTACGTCCGTTTGTTTCTATAAAAACTTAAAAGTACTAGAAATAGAAATATTTACCCTGTGTCTCGGCGATTCCTGGACAGGCGTGCCGTTATGGAACCAAGTAATATTGGGTAAGGGATCTGCATTAACGCGACACTCGAACAAAAGGCGTTTTCCATCCTCTTCTTGTCGTATGGCAGGTTTTTTCGCGAATGTCGGCGCGAAACCGTCGATTTGTCTTTAACATATGTATATAAATATAATTATAGTATACGAATTACAAAATGGGCGAAACCATGCAGAACCACAACAAACAAAAAGTGCGTTAGAACATGTCTATAACAAAAAACCAAAAAAAAAAACATATTGTAAACCTTCCCAGCTCTTTTTGTCATGATTATATATTAAGTTATATACATATATTGGGAGGTAAGGGCATAACATAAAGTGAATAACTACTTTTAAAAACACAAAAATTTGTTAGAAAATTGTTGAAAAGCGTAGACAAAAACTCGAATCTAAGTTCCTTGACAGTTGATCTAGCGAATAGTACCTTTAATTGTAATACAGCTCGTATTTAGTCAGAGGTTAACGAAACGCTAGACAGACAAAGTTAACATGGAGGTAGCTCGGTTTCTTAACTCACCTTAAGTCTTCTTGAAGTGAAAACTTGCCCACTTGTTAGAAAAAAGCATGTACATATCTCATTATAGAAATTATAGAAATTTTCAAGCAGTAAGCTAAACAATGCCAAATATTTACAAGCTATAAAAGTGTATTAATAATAGATCGGAACCCGTTAGCTCTGGCTCTGTCAACAAAAAAAAGGACTCATAGCAAGCTAGTTTTTTAGGGAACTTGAAAACGTTTTCGCCGCGTAAGCATCAGTTAGGGCGATCAAAAAAGTAATAATAATAATAATGAAAGATAATTTGGAAGTTTTCTTACTTTTCTTTGGGTTCGTCAGCAGCTGAACGTATAAATATATAAAAAATATATATATTATTTCAAATGTTTACGAAATTGTGCGATATTTTTGGGTTAATTGACTTTTCCGTATAAATTGCAGTTAATATATATATTAAAGCTATATATTATTAAATATATAGTTAATATAGAAGCGCCTTCTTATCTTATCTTCGTTATCCTAATACCTAATTGGCCACGAATTAGCGAAGGGCAATTTTGGTGGGATCTACTTACGTGTGAAATTTAAATTAATTGATGCGGAAACTTCGCCCGATTTGTTCTTGGCTTTCACTTTGTAAAGTCCAGCATCCGTTTCAACTACATCGTCGAGCTCTAATACTACCGTAAACTTGTTGTCCCCGATGGGTTGAATTTTGAATTTGGTTCTGGCATCCTCTGTTAATTTGTTGTCACTACGAAACCACTCGATATCTGGCTTCGGGGACGACACCAGCTGACACTCAAATATCAACCGATTGCCGTCATCTTCCTGATGCAGTTGTGGCTTTTTCACAAAGCTGGGAGCGAAATCTTCAGCCACCCCCATGCTGAGAGGGATATCGTTATTCGTCTTCAACGGCTCAGGCTCTTAAGCTCTGCGAATATAAATGGCAAATATCGATTTAGCAAACAACAAACTCTCAAATAAATCTGTATTTATTCTTATACTCTGAACCCATTAAAAATGGGTAAATAGGGTTTAATGTATTTGTGCAAAATGTAAATGTATGTAACAGGCAGAAGAAACCATCTCCGATCCCATAAAGTATATAAATTCTTGAACAGCATCAACAGCCGAGTCGATCTAGCCATGTCCGTCTGTCTGTCCGTTCGTCTGTCCATCCGTCCATCCATATGTATGAACACAAGGATCTCAAAACCTTCAAGAGCTAGAGTCTTGCAAGCTGTAGTTTCTCCTAGTGCCCGTTTTCAAGTAATCGATAAAAATCGATATCGAAATCCTGCTTTTTAACAAATTGGGTATATATCAAGAGCTAGAGTCACCAAACTTGTAACTTCTAGAATAGTATATATATTTGCATTTGGTGTTGGAAGAAGACGGTTCAGGGTATTCTCTAGTCGGGAGCTCCCGACTAGGACCTCTTACTTGTTTTTGTTTTTATCAATATGAGGAACAGTAGCGATATACTTTTGTCATAGCTGCTTGTCAATCTATTTCTATGCAAACATCTCTCTATTAAAACTAATCACACCAATATTTCTTTTTTAAGAACTTGGCACAGACGATATATTTTTATTGCATATAGTATATATATGGCAGCCGACCGATTTAAGTCATATTATGACAAATAACTCATCAATCCGTCGAAAATAAGATTTCCCTTTAACCAACTGTTTATGCCTTGCGCTTACTCAAAATGGGCTAAAGGGTATACATTTATTATGGTATATGTTTATATATTATATCATATATTGTCAGCATGAACGTGTAAATCATAGGAGAGTTATTTTCAATGGGCTGGACCGATTCGGTCGAAATATACATATATATATAAGGTAGCTTAAAGAATCTTCAATGACCTCTTGCAGTCCCTCAGTCATCATAGATAATACTGCTTATTATGATGGAAAATGCTTGTTAAACTGAACTCTTATGGTTTTTATTTTTAATTATTTTAAATTTATTTATAAATTGTGTTTATATTGCACACATTTGTTTACTTGTTCATATAATAGTCGTAATACTACGGACATATAGATATAGATATAGATTTAGATATAGATATAGATATAGAAATAGATATAGATATAAGTATTGGTATTTTATAGTGTGCATGTGCAGATTCTAGATAGATCCATAATACATATAAACACACACACACACATATATATGTAGCGACAGTTGAAACACAGTGCACACGACTCATCGATATTTTGGAAGATGGAAATTTGATCGCTTTCCTCGCTGTCGGCACTAATTTTCTAATGGAAAAAAAATTGCCACAGAAAACGAAACTTTTGAATGTGTTGCTCGTTTATTTTTAGTCTTTAATAGTCACCGTTTGTTTATATATATACATGCATATGTATGTGTGCATGTATGTATATGTATATATATATGTACATATCTATGCATACATGCATGTAGTATGCATGCATGAATATAGGAACTTAACTTATGGGTTTGCTTGAAAATTAACGTATGTAAAACGCATTTGATGGGTTCGTAACCACAAATACCCTATAATCACTGATGTGTATTTATGTATGTATGTATGCATGTATTTCTATAGATGTATGCATGTATGAGAAATATATTTTACTCTCAAAATGTGTCTGTGTTAAATTCATCTTTTTGTGTATACATACTTGCGTATGCATGTGCACACACAAACGAGCATACATGCTTGTATGTGTGTTAAAAAAATTTAGTGTATGATATATATATGTATATATACACGAAGTAGATATTTATGAACATCCACATTCACATTTGAAATACGGTTCACGATAGAAGCAACTATATGTATGTACATATGCCCCCACACATACACAAATGCACATACACACATACATACATACATATATGCATACTCATTGGTATCCGATTTTCTATGCCTTTAGCACTGGCAAAGTAATTTTTCATGGCCGTCATATATACATGTATGTATGTACATAGATACAGAAATATGTGTGTGGGTGTGGGCGTAAGCTCAACACAGTAAATGTTGCTTTTTATTTGTATTTACATATATATTTTTATTAATCCTTGCAAGTATATGCGATAGTAATGTATGTAATGTGCACAAGCATAGCTATTGATATTTGTTTTTTTTTTGTTTCAAATCACTGTTCTGTGCGATATTAATTCAAGTGAGCCATTTCTATTTTTATGCCCGACAACCGTTACACAATTCCACGAATAGTCTCAGCCACATATATGCATGAACTATGTACGTACACATACATACCCATACATACGCAGGAATATACACACATTTATATTTAGACCAATTACACATACATATGCGCTTAAGAATTTATAATTGGCTTTATTCCATTTGTTTAATTGCAGACTTCACATTTCGGGCATTTGTGATAACCATTCCTTGAACTTGTTGATACATACATACATGTACATATACATATATATAAATTTATACATATATGCATATATATATATATCTTATTGGAGATCTTTCAGTTGAATTGAATTCACTTTCACTTGACATAAACACAACTGATCCATATTTGAGTATTTACTTATATAGGGCAATTAGGATTTGGTACGTACAACTAGACTACAGACTAACACAGTGCAGGCCACAGCAAGAAAATTATCCTTCTGTGGAAACGAAGCGAACTCCACGAGTGTTGATCTATTACTGTTTCTTTTCGGAACTGATCTCTAGGAGAATAGGCATTAGCGCAGACATCATCAGACATTATCTATAGCCACTGTGTAGCTTTCGTCATCAATTCTCTTCCCTCTCTCTATCGCACGCTCTCGCGCTCTCTTCCGCTCTCTCTCGCTCTCTCTCGCTCTCTTGCTCTCGTCATTGATGTTATTTCTCATCTTTATGGAATTTGTTGCGCTTTGCAGCTTTTCTAGCCCAATGATGCTCAAGCAAATGGAAACAAACAATTTATGCAAGTGTCTAAATAACATCCAACATCCAAAATGATCCAACAGCAAATATTTAAAAAATGGCAAAAAAAACAATATCAATTGTACATTTTGCCTAATTCTAGTATTTATTTGCAAAGCTCTTCATTTTCATTTGAGGAATGTTACACACTTTTTCGGAAAATCCATTCTTCCTTTTCTTGTGAAAAATTCATTTCACACTCTTCGAAGAATCCAAGCCAAGTTTTTGGCCAAATCTGCCACTTTTGGGAGACAAATGTCTGTCAAATGTTAAATTTTTTTTTTTTCATTTCTATTTTTATTAACGACCTATCTCTTCGACAATGAGTAAATGATGTGCTGAAGATATTTGCATGTGGTTTTTATGTGTATGGGCATTGGTATTTGAAAAGGCCTCAGCACTCTTTAGGCGGCCTAAAGGCAGGTCGAGTGGGTGGTGTCTCTTAAGACGTCGGCGGTGCAGGTTATTGTCGACAAGGTTTATTGCAAGGTGGTTGCCCAGTCGCTAAGTGTCAAAGGTTAAATGAACGAAAGTTTATTAGTCAGCTACAAGCTTCCACCACACGGGACCACTGCAAATCAAAATGTAGCTAGAAACCAACAAAATTTCCAACAATACTTACCGGGTAGACCGTCTCCGCCAGTGGAATTGAGTGATATTAATAAATCTATTCATATATGTACATACCTAAATGTGCACGTGTTCTGTGGGCTCATGTCCATACATAACCGGCATTACTTATATATATATATATGTATATGTATAAGTATATATATACGGCTGTGTTTATCCACTTTATGTACCTCATCAATACAAAGGCGTCTATTTTTAACAGCACTAGTTAATTATTTATGACATTTCTCAAGAAAATGTTATATTTATAGTCACCTACATATGTATGTATGTATGTATCTATGAATGTGCATCTGTTAGATACTCTAGAGCTTCTGCCACTTCTGCTCTTTAGATTCTCTTCTCTCTCTCTTAATCTCACACGAAGTTAAGGCATCTGATTTTATTTTTATATATGTATTCGCTTTCTGTCTAGGGAAGCGTCATTTTTATACCCTAACCCATTGAAAATGTTTTAGAGGGTATTTATGGTTTGATCTAGTGGACTTTTTAATCTAACGCAAGAGACTAGAAAAAGGTTCCAGGGTATTTCCCAGTCGGGCACTCTCTACCACTCCCTTTTAAGCCAATTTCTAACATAATCAGTTAAAACTGTATTTTTGTTCCCGAGTCATAATCTATGTACATATATGTTGACATGTAGCTTTAACTCGTGCGAGGTTATTCGCGCTCGCGAATCTATCAGGCTCTCCATAATGATACCATTGTTAATTTTCATCTATATGAATTGATATTAATTCAGGGGGGTTGAAATTTATAGAGGAATGTATCTCTACTACAAACTAGTATTGTATACTGTTTTGTGTAATAATCATAATACATTCAATAAACACACTTATCCCACATAAAGAGGGAAGAGAAGAGAAAACAGGGGTTATAAAGCGAACACATCCATAATTCGTCAAAATTTGAGCACGTGATTTTACCCTGCTTACTTGAGAAGCGCTTTGCTCTGTTAGCAACCACTTTCGCAAAATTGTTTATTTTGAATGATCCATTGAGTTAAGTCCCATATTACAAATGTCTTAATGGCCCTCTCCTCTCGACTAGGCACAACTTCATTAAAATGTTTGTTGAACTTAACTTTAACAAGGACCCTTATGCATGCAACCGAATTGAAAATTCAATTGCGAAGGCTTATTTTACTGGTAATCAACTGCAGCAGTATAGCGCTGCTAAAAAATGACTCTTCACAAAACATATATATACAATTTCAGAGCTCTGTACATACATACATACAGACATTTAGGACCTCAACATTGATATTGGTCCCCCTTTTTCTCGATTTTTGCATAACGAGAAGATAAAAAGAGCTATTAGAGACAGAAAAATACTTGATAGCTACCCAAATATAAAAGAACTTAAAAAATAGCTACAGAAGGTAAAGCTAGGTTTTTGTTATTATATATTCACATCATTTACACCCTTTTTGTACCCTAAACCCATTGAAAATGGTTAAAAAGGGTATAATGTATTTGTACAAATGTATGTAAAAGGCAGAAGGCATATCCGACCCCATAAAGTATATATATTCTTGATCAGCATCAACAGCTGAGTCGATCTAGGCATGTCCGTCTGTCTGTCTGTCAGTCTGTCCGTATGTATGAACGCAAGGATCTCAAAACCTATCATAGCTAGAGACTTGAAATTAGCTTAGCTGTAGGTCTAGGCACTAGGAGGCCTACGCAGATCGAGTTTGTTTCCGATATTCGATAACTTGTCGCGTTTCTAAGTAATCGATATAAATTTATATCGAAATCCTGTAAATATTAAGAGCTTGCTTTACCAAACTTGACATGTAGCTTCTAGAATAGTATATCTATCTGCATTTGGTGTTGGAAGAAGAAGGTCCAGGGTATCCCCTAGTCGGGAGCTCCCGACTAGAACCTCTTACTTGTTAATTATTGCATGTTTCAATAGTTAACAATTGGACCCTTGAATACAAAATAGCTTCCATTAGCTCCCAGATAACTCTGACTTGTAACTCTGACAATTATATTGGGTTGAAGATACTTCCTAATGTGTTGCTTTAAATGAAAAGATCCCGACTTCTGGGCATATATATCTAATGTATTTTTATTAAGCTAATGGCTAGTTTTATTTGTGTTCAACGGCCTTATAGCTTAGAGGTAAAGATTCTTATATATATATGTCTATATATATATTTCAAAATGCAGAAATATACTCGAGCATTTCCTGATCATTTTAAATGTTGTTATTCTTTCACTTTGGTATATTTGACAAATAAAACTAATTTTAATTTGTTTGTTTTTTTCGTTTTTTTTTTCTCAAATTTATATTATTCAATCACACCAATTACTGTGATGATTGGTGGAATCCTTGGGCGGAAATATACATATGCACTTTTCTACAACCTTCATGCTTAAATCATGGATTTGAAGTATTTATTGAAAGATATGTAAATTCGATTTTTGGGTCTCCGAAGTGCTGGCTCGATATGAAAGTTTCGGTTGAGTACTTTTTTTTGGGGCATGAAAGCTGTTGTTTTTTTTTCGATTAGTTTCCCACTGTAAGTCGACAGTACTTGCACTTGCACTTAAGCCCAAGGCGAGTAAAAGCATGACGCAAAAAACTGTTGTTTTCCCGATCCATGCGAATTAATGGCAGCCGCCGGATTGGCACCTCCAGAGGATGCCACACCACTGGCCGCTGCCGCATAGTTATAGCTCATGTGTGCGTAGGAGGAAGGCATGGCAGGTGAAATACTCTCGCTTCCAAATCCCGTTCCATGACCTACCCCACTGTTCATTAGACTTGGACTGCAAGTAGCAGCTTGGCGAGCAGCCTCCATGCTGTGATGATGGCCAGAGGGAATATGATTCGCAGCCGATGTGCTTGCTGGTGGCGGGGGTGGCAAACTGTAGGCCGCAAGAGATTCGTATCCGGTTGCATTGTTGGTGGCCACAGTAGTTCCGGGCGCAGCATGTGGATTGGATTGGAGTGGACTGCTGCTGTCATTTGTGGCGCTTCCCACACCAACTAGCTGGTGTGGTGCTATTGGCGGCGGCCGCAGTGGCATGTGGCACGGATACATGGATGGCGGCGTCAGATCTCTTTGTTGTGCAATCGGCGAGGGAGGTGCCAGCGAACCGACTGTTGGATGGCCGAAGTTTGGCATCGAGGACACAGATCTAATCGAAATCCGAGAACCGAATCAATGCAGTAGTATATAATATTTCTCATTAATTGACTTACCCGTAACCCTCACTCATTGATATCGCATTGTGGTGCATATTCGAATACATGGCGCTCATCGAACTGCTGAAGCCACCGTTGAAGTTGAGGCGCGGTGAAATGGACGGGACGAGTGTGTGCGGAGGAACGTGATGATGGTGCTGATGCCGCTGTTCAGCAATTCCCAGCCCAGGGGAACATGCATTGCCCATGTCATGCGTTCCAGATCGAATATGAGCACCTCCCGAAGCTGCGTGGTGTGCCTCGGAAGTTTCCGATCCACCAGTTGACGTTGCTATTGGATTCGGCGATGCTAAGCCATTCAGTCCACCTAAAAATCAAATACAATAAGAAAATCAATCAAATCGATCAAAATATATAACGAAGCCCTTTAAGCGTATCCCCGAGAGCTTACTTAAGCTAGAGAATCCCAATTAGGTTTTGGGTAGACACAGATCCTGATTATTAAACTGTTTTTTTTTCCCTCGTTCCCCACCAAATTGTAAAATTTCATTTCTCATTGCTACTAGTTTTTATATGGAAGTTTTCATTATGCGTGCATTTGACCGCGTAGTGAGTATGCTCCACTACAAAATTACCTATACCCCTCAGCCGATATATTATCTCGGCTGATGTACAGACGGACAAACAGACAGACGAACTTGACTGAATCGACGCAGCTTGTTGTCCTGAATAAACAATATATATGCTCTATTAGTAGGACATGTCTACATTTCATTGGGAATGGGGTATACAAAAAAAAAGCTGATGAGTTGTATCATGAGCCGGGATGCAAAACTTACTTCCTGCAGAGCCGGCCAACAGGGAAGAGCAACCGCCTAGGCTATTGGGACTGTCAGTCAGAGATGTTGTTGCCGAGGTCGAGGATGATGTTCCATTTGTGCCGGTCGAGTTTGGCGTTCGCCGCTGATTTCGTAATTTCTCTTCCCGACGCCATTTGGCCCGTCGATTCGAAAACCAAACTTGTATCCTTGCCTCAGGCAATCCTATCTTTCCGGCCAATCGTTCGCGGGCAAAGACGTCCGGATAATGTGTTCTTTCAAACTCTAAAATCAAAACATCAAAAGGCATATGAGATATTAATGTTAAAGCTTCATCGGTGGAAAATGCGGATTAAGGATGTTCTAAGTTCAATAAGTTTAAATTTCACCCGCTTCGGTGGTAAATTGGCGGAAAACTTGCATCAATTTTGTTTACCTTCGGATCTGCTGCAAACTTATTTTCAAAGATTTTTGTGAAATTTATTTATTACGTTTTTCCTCTGCTCTTGAACAGAAATTACGTAAGTTTATTATGGGCGTTAATCATTGATTCCCACTTTTGGTCCTTTATTGAATGGACTTTAAGTTTATTTTCAAATATCTATTGAAAATACATTACTTTAGATGTTGAGTTCAGGATAGTACATATAGATTTAGTTTATTTACGGACGGAATGTGTGTGAAGTAAAATATATAATTGAAACGTTTCAGAAATGACAAATGGCAACTTCCATTCGAGTGCTCTCCACTCCACTCCTTGTCTTTACCTTACCTTTAGCTCTACGTTTAGCTTTAATATTTCAAAATAAAAATATATACCTTTTTCTAGACTGTCGATCTGGTCATTTGTAAATGATGTTCGGTTCCTTTGCAATTTCCTTTTTAAAATTAATCTAGCCTGATCATCTTCACTCGTTCCTATGTTGGAGGCACCGCCATTTGAGTTATCTCCTTCGCCCGAACCAGTTTCATCTGATTGGTGGCCATCGAGCTCTAAAAGACAATCATCGTATTAATAATAGTATTGAATTTCCATTTGCCATTTTGCCAGTAAGATTTACATATAAAACAAGTAAGACCTTTGCTAGACCTCAAAATTGCCTCCTTAGATAATACATGAATGCCAAAATGCAGTTAAATATAGATTATGATTTTATAGGAGCGTCTATTCGGAATCTATATTATTCTTATCTTATTTGTTGAAATACCTTAAAATTCCATTAAATGGTTGCTCAGGTATTACATATTTAATATTTAACACTCCGAAGTTAAATTTTCTTATGCTACATGCACACTTTTTGCTCCTTTATAAATTGCCATCGATTGGACAATAAGCACAGAATATTTTTGCATATGTTTCATTTACATATATATGTACACTCATATGTGAATGTACATTACACCTGTGCTATGTAAAAAATGTACATAATGTTATTATAACCAGTATTGAAACGGCTGAAAATCAGAGCATTAATACGACATGAAGTCCTGCCTCAAACCACATCAGCATCCACATCTAAGAGACCGCTGGCCGCAACATTTGGATCTCAGCTTGTCACTTTTGATATACCAAAGGTGTGCGAGTGTGTGTGTGTGCGAGTGAGTGTGTGTGTGTGTGCGTTTGTTTGTGTAACTGGCACTGAATGTGAGTGAATGTGACAGAGCAAATAGATGCTGATAGCTCTGAGACATGCCGCAGGTCCGGACTTAGGTCCAGTCCAGAGCACACGTCACTTGCCTAGCAAACTGCAATGTGCTGACAGGCAACAACAGCAACAACAACAACAACAACAACGGCAACAACAATAATCAGCCATAAACAACAACAAAACCAAGAAATCAAGAGCAAGGGGAACAGCGAGGCATAAAGATAGCCGTAACAGCAACAAAGCCTCGAAAGCAGAAGATACGACGGTTCGACGAGGAGTTGGATGACAGGGGAGGGGTCGCGACAGAGCGACAGAGCAACAGTGCGACACTCTTTCACAGTTAAATACGTTAGAGACAAACGAGATAAGGCCCAAAATGTGTAGCATGAGGTTTTTCAGATACCGATTTTATAAATATGTATTTTTCGCTTTCTATTTATGCACCCCATCAACACATCTCTCCCCCTCTCTAACCATATCACCGCCTACCCGCACCACCGACTCCCCCTACCCCTAACCACTGTCAGGGCTGCCACCCCCACGGGTTTGGCGTTTAATGAAGTGTCATCGCCTGTAAAATGAGTCTGCAAATCGCATTAAAGCAACTACTCGGTTAAGGGTAAACTTGTCAAGCACGACAGCAATTCCCGTTAGCCGCTGTCGTTGCCGCTGCCGCTGCCGTTACCGTTGCCAGAGGCTGCGGATTATACGGGGCTACAGTTACAGTTACTTCTTCTAGTGACACACCCAAACAGTTAAGGCAAACACGCGGTTGGACTTTAGGCACAGATTTTGTTTTCAAAACTTGGGCGTATGTGGTTAAACTAATTAGATATTTGGTAAATGTCTGTGAGCATTCGAACCATCTATTTAGCAAATTTTGATACCCTGCACCTAAGGGCAAATAGTCCCCGATTAGCTGATATCCAAAGCAAGCGTACATTCTGACTAGCTTTAATCTGCATATACCTACATTTACTGAACTATACAGAATACTTTGCGAGAACCTGCCAAGCAAACTTCTTGTCTGTTCTCAGCTCCTATTATATTCAATTTATGTTTGGATCCAAACCGATTCTTATCAATTACAAGAAAGCAAAGAAGTTGTAGATGATTTAAAATAAGCTTCCACTTTAAATTAAAACTCTATAATATCCCATTTCATGCATGTCGAAAACCCGGCTACAATGCGTCTAGCCTAGCTATCCCCGCCTCCGCCACAAAGCTATAAATCAAATAAATAAATAAATTGAAGTACTCTTACTTGTATTTCTTAAATATAAATGAGGAGCTCAGCAACATGCTAGCCCTAACTCATATAAAATATCAACTAATCGGCTAAACCAGATTTCATTACCGATTTATATCGATTTTAAACGGAACCAGTTATTTATGATTAGAAGCAAATTCGGATGGTACGAAAACTGGGAGGACATAGCTCCCCAAGTCCTTAGCTCTTGTAGTTTTCTAGACCACAAATGTGCACAAATCTATTATTCCCTTTTTACCCATTTCCAATGGAACATGAGTTGTGAAGTAGAAGTTAATCGGCTGAAAAAGGAGCTTTCATCCAAAAGTTTTCCAGCAATTTACAAAAGTTCCAAATGTCTTCATTTACTTTTCATATAACGCTTCGAAGATAAGTTTAAATTTGATCGGACTTTGCTTATAAAACCTTTGACCTACATTTTCCAGCTGGAAAGGGTTGATTTCCTGAAAAAGTGAATCAAATGAATTTGATGAACGAAACCAAATTTCTGTACAACATCTGGTAATTCTTGGCCGAAAGGCTATATTTGCCGAAAAAGCTTTTAATGATGTTATTTGAGCTCTAAGCCCTCAGATAGATGCGACCATAAGACTTACAGACAGAACGAAGGATATCAATAGATCAACTGAACTTTGAATGTAGATAAACAATTTAAAACATTATGGGCTTGTAGATGCCTCTTACAGACTTCTACATATATTTGAACACCTCAATATACTCCTTCGATCTTTTCCATTCTACGTGTACAGGGTATTGATTTCCTAATATAGATCAACAAATTGAATCATTATGGGCTTGCAGATGCCTCTTACAGTCATCTAAATATATTTCAACGACTCAATATACTCGTTTTTCCTATTCTACAAGTATAGGGTATATTTATAAGAGCAACCTTCGTCATGAATCAATTTTGCCCAAAATACGCACGATTGACTTAGAATATCTTTTGAATGTCGCTTATGTTAATGCTCACTAGTGTTTTTTACATGCTTGCCCCACCGATATGGCTAACCTTTCTCCGCGGTACTGTGATTGTGTTTTATGTATCTCAGTGTGTATCGCCGACAATTCGATAAGGGCAAACCTGGCGTGCGTGCGTAAGTAGAACAGGCACGTGACCTAGCGTCCAGTGCTTGATTGGCCTTGGCAGACTGTCTGTCTGTCAGTCCGTCTGTTATGTTCTGTTTTGTTGTCTCTATTCGAAGTTTAATGTTACCTTCCCCCAAACTTAAAGATATTGCGTAGCGAAATGTAGACTATCAGCTCAATCATACATATACATATGAAGATACATATAAAATAAATGCAGTCTCAATTAGAATATTCTGTTCTAAACTATTCTTTTTGACTCGCAATCTACGTTTACAGAAACAGCAACGGATCTACAGGGTATTTCCCAGTTAGTATGTCTAGTCTATAACAATCATACATTTACATAGATACATATAAAATAAATGCACTTTTCTCTAAACAATTTCCAGTCTCAATAAGGATATATTACTCTATACTATTATTTTTGGCCTGTAAACTACACGGATCTACAGGGTATTTTCCAGATAGTATGTCTAATGTAGAACATTATTATCTACTTAACTACCTATCTTCTGTGTCTATCAAGGCTCCCAATACACACTTTCATAACGTAACATAATTAATTAAAATCATTTTTAATCATCATCATATTAGCAAGTATTCAACAAATAGAAAGATCGCACTTCTGCTATATGTAAGAAACTTCCCTGGATCTTATCAACATTATATGGTTATAGCAAACTTACCCTTTTTGAGCATTACATCGTCTGCGGAAATGGTGCAGTTGCCCAGACGAGCGCTTGGGCCTCCAATATTGATGAGATCACTTGGAGGGGTCAACGGATGTCCCGGAACCAGACCTGGAGCAGCAGTCACGCCGCCGTTGCCATAGCCAGTCACCGAGATGACACCAGGAGACGGAACCAATTCGCTGCCATTCAGAGGAGCTGCATACCAGGACCCTGTGGGGTAATGGCGGCTGGGCCAACTCTGCTGCTGCTGTTGATGGTGGCCATGGGCGTGGATCGAGTGGCTCGAATGGGGATGCGGACTGAAGTGGCTGGGTACACTCGTCATGAGCTGCTCGTGACTGACTGGTGGCGCACCTGGCGTGGATATAGCCGAGTCCAGCGTCGAGGCCTGTTGAGTGTTCAGCATGCGTATCTTCTCATAGATCGACTCCTGCTCGCTGCCCTCGCCCGAATTGCTGGCACCTCCGCTCTCCGATGAGTTCAAAGGTGTTGCCGTCTGCATCAGATCGTTTGTGGAGCTCGGCCCCACCCCACTCGGTCCACTTACGCTATTACCATTACTACTACTATTACCATTATTGCTACTGCCATTGCCACTAGCTGCTGCATGGCTTGGATTTGGATTGGGATTGGGATTGGGATTGGAGCTGCTTGTTCCAGTATTTTGCTGCTCCTTTTGTGCTGCCAAGTTCCGCAGTACTCTGTTTATTGACGATACCTTAAAGCATATAAATCAACAAAATTCAAATAGGTTAATTTATAATTTTATCTATTATAATAGATGTCATTAGAGAAATACAATCTATCACGTTTAAGTATAGCATGCACAGATAGGAAATATTTCTGTTTTAGTAAGGGGAATGTTGTAAAAGTACTTTTTGCTAGGGCAAGTGGAACCTAGCTAGAGGATAACTCCTATTCGAGTTCTTATATCCAGAACCCATTGAGATGTGTAAAAATGGAATATTGGTTTTGTACAAATGTGAGAGGTAGAAGGAAACATCGCCCAGCACATGAAGTACGTAAATTGTCAATAGCCGAGTCTTCTTCTGTCTTTCTCTCTGAATGCGTCTATCTCCAAAACCATAAAAGTTAAAGCTTTCAAATTTGGAAAGGACGTCCAGCGCAAACTAACTATCGAAATCAATCCAAATCTAAGATCCAGATTTATTAATATCTCGAGGCTTACAGAGCAAAAGACATAAAATTTGGTATGTAGACTCCCGTTTATGGGGATACCTCTCCCTATTGTCCCCAAAATGTTTGAATATATGGCCTTTGGCATTCAAGCACATTTGAATGTCCTAAATATTTTGGTTAAGATCGGACACGTAACCATTTTCGGTAGTGTGGGGTATTTTTGACTTTCTGTAGAAGAAAGCTAGAATGTTTGAGTCGGCTGCTCCGCTCGCGGGAAGGGGGATTCGCGGGGAATCTCCTAGTCGGGCATTTGCGACTAGAGAACTCTTACTTGTTTATTATTATTTTAAGGCAGTGCCTGCGCATGACAGCGCTTTTGAAATGAATTCAAAAGGCAACAGCAACAGCAACAGCAAAAGCAAAAGCGAACGAACGAAAGAAAGAACAAACGCTCGAAACATATAAATGAGCGAGTGAGAACAACAGGGAAAAGTGCAGTTGAGTGGAAAAATTAGGCAGAAATGTCCTTTCGGGGGAACGAAAGCGAACGCTTGTATAAAAACTTATTTTTGAAAAAAAATGAAAATAAAATGAACGCCATCCCCGAAAGCGTCGCAAATACATACGCACATACATATATGAACGCATGTATGTATGTATGTGTACCTTTTATATGTACCTATATACGGATTCAAATATCCCTACCACGGCAGGTATACATATGTAAATATTGTACATAGCCACTCATATACATAAGGGATTGAGTGCAAGTTTCCATACATGTATGTATATGTTTACCTAGCAGAGGATCCTCACACATAAAATGGGCATATATGGAATGTGTGCGTCTGTCATCCGGAAACTCAGACAGTAGCCGGGACAAAATGAACTTAATATCAAACAAAATTAAAAATACATTTTAATTAAACTAGCCCGAATTTATTAAACATTTTTTTGTAAAAAGCAAAATGCATCAAAGAAAATACGAATTCTTTAGACACGTTATGAAGATTCTTTCGCGAAAAGATGAAAAAATTCCTGCTGGACTGAGTTTAAAAATTAAATTATTCTTATGAGGGGTTCCAGTATAATATTAACAAGTAAGAGGTTCTAGTCGGGAGCTCCTGACTAGGGGATACCCTGAACACTCTTCTTCCAAATGCAGATAGATATACTATTCTAGAATCTACATGTTATACATGTTAAGTTTGATGACTAGCTCTTATTATTTACAGCATTTCGATATATATTTATATCGATTACTTGGAAACAGGGCAAGTTATCGAATATCGGAAACAAACTCGATCTGCGTAGGTACTAGGAGGAACTACAACTAAAGTTTCAATTGTCTCTAGCTCTTATAGGTTCTGAGATCATTGCGTTCACAGGTACGGACAGACGGATGGACAGAGAGACGGACGGACGGACATGGCTAGATCGACTCGGCTGTTGATGCTGATCAAGAATACATATTTACTTTATGGGGTCGGAGATGCTTTCTTTTGCCTTTTACATACATTTGCACAAATACATTATAGCCCTTTTATCCATTTTCAATGGATTCAGCGTATAAAAAACGTTAATTATTTGCTGGGTTACCTAAAACGTGAACGTATACTAAAAGAATATATATTTGAGCCATTATTTTTTAGAATCGACATTGTTATTAAAAAAAGCAAACTTCAATAGTTTTTGTTTTATAGGCATATAATATATGCTGCCCTCCTTGGTGGGCATATTATAGTTAAGCGCCAGGACTCTCGGAACAAATTAGAGCGTGCGGCAACGTGCAGCATGTAACTGGCAAACACCACGCTTTCACCCCTCAATGACTTTGTTGCGAGCCGGGTTCCGGATCCTGGTTGTCCCGTCCAATCGGTCGATTCCAGTTTCTGTTTCTGTTTCTGTTTCTGTTTCTCTTTTGCTGGCATAAAAGGAAAAATGTGATTTCCCCTCGCGCGTGAATTTCAACGCCTAACGCTTTGTGGTTGACGGACTGGGGCTGTATTTATTTAATATTGTACGTTTTTCATACTTATTTTTCTAGCACTGATTTCCCTTTTTGTCGTTTAATGTGCATAAAAGATTTTCCCTTCCATTTGAATGAGCACATTTTCCACACAACTGTCAATGAGTGGGAAAAGTACAACGCAGGCCATCGGCATCGACAACGGCATCGCTGTCACAATTCATTTTGCTCCTTTGCTTCTTTCCCTTTTCTTTCTTTTTTTTGGCATACTTAATAAACAATAAAAAAATGGTAATGCTAACTAGATGTAAGAATAGGCAAAAAAAAAAAATGGCGTCAAGAATACAAAAGAAAAGTTCAAATTGCGGAGAAAATGCCATAAAATAATGTGATGCTTAAATTATTGAAAAAATACTCGCAATTTGGCATCAATTTTGGCTTAAAGCACTTCCATACGTCAATGAAAGAAGAAGAAAGCTAAAAACTAAATATAACAATAAGACGGAATTAAAGAAATTTAACTGTTATAATTGGTTATGATGTTTAGCCTTACAAACATTTGCTTTTAGACCCATCGAAAAAAAGGTTAAGGGATTTTATCCGTCGGATGTTTGTCCGACCCCAGATAAAGGATATATATTCTTGATCCATCTACATATACTGCTCCCATTACCAAGACATCGATTAAAATTGGGGACATTATGTTTTTTAAACATTACGCAAATACTATAAGAGCTAGATAGACCAATTTGATATTTAGGTATACAAATATATTATGATATCGAATGATATCTAGGTTCATATCTATGCGCATAACATTGAAAGATAAACTTACGCTTGGTATGTTGTCATTTGTGCACACGTTCTCCTGCAATAATCTATCTCTAATTTCCCATGCAAATATGCTGGGGCATTCCCGTTTGTATTGCGAGATTTTGCTAACGACTTCTGCGGTGGCAACTCGCGGCTTAGAGCCTCCAATCGCACGTGGTCGAATACTTCCTGTTTCGTAATATCTGAAATGAATAGTCAGCAATACTTTAGTGCAATTTACAAAATTATCGAAACTTTCTTAAATACTTAATAATACATATTACTAACAAAAGCAAGTAGATTATAGAATGGATCTATTTGTATATATGTGAAAAATTGGTTACCTAAGAGCTAGCCCAATATCATTCCCTTTCAGGCCAACAAATCCATTCGGATATATGCAGACGGATATTAGCTAGAGAACTAGATTGGAGGAGAATTCCCTGCCTCCTTTAACTACTTCTGTAAAAGCTGTCGCGATGAGAAAGAGGCGGAGACAACGTCTCAACTATTCTGTACTCTCCCAGCTGGTAAAACTAGATTCCATTACCTTGATATCTATTTCCTTTTGGATTCAAGCAAAGATCCAAAAGCATTCTAGGCTTCATCTGTACCCCGGAGTGGAGCTAAGTCCCCAATAAACTTTTTTGTGTATTTCTCTGGGAGTCGGGTGTTGGATTACTCAACTGCGGCAAAACATGGTCCAAGTGAGTTCTGGGCAAACTTCCGTCGCCTAGTGCACAGACCTAACCTTAGCTACGCAAAAGCTTAGGATCCTTAATACATCCTTAGGCTTAAATTATTCTTTGTCTGTGAACTCTTTACACATACATATTTAAGTATACAATCCCCACCAGCCCAAAGAATATTTGTATCTCGCACACAATAATGGAATTAGTGAAAGTCATGTGTATACAGTACTCACCTGCCTAAAATTTTACTAACACATCCATTGGAAACTTGAAGGATCCGAGAAATATCACATGGTCGAGCTCCGGAGTGGGCAAGCTCAACGATTTTCTGGCGAGTCGAGTCAGGCAATGGTCGTCCTCCAACAAAGACTCCACCCAATTGATTTACCCCGCTGTGACCTGAAATGTGCAATGTATATATATTCTATTGTTAATCAACCGATATGCTGATTTGTATTCAATTAAAGTCGAATGTACCCGACTAAGGGATACCCTGTGGGTACATATATGTATGTCATACGTATGTAGGCTGGCTTTGGTGCCCTTTCCTTTACTTAACCATTTGAAATAGTGTTTACTGCTTCCTGCTGCATTACATTTTCATAACATTTAAGCAAACATCGAAAAATAACCAAAAGATATATAAAAACTGAGTCCTAACAGTATATACTGTAATACGGATAGCGCCAGGCAATATCCGCTAATATATGATTTTTTGTTTACAAGAAAGAGGTTTTAGTCGGGAGCTACCGACTAGGGGATACCCTGAACTCTCTTCGAAATACATATAGATATACTATTCTAAAAGCTACATGTCAAGTTTGGTGACTCTAGCTCTAATTATTTACTGCATTTCGATATCGATTTATATAGATTATTTGGAAACGGGGCAAGTTATCGAATATGGGAAATAAACTTGATCTGCGCGGTCACTAGGAGGAACTACAGCTAAAGTTTCAATTGTCTCAAGCTCTTATAGGTTCTGAGATCCTTGCGTTCATTCATACGGACAGACGGACGGACAGACGGGCGGACGGACGGACATGTCTAGATCGACTTGGCTATTGATGCTGATCAAGAATATATATACTTTATGGGGTCGAAGACGCTTCCTTCTGCCTGTTACATATATTGGCACAAATACATCATACCCTTTTTACCCATTTTCAATGGGTTCAAGGTATATAAAAACGGTATATATTAATGTATATAAATATATGTATATATGATTAAAAATAATATATATTCCACCTGCTCGCCACTTTGAGTCAAATTTAGTTTCTACACGATTTACTTTCAATTGGACAAAAATTAAATTTGGCACGCTCTCAAAGTGTCAAGATGAATAATACGGTCTTTTGGGCACTGAGTAGATTTCTGGGTCCGCACAAACTTTTATTGGTTTTTTTGGTGTTTTTTGGTAACAACCCAGTTTGATTGTTAAGAGATTGAAGAGCTCTATCTATTAGACAAGGCAAAGAGATAAGAACTGAAACAAAAGCAGAGATGATACATAACACAAAATAAAAGAAGAAGTAAAGATAATAAAAGTAAGCGGTCAAGCAAAAAGATTTTGAAATAAAAAAAAAAGGTCGCACTCGTCAAGTCGAGCATGGATTTGAAACAAATTTCCTAGTATTGATTGTGGGATAATCCCCAAATCTGCGTATCAATTTGATTCCAAGTTTAAGCCAGCGAAGCGGCAACTCGCCTGCCAGTTTAACCCCATTATCGAATGCCCGGAGATGAGGGTCACAGGCTACCCCGACTCTTCAATATTGAAGACCCATTTGCGCTAGTTGAGCATCTTGACCATTAAAATCAAAGTGAAATCAGCTTTGAACTATTTTTTTTATCAATATTCCTGTTGTATTCTGCGCGGAGCACACAAGAGAACAATTCGCGTGATATCTCATCATTTTATTACTTATGTATATAAACAATTGGAAATTGTTTAAGAAACGCTTTTGAGCGCCTTTCTATTTGAAAACAGTCCAGCTTTAGCTATGCTAAGCTCATGTCGAAGATGATTTTGACTACAAATTACGAATATACATATGTTCTTTATTGAATATTCAAATAGAAATGTGAATGTGCCAGAGAATTAGCTGTAGTGAATAGAACTGAACTATGGTAATTCAGGTAAACATGGCCTAATCTTAGTTGCCCGAGTGTCTCGGAGACCAGTTTCTATGCATATCTCTGTGTATGTATGTACGGTATGTATTGTATGTGGGTTACAAGAGCCACAAGAGCAAATGTGATGATTTACCAAATCGGCAACAAGGCTGACAATAGCCAAAAACATCTTTGCAAATGGGATTAACAATGTAATTGCAACACAAATCAATTCGGCAAACAATACTGGACCAGGTCCTGTCAGCGACTGGGGACTGGGAACTGGCAACTGGGAGGAGAAACAACCACTAGGAACCACTTGGTACAATGGGACGTGCGTCGGGGTTAGCCTAGTGCCGCTAAAGAGGCTCATTTGTGTGATGAATGCTCGAGCGAAAGAGTCAACGATATATAAATAAAATGAGAGGGAACTATGCATATACATATGCATGTATAGTGAGTAGTATGTCTCTCCATGTTCGACACGAGCAGTGGGAACAAATACACAGACAAAACAAAATGCTGACGCTTTTGTTTTTTGATTCGACGACTTCGGCTTTCAACGTCGATAATTGTTTTCATTTGTAACGACATGACACGAAACGGTCGCCGAACGAACACACACTCTTCAATATCATTATAGGTGGAAAATGATTGTATTCGATTCATAAACAAACAATGGCACGGACATCACAGAAAGTACTTATCAGCACAGCGGGCGACGAGTGCCAGGTAGGGACCGTGACAGGGACAGGGGTCGGGGTCGGGGACCGAGCACCGAGGATCGGCATGTGGGGACGGAACCATGTAAAACGGGGACAGTAGCTCGGACCCGGCTATGTGTTCTTTGCCGATTCCCAATGCGACCCTCCTTCTGTGCCCAATAAACGTCTTTACTTCGACTTAGTAGCCGAATCCCTCCGCGGGCATTGTCCGCAATGATCAGCAGGCCGACAACTCTGGACGGAGCCATTGTGTTGCCATAATTGCCAGCTATGCTGCATCCTAGACCTACGACCAAGTCATCTACTCTGCACAATGGATAACAAAACAATTAGTGGAAAAATCAATGGAAGACCCAACGTCTTTCAATTTTCACAATTTCACAAATCGGTTCAGTGACCGATACCCTGTGAAGTGCTGCGAATAACTTAATTATGTGTGTGTGTGAGTGTGTGTGTGTGTTTAATTTCTCTGTATTTTGACACATAATTTGTATAATTCAATTAACTGTCCAAGAAGACACCTTTTGGGGTTCTATAACGTTCTATATACTGTCCAATAAATAATATAATTTTGTTAAAAGTGAAAATAAAAAAATACATAATCCATATATTATTTATGGAATGTGAATACGAGTAATGTTAAATTGCAGGTGTATTATTGGCTCGTATCCGGAATTGACCAGCCCGTTAAGGGGGATCAGAAGAGGAAGTATGTCCCAAAATTTGCATGAGATTCCAAAATCTTGGAAGATAGATTGAAATAATTCATTTTGGACAGGTAACAACATAATTAATGCGTGTGTGTGTGTGTATGTTTGTGTTAGCTTCCCCGCGCTTGGTAGAGGGGTAAATGGGGTATCGTCTAAGAGCAGGAGCTCTCTTGTTTATATATATATTTCCGGTCGCGTTATGACCAAGCTTGAATAAGAATTAAATAAACGCTTTTGCTATAAACAAAATATGGTTAACAAGATGTTGGAATATGAAAGTAGGATGGCAACAAGGACATACATTCATCATCTGTTAAGTGGTAGTATGTGGTGGTAAAATACGAAGATGTCGAATGTGGCGGCTGTGGTGCTGTTGTCGCATCCGCCGCGGCGGCGGCGGCTTCCATCGCAGCAGTTGCAGCAGCCTTTCCGCCAATGGCGCCCAGTCCGCTGCCACCAGCGACGCCCAAACAGGGCAGATTTCTCATAGCAAGAACATTGTCTATAAGAAAAGAGCAAAACAAACGAATAACAATAACAATAATAAGCACCAACACATTCATATATATACACAATACAATAGCAATTAAATACTTAACGTGTGGCTGTTGTCAAAAGTGGGCAACTTTCTGCAACTAGTAAATCGGTTGAATTTGCTACTGTTTTTTTTTTTATCAAAATATGCTGTCATTTTGACCACCTGACGACATGAATAACAACAAGCGATAAACACAAAAACTTTAGCATTTGACCCCAACATTGACCTCGCCAAACAGGTCACTAAAAGCATATTGCCTTATGGAAATATGTACACAAATAATATACAAACATCTAATGTCAGTCATACTCTATTGCAAACACAGTGTATACAAAAGAGTAGCCTGACGATTGCTAGCTTCTAATTCACAAGTTGTGCTAGCTTCAAACTGAGGACAAGTCCTGGCAAATCTAGCTTAGTCTGCTTATAATGAGAACCAGCAGGTGAATGCTCACTTTTGATATCATTTGTTGTTGTTGTTGGACGTTAATACCAATAGTCACATACAAGAGAGTAGCCTGACGCTTGATAGCTTATAATTCACAAGTTGTTCTAGCTTCAAACTGAGGACAAGTCCTGGCAAATCTAGCTAAATCTGCTTATAATGAGAACCAGCAGGTGAATGCTCACTTTTGATATTAGTTGTTGTTGTTATTGTTGGTCGATATTACCAATAGGCTCATATTCAAATTTAATTTATTGTCAAAGAATGTTGTTGTACTTATATTATGGTCATAATATAATCTATCGAGTTAAAGCAGAATATTAATGAGTTTCTTCGTAAAGTTGGTAAAACAAAATATTTAAAATTAATAACTTCAAGACTTTACGGACATAAGAAAATATAAATCATAATAGTTTTAATTTTTCTATATATGTATATGGTGATCCGATTCTCTCGCTCCCAATAAGATCTATATAGTTGTTCTCTATCTAGCCAAATTCAACGAGAGATAGACGAGCATAGGATACTGATCGAGAATATACATGGTATTATATCCCTAATGGGTGCCGGTAGAGATATTTTCTTTTAATTAGTTCCCTTTGTTTTGAACACAACTTTTCAAGTTTTGAATATCAAAATTATATATATCTATATCTATCTACTTATGTGCCTTCTTCTAATAAAAAGTATATAAAAAATACAATGTTAACAACTAGCAGGGTTTGAACCGTCGTCCTCTCGCTTGCTAGTTTCACAATGTTTAGCAACAATTGGGTACATTTTTTAATAACTTTATGGTTTATTTTCTAAATAAGGCGCATTATCGTGACGTGTTTATCTTATAGAGAGCTTACAAATTTTAAAATGATCGTTAAGCGATAATTGTCGGTGGAAACAATTTATATATGATATGAGAGATAAGAAGTTAATCAGATAGTGTTTGATTCTCTCCCAAATACTTATTGATTCCACACGGATCCTTATGTACGTTAATTGTAGTTTCCGCACAAGTCCACAAGTTTCTTCAGGTGGACAAAAGGCTAAACGGACAGATCAACAGGAGATGCTACCTTCTGCCTGTTACACGCATTGGCACTTTACCCATGTATCCTCTTTTACCCATTTCAAGGCATAAACATTAACGACATTTTCTTTGATAGAAAATCTCTTTTTTTATTTCATTTTTGTGCGCCTGGAAATCGCATTTATCATGGGACACATAGCCAATTGTATTGCGGCATGCCGAAAATATGTTTTTGTTTATGTTTTTTCTACCATTTCTACATATATATCTATTTGATATATTAGGCCGAAGCTGGTTAAGAACATGGTAATACTTGTTTTTGCCAATTTCGGTCAATAATTTAGTTATCGACCGATCGTTCCTATTGCAGATATCTGATATTCTTCGACATATGTATTTCTGCAACTGATTAACGAACCTATTCATGGCGATAGCTTTGAGCTAAGGACAAGTTTGCACAGAAACAGACCGACGGGAATATAGTTATAGATATATATCTATATGTACCTTATGGAGTCAGAGATGTCTTCTCTAACAAAGTAGATATAATACCTACGATAAACAAGGGCATAAAAAGCAACAAGATCGTATTTTAACTAAATAATAGTTAATTTTGTGAATAATAGCATTTGGAAAAGCCGCCGTGCCCTTTGACTTTGAATTGATCGACAATATGGCCAGGCTTACCTTTATGATTCATATCATCCAAGGTGGGCAGTCGTTCAATAAGTGCTCCCGCCGACCATGGCACTGATCCAATAGCTGCCGGAGTTGGTTGCAGTGTAAACATAATTAAAAGATATGTTTTTGTGGGTTAACCGGATGCTTGCGATCCCAGCAAACTTTGGGGATCCGAAAAGTTGCTCTTGTTGTTTGTTGTTGATGATTATATAGATTACGCAATGGAAATCGGAATATTGTGCTCGTCGTATTAATTTGTGAACATGCACTTTGAGAAACTTGGCTTAGTATGCGCTCTACTCGTCATTTGAGTGTCAACAAAGAGCATTTCAAATAAATCCCAGGACTCACGGCAGGCGGCAATGTATCACGCAGGGCTACCACCACAGGATCGAGCCGGCCTTAGGGAAATTCATACAGATGGCGATGATTTTTTTTTACTTATTTAAGAGCCACATATATATTGTATGTGAATTATAATGTGCTAAAAATGCATTGGTTTTTGTTTTTGTTGAACCGTCGTCGTTTTTTTTGTTATGTGAGCAACGGCCTTTGTTTTAGTTCACTTGTTCTTTTTTCACTCTCCTGCTTTGGGCTAGAGGTCATACAAGGAACCCATTATGAACACACATTTTTAACGTTGCTTAAAGCCATCCCGGGGCAGCAGATTCGGTTGACACATTTCACTATTTTCGTGGTCGCGAAAGAAATAATTAATTAATTGTGAACTTCTCCATATATTTACACACATTACATACAACACTTTCTGCCTACTTTTAGAGAGCTGCGCCAGTTAAATAAACCGTAACCGTTGTGCAATATTTAGCACATGATCGGACCGTCGGAATAAGTAGTTACAGTAAATGCGCGAGCCACAGTGCGAATGCAAATGCCAATATGACTATCGCATGCTACAGACTTTGGCCTGGCCTGAGGTTCGAGCGTATGGGGCTAATTTGAAGCGTGGTGGATAGGCAGCCCTCTTATTGGCTCTCGCAGCCCATCCACTTCCACTTCTGCCGCATTCAGCCACAATGATTGGCTGTTCGCTCGTCAACTGTCTGTCTCGCTCACGCCCGGCTCGCAAATTACAGCTGCGTGCACAGTACAGCATTACGAGCAAAGCATGCATGTGTGTGCGTGCGTGGCTTACCCTGATCCTGGGCCTTTGTGTCTGCTTGGGCAGTTGCAACGCTTGTTGCGCGAGTGTTTCAACCAACACACAAAAAGGTCAAGCAACGGCTTGTTAATTCTGCCAAAGATATTTTTGTTTATTAAATAATTTTTTGCTCTGTACAAATAAGTTTTACAAATTGGTGTATCCATGCAACGGAATGGGGAAAATTGATATCAAAATGAAAGCAAAATGCAAGCCCAGTTTCGTGGCAAATTGCATTTATTAACCAACACTGCTCTTCTACATAGTGTGCGTGTGGAGGATACCTAAATGCATGCATGTACATGGACCATATGCATACATACATATATAGCTCGTGTGTGCTTGCATATATGTACATGTATAGAGATATAAAAAATAAACGCACATGCCACATACATACGTATGCATGTATGTTGTTGGATTGGGAAACTGGCATTCTATTTGAATTTCCCGAATGAACGGGCGAGTAAGTTGCAGCCGCCCAATTGAATTGTTTCATTCCGATACAATAACCGCTAGACTCTTCCGTTAACTACCCACACGGCTTCCGTTCCGACAAACACAAACACAAGCACAAACACAACACGATGGCAAATACGAATGGGCGGGATGGAGCTGCTGGAGCCTGTTCCTGATTCTGTTCCTGATTCTGGGTGTGGGCGCGCGGTTGTTTTGCAAAATGACGGCGAGGTCGGACGCGGACACACCCACATGCACGAAGCCTGAGTGAGTCGATTATCGTTTGTCCTGCTCTCGCAAGCGTGCGCGCGTTCTATCGAACTCGGCCGCTAGAGCGAAATGGATATATGTATTAATGCATGCATATCTAAGAGCAAGGGCACATATTTAAATTTTTGCACAAAATGTTTACAAAATTGTTATAGCAATTACTACAAGCGACGAGTACGTATAATCCCATTGAATTGACACTTTCTTACGGTAAATTCATACACATTTCAAGCGGCTTCTGATTTCGATTTCTTTAATGATTCCAAAATAGCCACCATGCAGCCCGATAAAAATATCAAAAACTGGAACAACTGCTACTTTTAAGTATAATCATTTTCACAATATCGTTACAAATTATCCCCTTTTTACCAGCTTGCAGGAGGAATTAGATAAGAAACTTCTCCGATCACACAAAGGTATGTGGAATCAAACTTGACCAAATGTCTGTCTGGCTGTCTATTCCCGTTTAGTTTCGTTTTTGGATAAAGTTTGGATAACATTATGGCATAAAGATAAATCTTTTTCGATTACAAATCCATATGCCACACTTATTCAGATCATAGAGAATATACTCCCTCTTATGAAAGTGACCTTCAATTGCAGAAAGCTTCTACCATTTTTTTTATTATTGTTTATAGGCACATGATAGCTAGAAGCTGTTAGGAGATTTCTTCACGCAAATTTGAAAAATGCCCTAGAATCCGGGCGTATGGAACTTTCTCTTAAATATATATTAATGGTCGACAAAGCAAGTGTCTTCCTAATTGTTTAAAACATTGATACATGGTTTCATTGATTGTTTCATTTCCCAGTTCGACCAGCTGTGCCCTTTTCACAGCTAATTTTGTCAGTGATGCTATTAGAGAAGAGTGTAAGTAGAGAAAGAAATGTTCAGTAAATAGTACTAATAATAAATAGGAAAAAGAAAGTAAGAATTTGTTAATAAAGTAAAGAAACACACGCTAGATATATAGAATGTTAATTATATAGGATAAAGAGATAGTAATGGGAAATCACCGAGCCGGTGGACTATAATTTATAGCCTGTCTGGCCTTGCCTTGGCCCTGCTCATAGCTGGGAATGATCAGTGAAGTTTCCGAAGGTATCCTGAAAGCAACGATTTTATTAGCGGATGGATTGTGCATAGCGTAGTCTGTTGTGCACGTAGAAAAGAATAAGGGGGGAATAATTCCTAGTTTGTCTAAATGGAACAGAGAATTGAAGAGGCGCTAACAGAAAATGAGAATCTATATCGCCAACAATCAATTTATGTTGGAAGATAACACCGAGAAATGTCCAACGGTTGGTTAACGACGGAAGATTAAGAAGAAGAAGCCTGCTGGAGTAGGATGGCAACCGAAGATTAGCATTGAACATCGCTTTATTTAAAGCTTTCAATCGAGTATTAACGAAGTTTTTTCCCCGAATAGAGTTTTTCTTAAAACTTTAATACCCCAAAATAAATTCCATCTAATATTTCGCGAAAGTTTATTTCCAGTATACCTACGGAAATTCTACGAAATGTGTAAAGGCACGTCTTCAATGAATCTTACATAAATTTTGGAAAATGAGCTTAAAGCGGATTAATTGATAAGCCAAATAACTTAAAATACACTTTCAAACTTAAGAATGGGTTGATCCGAAATCAATTTAGGTCCGTATTCCTCTTATTTTACGGCAATCATGTGGATTTTCCAAATGTGCCAGTGTCTACAATTAATTTTCTTAAGAATATTTAAAAATTAGTTCGAAAAAGATGAAACAGACGAAGTTCTTGCGGAAGGTATATTTAAATGGTCAATATTATTAGAAAGGTAACTCCAGGGAATGTCGCTAGTTATTTACCTGTTTCCAATTAGGTTGTGTATCTAGTCTATGTATGTAGTCTATAACCCGACTTGCTCCCGATTAGAGTATTCTGCTTTCGACATCCAATTCCCTCATGTTGGCAAAATCAAATTTTCGATACCCCTTGAGTTCCCACTTCCATCCTGTGGAGGGTATTTTGTACAAATATTGCAGATAACATTTGGAATAAGCCAAAATGTGGGCCTATTTGGAAGTTGAGCTTTCAAATGTCGGTGAAACATGAAACCGCTTTACTCATAAACTTTATTAAAAAAATTGAATTCGGCTGAATGCAAAAGATAAATAATTTTTGTTAACAATCTTGGCCAAACCGTTTTCCACACGAATTTGGGAAAATAGATACCTAGATTGATATAAATGAAGCCAAACGTCTCAGTAAGAAGAAAGAAACTAAACATTGGAAAACTGTCAACTACTTAGCTCTGGTTGGACTTGCTCCAGAGTATGTCCTTGTGTGGCACACCCTTCCTCGAATTCGCAGGCTAGCCTTGTTGTTGGGCAGGCGGCGGCACCCCTTTTTGTGAATTTCGGAATTTTAATTTGTTGAGATTTAGATCAAATGTGCGTATGCTCTTTATCATTCGGCGTTCATTCGAATATTATAACAGAGAAGACGAAGCACTGCGCCCAGCAGAGCAATATAAGTATTATTTCCAATACACATAAGACACATGAAAGTAAGTCTCTCTCTCAGCAGGAAGTTGCGCCCTGTGCCCAGGCTGTGCCCAGGCTGTGTGCTCTGGACCCGGCTCTTGGCACGTGCCGTGTGAACGGCGTTTGTGCAAAACTTTTCCGCTTTTACACACTGAGCGTGAGCTTCGGGGTAGATTAAGCTCTGAGTTCCGGATCCACCGCCTGTTGTGTTATGTTGGGTGCCTGTTTCGCGCCAATAAGTATTAATAAACGAAATCCCAATCTACTTTCCAGATCTGTATCTGATGTCCGTATGCACAAGTACATGTCAATATGCTCAAAAAACAGTATTTGCGCATTCTCGAAAGCGGAGAAACGGTTCCTTCAGATATCATATGGCCTTTCGACCGCTTAACAACAATCGTTGCAATTATAATGTTGTCTGTCGAATTTACCCAGAAAAGTTGAGAATAAAATTATAAAGAAAATATCCACAAGATATTTGAATATCCTCGAATGTACCCAAAAAATTTACCTAGATATTCGTAAATTGCACTATATCAGAAAATGGGTTTAATGTATTTATATATTTATATAATATATTTATTATTTACATATTTCTAATGAAAATCATATTTTATTTTTGTTTTTTCACTTTAAACTCGAGCCAAACTGTGCCCTTAAGTTGGCTCGTTGGGCGTGGCAGCGTGCAAGCATGCGATTACGACTACGATTACAATTCGATTACCGTAAATTGTTACGTCATTTTTTTAGCGCTTTGCCGCTTTTTAACTCCAGCTTGTTGTTCCTGTTGTCGTATCTGTTGTTGTTGCTGTTGTTGCTGTTGTTGCTTTAGCAGCATGCCAAGCGTCTGATATGTTCTCTGCGCCCCGTGTGAAGTCTTGCGAGTAAGCGATAAGGACGCATGCCATATTATTCAGAGAAAACGTTGCCGCTGCCGTTGCCGTTGTCGAGGCCGAGGCCGAGGCCGAAGGCAACAGGATACGCATGGCGCGAGATATTAAAACTTACATATGTACAGGAGAAGTTAAAGACAAAGTCGAGACGCGCAATCCAAGCACCACACGGAAAAGCCCATGGAGTAGGTCTTGCAGCCATTGAACATAGATAAAGCGGAGTTTAATGCAGCTCAAACCGCATAAAGTTTATGAAATATATTCAATCACAGACGCCAGCCGGCCACGTTTACGCCGTAGTCCGTAGTCCGGGTCAACTGAATAATGTTGATAGTTCGAGAGAACCCGATTTTGTTTGTTCAAATCGTGAATCCGACTCAACTGCAGAAAAATCAAGCTAAAGTGCTCTGGTTGAAAGTGCCCCGCTAGGGGATAACCTATACTTTCTTCTTTTCTTACCTAATCTTAGCTCTTCTTACCTATTTAATGGGCAAAGGGGCATACCCGCAATATTGAATATAATTATGATCTAGTATAAACTATACTAGAAGTTACATGTGCAACATTGCGACTCGAGCTCCTAAAACCTAAGAGACATGCTCTACAAATATAATTTCGATATCGATTCTTATCGATTAATTGATGTCGGGGAAGTTATCGAAGATCGGACAAGCATCTCCGACTACATAAATATTTAGAGAGTCGATCTAGCCATGTCCCATTCTCTATATATTTTATTTTAATACGGTTGGAATGGGCTGTAAGAGGCGAATGAGGAGACGGCAAATGCAATATTTATATTTAATATAATACACTTTATTTACTTCTAATTTAACATATATATACCTTTACCTATCAAATGGATGACAATAGATAATGTCAGGCTAAGGCTAAGCGAGCGTGAAGCGCAAGCTGCAGCTGGTTGGTAGAACAAGCTGCAGGGTATCCCCTCGTCGGCAACTCCCGAATAGAGCACTCTCTTGTTTAAACTAGAAATAAGAAATATATAATTAATTAATTAATAATAGAGTACTTTGTCCCACTCACTAAGACGCCCGGCTTAAGCGTTCCTAATTGTTTTCTTTTATAGTTTGAACGATTTTCCTGAAATGTATTTTTGCGCAATACACGCACACTCGCCCTTACACACACACACACGAACTCACACTCATACACCCAAAGGCACTGTAGCATTGTCTTTAGTATAATACATATGTAGGGTATAAATTTCAGCAAATTTGCTTAATCCATAATAAAACGCTACAATTATCACACTTGAAAATTCTTGCCAGCCCCTAGTGTTTGTTGTCGCTGAAGCTGAAGTTGAAGCTGTTGCTGTTGCTCCCCACAGGGAATTCAACTAACGAGCCATTAAACAATTAAAGCATCGTCAGGACTCGAACCCGGCAGCAGCACCAAGGCACCAAGGCAGCCATGCAGACAGCCCAGCCCGATGGCCAGCCAAGCATTTGACCAGCCAACCAAATACAAACAACCAAAAACACATATCAGAGACATGGTGAGCAATCACTGTGGGTAACTGGGCACTGGGAAAGGCGGGGGTGGGATAAATCAGCGGGGGGGAGCTGGCGGGGGTTTTTCACCTAAAGCAACAACAGCTAAGTTACACGCACGCCCATCTCGCCCAAGAGCCCAACCACTGTGAATATGCTTCAATTATTATGAGCATTCCGTGCCGCACCTCCCAACTCCCGACACCCAACTCCCACACACATCCGCACACATCCGCACATCCGCACATCATCGCATAAGGATTATCACTTAACAAAAGTCCAATTCAACAATCCAACCCCATCGTGACTGGGAACAGGAGGTATGCAAATGTGCCATGGACCCAGCCCGTCGAGTGGCAGAGTAAAGAATGCATACGTAATTAAAGGAATCCATGCTGATTCGCTTTTCTTTTCTGCTGCTTTTTCTTTTTTCACATACACTTTAATAATTAAAAACAAACAAAAATGGACTGATATTGGAAAAATCTTTCAAAATTTACGGAACAGCTAAATCAATTGATTTCTAACATCAGCCAAGAGTTCTTTTAATTCTTGTCAAGCTTGTTGGTCTGGATAGCTGCCCATCTTCCTTCGCAAATTGCTTGTGTCGCATGAGCACGACTAGGAGATACCCTGAACCAATGGAGGAGACTTCCTTGAAAGATACCTCATCTGCATATACTATTCTAGTAGCTGCATATCAAGTTAGGTGGCTCTTAGCTTTTTATTTACCTAAATTGCGCTAAAAACAGGACTTCGATATCGATTTTTATCGATTGCTTGGAAACGGGCCAACTTATCGAATATTGGAAACAAACTCGATCTGCGCATGAACTGAGAGGACCTACACCTAAAATTTCAGTCTCAAGCTCTTATATGTTCTGAGATCCGTGCATTCATACAGAAGGAGAGACGGACGGACGAACGGACGGACGCACGGGCATGGCTAAATCGAGTCGGCTATTGATGCTGATCAAGAATATGTATACTTTATGGGGTCGGAGATGCTTTCTTCTGTTACATACACTTGCACAAATACCACAAATAACCATTTAGCTTTTTGAATAGTTATTATATTTGCATTTAGTGTTGGAAGCAGAGGGTTCAGGGTATTCCCTAGTCGGGAACTCCCGCCTAGACCTCTTTCTTGTTTTTTTATTCAAATATAATCTACTGCAGAAAATTTGGATTTAGTTTGACTGTATGCCTTAAATATGATATTTGGTATGAGGAAGCACGGAAGGATAATGTTATCCATGTATATTTTAAAATTCGCTTTATGGGACATGTAACAGAAATGAAAAGTTTTCCATTTACAATGTAGTATTACGTATGACATGTACGCAAATAAATATTGTGAAAGCGCAACGAACCGCTACGAAATGCAGATTCAACAATCGCCCTTCCATCAGAGAAACATTTAACATCTCTAAGTATACAGTTATTACACATGCTACTTACTCTTATTGCTCTTGCTGCACACTCTTTCGTGTGCTTATCTGCTGCGACATGGACCCCACGCTCGAATCGCATTAAAACCAACCGAGCGAAATATCAAACTTCGTCAAAGTCTAGAAATATTATCAGCGGATTAGAATCAAATTTGAGAAATGCGACGCAAGGGTAGGTGACCAGCAAATACCCTGCCTTTTAATATGTTAAACCCTTTGCGTAATGTTAGTTTGTTAACAATTATGTATCGGAATATGCGAGTGTCCGACCAGGACGGTGTTTATTTTTCTGATTGGGCTAAAAGACTTCTCTTTGAATTATTTGAGCGATGGGAAACGAATCCAGAGAGAGAAATATGTGTCTATATAGGAAAACTCTTTGTCCTAACTGTCTGCCTAAAAGCCAAAAGGCCCAAAACCGAAAAGCTAGAAAAGCTTCGATTTGCACTATAGTTACCCTATGTGTAATATGAAGGTGCACGTCATTTGTTTACAGGGTATAAGAGAAAACATTTGTGATGAATGCCCGTCAAAGCAGAGGCAGGCACGCAGTCGAGTGGCCAAAACTGATACCTCTGTCGAAAGCCAAAGGTATGCTGAGATATACTTTTTAGCTATATACCATACATGCCATATAAAAGGCTAGCAGAAAATGGGGCACAGGATTAGAGTGTTCCCCCAAAAACATGGCATTGGTAGGCAAATCATTTTCCAGCTCTGCCTCCAAATAGCCCCAGCCAGATGTGTGTGGTAAGCACTGTGAAAAGGCGGGGGCTAAGAGGTCGCAGGTTGCAAATGTATCCAGCCAGCCTGTGAGTTACCAAATGGAATGGGTAAGCGTTGGGTTCGAAAGCCCAACTGAGTGGAACAAATAGAAAATCAACATTTTTGCCAGTTATTACGAAGCAACAAATTTTATAAATATGTATTTTTTTTCTTTCTGTTCTTAAAACCATAGCACAGAAACAAATAGCTATGAGTGCAATAGTCCAGACTGGGAGATACCCTGTAAACAGCTCCCAAAATACACATCTGATGTAAGCTCTTAATATGCATACAGCAACCAAAGCTTTGCATAATATATATATAATAATATTATATAAAGTCTGTTCCATTGTACTAAATACTTGGGTTGAGTATGGGAAGATATTATACCCTGAACCCACTGAACATGGGTAAAAAGGGTATTATGAATTTGTGCAAATGTATGTAACAGGCAGAAGGAAGGATCTCCGACCACATATAGTATATACATTCTTGATCAGCATCAACAGCCAAGTCGATCTAGCCATGTCCGTATGTCTGTCCGTCCGTCCATCTGTCCGTATGTATGAACGCAACGATATCAGAACCTATAAGAGCTAGAGACAATTGAAGCTTTAGCTGTAGGTCCTGTTAGTGCCTACGCAGATCGAGTTTGTTGAAAAACCTATATCAAAATCCTATTATATGAGCAAATTCACCATACTTGACATGTAACTTCAGGAATAGTAAATATTGCATTTCAATTGCATATTCTGCATTTGGTGTTGGAAAACGAGGTTTTAAGGTATCCCCTAGTCTTGAGCTCCCGACTAGAACCTCTTACTTGTTTGTTAGTTTAAATTGTTAAAATTAATTTGTTAACTTTTTGCACACTTTTCGTAGACTCAACCACTTGTAAAGCCAATTGCAGGTCAAAAGTTCGAACCTATCGCTTCAGCCCAACGGGACTTAAAGAATATATTGCATATATATATTGAATTCAACTTTCGATGGGGCTTAAATTCATTCAGAACGGATCAATTTTAATTTGCCACGACGGCGAAATTAGTAAAAAATAGTATATAAACTTCGAATCAGAGGAGAATACCCTTCCCCGCTGGTAATATATAAAGCCAGCGTCCTCCTCAGAACTCTGCACATCCCCTGGGTCGAAGAGCAAATCAGGATCTACTGCGCCCTATACAACAACCGGCTAGCCACACACGATAACAGACTCGCTAGTAATCCTTATGGTACCCGTCGCATCAGGATATTAGGGAGAAGAACTCTTGCCCAGACATTCCAACTCCGCCCACCCATCCCTAGGGCGACGCGGCCTCCTCCTCTCAGTCCGACTACCCGATAGATACAAATATTGTAAACCTAATAAACATAACAAATCTAAAACTAGTTTTTCTTGATAAAAACCTGGCGATCTTAACTAATGACAAACAAATGGTGCATAAGACAATTAGCGACCTTAAAAGCCGTTTAATAAATATTTCAAATACTTTTAAAGAATGATGAATGTAAAAAGTATATTTAAGCAAACCTGTTAGAACATTGTAATCACAGACATATATGTACATACATATGTGGTATGTGCTTGCGTTTGCATACGTATGTATGCCTAACCCTAGGGCCCTTTCTTGGGCCCTAAGAAAGGCCATAAATGAGCTGAAGAAATCTCAGGAATAATACAAATAAAACCATAATTGCATGTTTTCACACGAGAATCGATATAGCCGCCGCCTTGTCCTTGTCCCCTGCACCGAGGGTTGCACAAAGGCTGCGATGATCTGAACCTATTTCTTTGGCAAGGCAAATCGTTTCCAGTCGGAGCACGCTGATTCCACCACATGCTGGGTCCTAGTGCTGGTCCTGCTCCTGTGCCCTGCTCCTGTGCCCTGCTTACAGGCCAAAGATCTAAATGTTCGATCTGCTCAAAACAATATATCGCATAAAAAACAAATAACAATAAGCAGAAGCTGCGCCAGGGCTTTCTCAAAGCAAGTTTCGGTTCTTTTACTTCCATGCATGTACACTGTGACATATACATAACATATTCTTATATGGCATATACCTGTATGTACATCGTACATATGTATGTGTAAGTGTGCATATACTCAATAGCTCCCTGTGGGGTCAGACTCCGTGCACTGAAAGACCCTGGAACTTAACCCATTGTTAGACAAATATCGATATACAAAATGGGCTTAATTAATGCCTAACTCTACGAATTCCATTTATAGCCAGAGACAAAAATGGGAAATACAATTGAAACAGTTATTGATCATTATCAACTATTGCAAACGTTAAAAAGCCGAAAGAGTCTCCTGAAGTTTCCAGTCGGATCTTAACCTGAACTGTTTCCATTTTTCTTTTATTCAAATCCATTTCTTCCTTAATTGCAAATATAACTTTGTGAAAATGTTCTTCACGGATTTTCTTTTCTTAAAAGGCACTTCTCAAGGCTTTCAGAATTCTCACCTGTACTGCAGAGGTATCGTACGGAGAGACAATCGATATATAGCCGGATATCTCAGATACACCCCTCTCAGATACACCCCTCCCGAGTAGCCGAGTTTTTTGAGTTAAGAGCATTCTTCACTGCAGATTCCCTTTGAGCCAAGCCGCCATTGGGTCATCGATAGCTCGTGTGGTCATGTCCACCACATGGTGGGCCACTTGTGCTGCGGTTTATCCGGAAGCTGAACTAACGTTCGGATAGCCAGTTGCCGTTCCTCCAGTTCTTTCAACAATCTGCACAGATTATATGTTCCATAGTTTTCGACCTACGCTTAATCGTACATATAATACGTTATACGCACGGGTCGTCGGATCGATTGTCGATTTCCACCTTCCAGGGAAGCATATGCTCCATACTTATTTATGGGTTCCATCCGATCCTCAGGCTTTGTTGGCCTTACACTAACTATATAACCTCGTCGGCATCAGTCCATTGGCCAGCAGGGAGAGTATGTGTAGCATAGGGAGGGTATATATGCTGCATGTCTGTATGTGTGTGTGTAAGCATTGATGAATTGTATGTGTGTGTATATATGATGAATGTATGTGTGTATGTGTGCTAGCATTAATGAATACGCGTAAGTCTCTTTCTTCAATACAAAACGCAACCTTTATAAGAATTATATATATAATATAATACTTGATAATATATTGTCAATCTAACTTACTTTATATCCAACTCTATATATACACCTTCATCTTTCTGTCTCTCTCTCTTATTTTGTTCCCCTTTTCGCTGCTAGTCATGCCGTTATATTGTACGTAGCTCGCGACATTAGAGATAAATTCCCTTCTCCATTTAACCGTTTTAGTTATTGACAAGCCACAAACCAAAATCGCACCCACAAGTGCACAACAACAAACGGCACCCAACCAAAAGGGCAAATCAACACATAGACACACACACACGCACATACGCACACGCACACGCACACACTGATAAGCATGCACAAACGCAGGCAAACTCTGTGGTAAAGACTCGGTAACCACATTTGCACATTTCCACAAGTCCAAACATTAACATAAGTGTGTATTGTATATATGTGTATGTGTGTGTTTACTCTATATTGGGGTGTTCAGGTGTTGTCGTAAAGTAAATGTATGTATGTTGTTGATTTTTTTTAAATTTTATAAACAGGTTGTGAACTCGTTGTTGCCTTATGCGGCGGCATTTGTGTATCTTTGGTTACATAACGAAAGTATGTACAATATTTTAAAGCACGTTTAAATAACAATAAATACATGTATTATTATTAATATATATTCTAGTCAGTCTAGTTTGCATACAATATTTTTGTTATATGCGTGTATTCTTGTAGTCTTCTAGTTGCGCCCACATATGAATTAGTAGACATGTAAAACTTATCAGAAATTCAGGTGATTCCAAAAGGGTATTAAATCTTCGGCCCCGCGAAGTAAACTGTTTTCTTATCAGCAGCAATAACACGTGGGGTCTGCTGCAACCGATCCGAACGTTTTTACTTCATTCAATCATCAGAACTTAACGAAAAACATATTGAACGTGTGTGTGTGTGGTGCGGTTCATAAATTTGCTATTCTTCGTTATGTGAGTAAACCTACCGACTTATCGAAACTCGTCTAAATTTACTCACTTAACGAAGTTCTGATGAGTGCGTACAGTGTTCAAAATCGGATGCGCATTTTAAAATCAAACTTATTTTTATACATATTTTCTGCCACTTTTATTCATATGTTTGTTTTAAATTATCATGCCATGTTCAATAAAGTTAAGTGCACAAAATGAAACGCTTTAACAAATTATAATTATAATAATAATATCAGTAGTTTTCCCCAGGATCAGTCTTTAGATCTATATAGATTCATTAGTATATATTTTATGCAAAGCTTTTCAATTTCACATATAAAACGGTTTGGTTGTGACAAATTCTTGAGCGAAATAATACATTTTCAGTTACCTTTTATAGAAAATATTAAAAGCAAGACATTTTGAATTCTGAGCGTAAAAACTCAATCAAGTTTTTTCCTCTCATAAGGAACAATGTTAAAACCAGTTGGGACATCAAGAAAAACTAACGTTCAGCAAAATGATGAATAGGAGGCCAAAAGTGAGCAATTGATTTTCTCTTTATTTGGATGTGAGTACAATAACTTTGTAATCAGTTTTGCGTTGTGCCAGACATTATTATTTTTCCAACGATTTGCTTAATTTGTCTTCATATTACTTTGCTAATTATAATTGTTCATATGCTTAACCATTTCTATGTGCTAAGTATAACACTATTTAACTAGTATAAACATGATTTATAAACGCAACTAAAATTGGAATTAAAATCTCCTCTACCTTACTTTGAGAAAACGAAACATTAGACATTATGCATAAATATTGTCAAATATATTTTCATTAGCCTGGTATTTCACTTTACTGAAAACATAGGAAAATGAGAAAATTTGGATTAGATTGAATTAAAAATTGATTCGAAACATTTATTCATTATAGCTATTTATGCGTTATAAGGGGTCAGACATCGGAAATTAATTGATTTGAAGAAAGCAAAATAATAATTTTGAATTTAAGTGAGATTTGTTAGAGAATATAAACTTCGACAAATGTCGCAACAAACGTAAGACGTATTTTGTGACAAGCAACAACAATCAGAACAAGTAAAACGCTTACGTAGAGCGAGGTCGACTTGAAGATTCCCTATACTGAAGTATGGGGTTGAATTAACTTATAAATTGTGCAACTTTGATCGTGTCTGTTGATATTAGAAAAAAACATATAGAATAGAAAACTGAAAGATAGAAAGATATATATGTCTATTGCATATACATATGTATGTACATATATGCTACAGTATCATTGTATCCACTTAACGCATTGTTATAGGTACAGGGTATTAGAAGCAGGGCCGGAACCAGGGTCCTTTCTGCAATCGTCACACGAAGCTGCTTTGTGTTTTCTCATTGGCCCGATCAAAACTATAAGTTAAAAGCGCACAAAAATCTTGCAAAATAACACAATGCTAGATCAATCGTGTGGATATATTCCAAATGTAATGAGCACGCATGCGGACTGCGACGAAGTATGTGTGCGTGTGCGCGCGTGTGTGTGCGTGTGTGTGTGTGTGTGCGTGTAGTAGAACGAACGGTTACGCTGCCGCTGCTGCTGCCCACCCACACTCTGAAATGGGACCTGGTGCCCTGACCGAACGTGAACGTAGCGCACACTCATCCTCAGCGCAACAACAGCTTCTTGTTTATGTCTGTAAATGTGAATGTGGATGCGGATCTGTCAGTTAGTTATATGGCACGGTCAGGCTCTGTTGTATATCGCTGTATTCGCTTCTGCTGCCGCTGCTGCTGCTGCTGCTGCTGCCACTGTGCTGATCCCTGTTTATTTTTTGTGTGGTAGCCAACTCAAAAGCAGCGCGTTGCAATCCAAATCTGTACCAGTGAAATAATTGAAACATGTGCGAATACTTTAATTACATGTATGTATGTGCGTGCATGCATACTTACAAGTGTATACATACATATGTATGTGTGAAGACGTACAAATATTTATTTGCGAATATATGAGTGTATATACACACACACACACACACACACACACACACACACACGCGAAAACATTTATATATTGATATATTTATATACAAAGGCGCTTGCATATGTATATGTATGTATTTGGTACAAATGTACGTACACACGTACATACATACATATTTACGTAGAGAATCGCAAAATGTTCAAAATAGAATTCGCGTACATACAATTTAGCATGTATGTTCGTATGTAGGTTCGTATGTATGCAGATATGTACATATTTACGTGCATATATACAAATGTTTGTTATCTCAATATTTGTATGCTGGGTGTGTTTTGAGATACGTCATAAATTTATAAATGTATGTACATATTCACGTTTATGAATGTTTGTACTTGTCCATATACATACATACATACATACATACATATATAAATAAACGCTTGTGTATTTATGCATGTATGGATACTTATGTGTAAACCATTTATAAATTTATATATACATACGTATGTATGTACATGCAAATCTGAATGCATCAAAAGGAATACTGCACTTTCAGCACTGAACTGAAGTTCAAGAGCACAAAAATTGATTATGATGTTTATAAATGGTTTTAATTGAATACAATAGAGTGAGAGTGATCATCAAGAGCTTGTGAGTGAGATTCGCATAAATATGAATCGTTTATGCACACAGTCGCCACACAACACAACACAACACAACACAAGCACAAACACTCACACATACAGACGTAGCAATGCATACATACATACATACATATGCATGCACATACTGTATACCGTATTTCTATATGCATATACTAATTTACACATGTATACACATACATATGTATGTATGTACACCAACACATCGGCAAACATTAAAGAATTGCAATTTCAGAGAATAAACAAGCGCTAAAAACTACAACAACGACATAGGCACAAAAAGAAATACCCCAAAGTGCCGACATTTACATACACACACACACACGCATACGAATTTATTATCGCACAACGTATTAAATTCGGGAATAAATAAAAGAAGTCGGGTCGTCTTTTGCCGGTTTAATAACGGTTGATGGTTTCGAATGGTTAAGTTTGTGAATACTTCGTACTCGTAACAATGCATTGAACTTGAAAAGTGCGGACTGCAAAGTCGAGAGACATTTACACTTGAATACATATTATTCATACCTTATGTATGTATGTGCACATGCCTATGTACACATAGAGTACATAAGTACATACATACATACATACACCTTAAAGTGGACAGTAACAATAACTATAACAGAATATGCTGAGATTGGAACTGTTAAGTGATTGTGGCTGCTGATTGTTAAACTTGGATAAGAATTTGGTGAGTATAAACACATACATATATATGTACATGCATGCATACAGGCATACATACATACATACATAGCTGATGTTTCCTGGCCTTACCCGGTTCAGGTTCCTTGCCTTCAACTTCCGGACATCAATTTTCCAGCCACTTTCCACATAAAGACTTCAGAAATCGTATTTGAGCGACTTTTGAAATTCCAACTCAAAGTAACGAAAATTAACAGAAAACTATTGCATGCAACTTTTTGTTTACTCAGTGAAAATTTGAAACTTGCTTGAAAAGGGCAGAAAATTTTGATTTTCTCTGGTACTTAATTTTTTTTTTGTCAACAAATGTTATTAATATAATATAAATTGGAAATAAAAGAATGAAATTCTAGCGAAAGAAAAAAGTTTCTCTAATAACAACACCCGAACCCCGGTCAGCTACAATACCCTATGTTTTTCTAATAATGCTAACAAGGTATTTATGCTATGATGAGAATATCGATATTATTTGCCAATATACAATAGATATATTTTGTACTTATTGGATTCAAGGTCAACGGACTCGCAGCCGGCAAGGGGCAAAGGGCAAAAGGCATAAAGTATACGTATATAGTTTGTGGTTTGGGCCAGAGATGACATCCTCAGCTCTTAATATATATTGGATAACTTTCGGATACCATTTTTACAAATTTTATAGGTACGCAATGCGATTGGAAATGAAAATATCATGTGCTTCGGGCTACCGAAGATATCTATTTACATATATGTATATCACTTCATAAGTATCGCACCTTTCTTTGTTTTCTTGTAAGGTATGAATAGAACACGATTTGAATCGAACAACAATAATACGATGGCTACAAAGTTAACCAAAGATCAAAGATCGAAATCCATCGATCGTTTAATGTCCATCGATGATTCGGACTCGGACTCCGATTTCTCGAAAATTCCTTGCCATAGCGCGTGCTGCCATTGCAGTAAACCCCGACGACGAACACAGATGAAATCCAGGAGCTGGCGGTTCCGTTTCCTGCTCGCCCGATATGCGACTACAGTTCTATTCTCGATGGTCATTCTCCTGGCATCTGCCCAGGAGCTAAGCAACAATAAGAGAACATCGAGAGCCGATGATAAGCCCCTTACCCTGAACGAGTCGAGAAGTCCTTTGGGCTCGACGTCTCACGCAACCGTTCCTAATGAAAACCACATCGTAACGCAACCTGAGTCGGAGCCGGAGCCAGAGTCGGAGCCGGAAAGCGCTAACCAAACGCTCGGCACGACATCAACTATTCCAAACAAGGCTCAGAGCCGACGAACCAGCAAGGTTGTGGAAATGCCAGCCGGACTGCTTTCTGGGGGGACGCAGGGCTTCAGCATGATCCGGAATAGTTTAATAAGCGGGGATTCGGTGCTACAGCGTCAGTTGCGGGAGAAGGCCAAACAGGATAGTTTGGAATCGATTAAGATGCACATTCTGATGCGTTTGAATTTGAAGAAACTACCGAATATAACAGAGCCGGTTTCCGTGCCACAAACTATATTGGAAAAATTCTATAAAAACTACAACGCATCGCTCACAAATTCGCTGCGGCGGGATCATAACAATAAACCAGATACAGCCGGTACCTCCCGTACGGGTCTATATGTGCCCGAGGAAATTGTGACGGATTCTTCGGAGACCTCTGCGTCCAATACATCGGCAAAGGATTCGTCTGCCAACCGGAACTCGAACCCAGAAATGCAGGCGGATGATCCCAATAATTTTAAAGAATTTCAATTTATTTACAATCTCGGATTTGATGATCATCAAAATCATAAAACCTCCGATGGCGATGACGATGTTGATGATGAGGATGATGTTGATGATGATGTTGAATATGAAAGCATTCTTTCGCACATAAGCAGCATTTATATATTTCCAGAACGTAAGTTGAATAACCCAACAGTTGAAACATCCAAAATCTAATTTATTTTCGATTTTCTCGATTATCTGTAAAAAGAGCCTCACGTGAGACATAGCCGTAAATCAGATCTTCTACGTTTCAAGTTCAATACGGGATACTCGGATATATCACACGTAACACTTCATCTATACTTGCGAGGCTTGGACTGGATAAGGGCCCATCAGCCGAAGATCCTGCAAGAGATTGCCGACTATCAGAACAAGGACATTGTCGTGGCCCTGCATCGGGCGATACGTCGGTCGAATAGCACGAGCTATACGCACAAGGCGAAAATCTTTGAGTTCCGTCACAAAATTCCATCGGGTCTCGGTCAATGGGTCAATGTCGATCTCAAGCCCCTGTTCGGCACCGAATACGCATTGGGCCCGAATCCAACTCAGCTCCAGGAGATTTTCATCAAAGGCGTCGAGCCCTGGATGCGGCCCTTGGTGGTAACGACAGACAGTACGCCAAAGAACCCATTGGTACGATAATTCCCATAGCTAAACCCATTATCATAACATACATAACATTATTTGACATATTTGTTTGTATTGTGTTTTGCAGACAGTTCACATCGAGATTGGCTCCCGGAAAAAGCATCGACGAAAACGCAGCGTTTACCTGGATTGCATTGAGAGCGATCACGAATTGCGCTGCTGTCGATATCCTCTAAAGGTCAACTTCACCAGCTTTGGATGGCATTTTGTGGTCGCGCCCGATTCGTTTGACGCATACTTCTGCAGCGGAGAGTGCCGAGTTGGCTATTTGGAGCAATATCCTCATACGCATTTGGCCGCATTGACAACATCGGCGACCCCGTGTTGTTCGCCAACCAAAATGAGTTCCTTAAGCTTATTGTATTTTGATGAGAGCCATAACCTGGTGTTGAGTGTTATACCAAATATGTCCGTTGAGGGATGCAGCTGTTCCTAGCCGCCAAATTCAAATATATATATGTATATATATATATATATATATATATATACATCTATACATACTGAGCAAGATATTAAGAGAAGCGTTTAGATATTAACATAATATAATAAATAGCAGATAAGTACATACCATACATACATACACATACAAATATTTGCACTCATACATACATACGTTAAAGTACCTGTAACATGTTTGAGCATTGCATACATGCGTATGTAATGTTAATGCAAAATTTCATAAATCTATTTGGCTTATCATTGTTTTACTTTTTTTTATACTTGTTAGTTACAGAGTAAACCAAATTTAATTGTAAGTATGTAACTACAAGGGCAGCTTTTGCTGTTAAGTTTAATGTGTCCATGTGTATATACATTCGAATAACATTGTCATTCACCACGAACAAGCAAATAAATTAATCATTTCAGATTTTGCAATACTTGAAATGATCTCTCAAAGGACCAGCCCATACACAAGAGTAATTGGACAAAAATAAAAACAAAAAAATACTACATCCAGAAGATGTCTGAAATAATCGATAATACTGAGATTATTACCATATCCATACGCTGGTCACACAGTCGCGGCGAATTAAGCAATGGTAAACGATGTCTGTATTTCTGTTGTTGTGTGGGTGTGGATTCATTTCACGGAATAAAATTTAATAGAACTATGTAATTAATTATCAAAATGTGCTCAAATAACTGTGTTGGTGTTGTTGAGTGCGATTATGTTGTACTAAAGGTGAGTTGAAGTTGCACCTGCCACTAAAACTAATTCCATACATAGCTAATACACACACACACGGAGAGAGACACACTGTAATATATGGGCAATAATTTGTGTAATCGTGTGTGTGCAATGCAAGCTTGTACACTTTCGCCGCGATTGTTTTGATTCGAAATACTATAAAAATCATTAATTACAGCTAAATGGTAGCGACATTACATCCTTGTCGAGTTATGAAGCGGTTCAAATGTTCCTTCAAGCTAAAGAAACCCTAGTTGTTGAATTATGCCGAAAGAAAAATCCAATAAGTCCGTCAAACTTGAACGACGACAACAATTCCTCGCTAGATGGCGTTCAGGAGGCGGATGAAATCTGTGCAAAAGCAAAATGTGTTCAAATACCATCAGATGCCAGCGCAACCAGTGACTTCTCCTCCTCCTCCTCCAATAATCCTTTGCCACCTCCGTCATCTAAAAATCAAATCATTTTAACTCTGCGCACATTTCGAAATGTTGAGCAGCCCCCCACCACCACCACCATCACCAGCACCACAGTTGATGTTGAGCCCGCGGCAGTATCAAAGGAAACACAAACGTGTGAAAGCTTTGCTGAAGTAAATAAAACTAATAAAAGGCTTATGCTGGGGCATCGCGATCAGAGCGAAGATATTGTCCAAACCATCGATCATTTTATCGAGCAGGAGCATCATCTCTTCGAGCAGTGCTTGGAGCCAGATATCGACATCGAGGTAAGGCCAAATTATATATATATATATATATATATATATATATATATCCACATATATCACATTTATGCAATTGCCTTAAACTTGCAGGAAGTAACGCTCGTTAAGAGGGACTCGTCTAATGATCAAATTGGACTCAGTGTTTCCTGCAGTGGCTTCTATGGCAACAGAGATAGCGAAGAAAGTATTGTTAAGCCTGTGATATGCAACGAAAACATGAACACAGACTTGAAGGCACCAACAGATGATGTCGATTCGTGTGAGAATGTTTTCATAAGTGATATTCAGCCAGAGAGTGTTGCCGGGCGGGATGGTCGGCTGCGGCGCGGTGATCAAATTCTTCGCATCAACGGCATGGACATCAAAAGTAAAAAACACGCTGAAACCCAAATGGCCGAGAATAATATGGCTGTCACATTGCTTGTCAGTCGACTCTTATATCCCGTAAGTATGCAAATAAATCTATACATACATACACAACAGCTTAATTAGCTGCTCTTATATCTAAAGGACGACGACGACGACGACGATGATGATGACGAGGACGAGGATGAGGATGATGACGAAGACGAAGATATGGATAGTAACTTCGAATATGCCAACAGCTTCCTTTCGGATTACACAAATGTCGTTGACAAATTGGACAGAGTTCTTTTATCGCAAAGGCAGTCAATTAATCCCGTCAACAATCTAATATCTGAGCCATCCGCAAAAACGAATAAATTACCAGCGGAAGGAAGTCTAGAAATGAGTAAAAGTAAGAGCCAAACACATACAACTTCCACGGCGGACAAGAGCTTCGTGGAGAAGCCGAGAATGGCGAGTCACCCAAAGTTCGAGTTAGATAGCAGCAACGTGAGCCAAGAAATGGCATTGAAACAATTAGTAGATAAAAGCCTGCCAAATACAACGAAAAGTGCCACCATAGAGAAAACAAAACAATATGATTACGATGACTGCGAGCATATTTACGAAACTATACCCGAGGATTCGGAAAGTGAGCCACTTTATTGCTCACCATATCAGAGCTCAAACTATATGACCGCAATGGGTTCCTGCTCGTCGCCGATGATGCCCGAGGCAGATGTTCTAGAAATGCAGCAGCAAACACAACGGGTTGCCCAATGGCTGGGCATTAAGTCGCAGATCAGTCCCAGATCCGTGCACACACTGGCTGGCCGTCCAAGCTTGTACCATAAACAGCAGCAGCAGCAGCAGCATCGAATATCAAATCGTGTCTATACACTGCGCAGCGCTATAACAAACACGAGCGGATCGAGCAGCAGTGGGGCCGGATATAGTGCATGCGGCCACAATAATGTTGAGAACGAGAACAAGAGCATGAATCAAGAAGAGGTCGACAACTCGTCAAGTGCCTATAATACAGGTGGCTCCAACAACAGTGCTTCCCCCCGCCAAAATGCCTCGAATCTGGACAATGAAACTATTGCCAACAATCCGATAATCGCCGCCAGCTCCTATCAATGCAGCACGCAACCCATTTTAGTGCAATCGCTAACATCAAAAGATGCGTTAATAAAAACGCCCGTAACTAGCATGCTTATGCTGCCATTCGGCAAGACCGGACGCATATGCTCCAACCCCAACCAATGTAGTGGTAAATAACTAAATTCATCTCGTTACAAAATTGTAGGCACAAACTAATTACAATTACAATTGCTTTCTTTGCGTATAGAAAACACCACGCTAAATAAGACATCTACAGACGAGATAAACCCTAAAGTAATACGAGCCAAGCCCAACCCAACGGAAGAGCCGCAAGGTCAATGCCCCCAATTCAATGCGCCCAATCTGAGCCGTTATCACTTTGTAAGCAGTCAAGAGGTAAGTTTTTTATGCATGGATATACTCATTTCATGTTCATTTATGTATTAACACAAATAAATATGCCTGTTCATTGAGCTTGCGTCAAAGGATTACAAACATCCAATAGATACATTGTACTTTTTCACATGCAGATCGAATACTCAAACGAATATTGTCGTGCCTAGAATGAGTCATCTGCCGCCCCAAGTATATAGATTCTTAATCCTAATCTCTAAGTACCAAAACTAATGACCGTTCGGTCTTTGTTCCTAGAGATTCCTAGAGGTCATTTAAACATAGGACCTCCTATGGTCCGCGCAGATCGAATTTGTTTTATACCATCGACAACTTGATATCGAACCCCTGTTTAAGAGCTAGAGGCCCCGCATTTCGTATGAAGACTCTCAAATAGTATGTATTGATTACAAATATATTACTGGGCTATCTTCTATCTTTATATATACCCTCTCTGTATACCTTCTCTTTTTATACCCTGAACCCATTGAAAATCGGTTAAAAGCCGTGTCGATCTGGTCATTATTCGCCTGTCTGTCCTTTAGGTGGTAGAGGGAGCAGGGTATACCCCACTCTTACTTGTTTCATAAAGAGCTGTCGGAATACGTTAAAGATATATCAAAAGTGTGCTATGATAAGTCAGCTATTAGGAGTGTTAAACCTCGGCATCCCGAAGAGACCTGTGTTTTTTGATTGAATTGTGAACTTAGTGGGAGAGGGATATACGCATGTTCTAACTAAGAAGCCTAAGCGGAGTTGCTGAATTTAAAATGACTATTTGCCAAAACAAGCATTATAAAACAATAAACAACCTATTTAGGTCGCCAATAAGACAGTTTCAGTGCCAAAACCAAGTTCCATTCTGGTGACAACGGAACATGCTTCAGAGGAGATTCCGATGGTATGGAAGGTAAAGCGACGACCAGATGGAACACGGTATATTGTAAAGCGACCAGTACGTAACAATGTCAGCATGGGAGTTCGGAAAAGCATTCGCAACAATGAGATAACCACAACAGAGGATGATACAATATCCGAGGTGAAGATCGGACGTTACTGGACTAAGGAGGAACGCAAACGACACATCGAACGAGCACGAGAACGGCGGCATCATCAACAACTGCTTCACCAACAACAACAACAGCAACAACAACAACAATTTCCAGCACAATAACTATTAGCTTAAGCTTTAGAGAACCTTCAAACTGTAGAATAAATTTACTTTATATTATTATGTACTCTATTCGTATACGTATCCAAAATGCCAGGTTTCAAAAGTGTGGAAAGTAATATGGTAATATTAATTATCTAAAGATCTGACAGACTGCAGCTTGGATGCGACATATAATATGTATTATTAGTATGCATAAGTAGACTATTGAAGTTAAACCAAATCAATCCAAATAATTAAACAGTTTTAAAAAGCACGATGTACATGACTTTTCAAAAGTCATCGAGTCAAAATCAAAATAATATGACAAACTGCAATTAATTCACATGAATTCATACCATGGCGTTCCAATATAAACACAATCCTCCTACATTTGTGTGTATATTAATTGATTTATTAGTCGCTACAGTAAAATATGTTGACAGTAAACTAGTTCTTAAACATATATGTATATTAAACTTTCTCCAGTGTTGAAGTAATTATTAAAGAGCGCTCCATTTTATTATTGTATTGCAAACAACTTAAACTTAACAAACCGATTCCTTCTAACATTAGTGCACACCCACACATAGCTATTATACCATAATGTAAATAATAATAATATAATAACTAATAATATATCTGATAATTCTTAAAATACAAATTTGTATAGTCCTTTTTAGAAATATGGCTATTTGTTATACCCTTGCAGAGAGTATTATAATTGCATTACGAAATAAAGAGAGCGATAAAGTCGTATCATGTCGATGATTACCTATTTTATTTTGCTGATTTCCTATAATATTTCGCTTTCATTATTCCCCTATAGAGTGAATTATAATTTTGTTCTCTCTTTAGGTCAGTACCGGATCGTCCCACTATATCATACAGCTGCTATAGGAAAAACAAAGTAAGTAAAAAAAGGGGGAAAGTAGATTATTGTATGGCAAAATATAGGGTTATCCAATCAATTTTCATAAATCTGTGCATTTACGAGCTTTACTATTCGCACATATCATCAAAAGTGAAATCTTTACAAGGGTATTAAATCTTCTATCTAATTTTATATAATTCAAATTGCTCTGTTCCCGCCCAATACTGCATAAAACTGTTGAACACTGAATTGAAACAGTGATTCAGCTCACGTAGGAACTAGCAGCTCGATAGACCTTTAGTACAAACTATATGAGGTTGGCTTGCAATTAAATAATTTTCTATTGCTTTACGAAATTATAAGACGAAATTTTAAAATCTACTGAATGCAGACAAAATTCCTGTAATAAGTACAGTGCAGTACAAATATAATTAAATGCATTGAAAATTAGGCAGTTCCAGCTCCGGAATCAAGTTCAAGAAATCGCCGCCAAGTCCCCGTTAAACGCACTCCGCAAACTACTGGCTCAACGTGAACGGCTGGTTTCGATAATCGGTTCAATCGTCACTTTCATCGATGTTGGCAGCTGATCGTGCATGGCTTTGCATTAAACATTTGTCGATACATACATATATGTTTGGTGCAATTTTAAAGCTAACAACATTTTCAGCAGCAAATGCAAAGCCAAATACCTCTGTTATTTTAATATATGTGTGTTAGCATGTTGTGCAGTGTAGTGTAGCGGGATAACAATTTGAGTAAGCATGTGCTTCAAATTATTGTCAATCTATAAAAATGCAGTGAATTGCAATAAATGATAAAGTGTGCTCATCAACATACTGCGGTAATCGGTGTAATGTATTGTAGATATGTACAGCATGTTTTAACATTTGAGTAAGCGTGCGCCAAATATATTTTTTGCCATTGTATCTATGTGTATACACCACACAACAGTCTGTTATGTGCTCTGTAAATTTATCAGACTGTTAGGAGTGCTGTGCCTTCAACAGTCATTGCATGTTAAAATTATATGTTAATGTGTGAAGCCGGCAATGATTTTATAGCCGGCCAAGTAAAAATTAAAATTGTTTTGATTAAAACATAAAAAACTATATATGAAGCCTAACCCGTTTGTTAATAAGCAAAAACAAAAGTATGTACATAAGTTGTTGACACAAAATTTTACTGTGTAGTTAATATCCTGTACATTACAAAAGGCGAGGCGTGGCTGCGATCCTACTGCAGGAATGTGTGTAGTTATGCAGATATGTAAGTATTTATGCACGAAAATGTATGTGTGTGCTCTGTATTTATATATATATATGTACATGAATTACTGAATAGACATTGGCAAAACAGTTTAAAGTTTAACACGCATTCGAATTTGTTACCAAATGTACACATTAATTGGAAAATATTACCTTAATATTACATACAGATTTCAGTAAGTAAAGTTGGTGGGGTTTCGACATAGAGAAAGAAAAGCTAAGAGAGGTTATAGGGTGAGTGACACAAGGTTTAGTGTAAGTTAGGGGTTGATGCGAGAGAAAGAGAGAACGCCGATAAATGTATGTATGTGCATGTGGATGGATGTATGTTTGTTTCTACGCATATACGGAAGCAACGCGGCTAAAACGGCAAAAGTCTCGAAACTATCAACGTCGGTCAGTTACATTTTTATCAAAAACCAAATTTGAAGCATTTATTTATATTTTAAGCAACACAAAAAACCCAAAAAATACAACAAAAATACTGTGTTCGTGAATTGCATTTACTTACATGAATATTTATGAGTGCCATGGTTCAGTCTGATATTTTGTAAGTACACACATACACACACACACACACACACTCACACACTCACACACACTCACACACACACACACACACACACACACACACACACACACACACACACACACACACACACACACAGAAAGCAAATGGACATACATGCATGTATGTCCGTATTTGTGTATGTATGAATTACATGCCTATACAAGACACACACACACGCAAGTGTATGCCTGTGTGTATGTATACCAAATGCATTTCAGTATGTCTTTCTATTGCAGAAAAAAAAAACCAACTACTCCCCGGAACATTCGCCAAATGCCAAGAGTCAAGTGAAAGATTCCCAAGATTCGCATGATTCGCAATTAATATTGTGCGGGCTTTAAGTACTTAACTTTATGGCCTACAATGTATAGGCTTGTGTGGCATCATGAACTTACGCGTTCTGGGACTGGCTTACAATTACCAATAGAATCGGAGGCATACCACTAAAATATAAGACGATTAATATAGATATATTAGAGTCATACTACCCATATACGTATAATGACATGTTTGAAGCACAAATCGTATCGGAGACAAATAGATACAGCGAAGTGAGTTCCTCCACAATAGCTTTGGCTTCGCTACAAAAATCGCAAATATCGCCATTCTCCTCCATCAATAACAATTCATCTTCAGTAACAGTAACATCTGCGAATGCCTGCGCCGATGAGAGTGGAATTGTGATTGTGGATAAAAGTTCGGTGCACTTGTCGTCGGCATTCGCAGCTCCAGAATTCGTATCGGAAGACAATACGAATCAATTACAGGAACAATCAGAGTCAACGTCAACGTCATCATTCATAGCTAACAGATGCTCACTTATAATGTCTAGTCATGCCGCTGTAAATGCTGCTGCTACTCCAAAAATGCTTAATGATATTAACATGACAGATTCAATTCATAAGATCAATCCGACCACCCATACCCATACCCAAATGATTGAACAGCATAAGGTGCACACAATCCCGCTATCCGAAGATCCGCGCACATTGCAATTGGCATTGGAATTGTCTCTGGTTGGGCTGAATGAGAACAATCAAACCGGCTACGTTCAGCCGATTCCCGCACAAAATGACTATGACATGGGGTCCATTAATGTTGTGTCTGGCGCTTTTGCTAGGAATGAGGTGCCAATGCATAATCTGCCGCTACCACCGACGACCGGATCTGGACTCCTAATGCCCTCCGCCGGGCTGGAAGACAGGTCAAAGAAGTCGCAAAATATGACCGAATGTGTCCCAGTTCCCAGCTCAGAGCATGTTGCCGAAATCGTGGGACGCCAAGGTAAGCGAATATGTCCAACTGTACTTATGATAAATGCCAATCCTGACTAGGAAATATACATTTTTCCCATAGACTATATGGGCGTGGTCTCATCCATTCTCGAGGTTTTAAGTAATCTATTTCTGAAATTCTTTTCTGTGTTATTTAGGATGCAAAATTAAAGCTTTGCGAGCGAAGACAAACACCTACATCAAGACGCCAGTTCGCGGCGAGGAGCCCGTATTTGTTGTGACAGGACGAAAAGAGGATGTGAACAAGGCCAAACGGGAAATACTCTCAGCAGCTGATCACTTCAGCTTGATTCGGGCATCCCGAAAGCCATCGATTGAAGGCTCGAATAGCGGAATATCTGGAAATGGTAATTCGGGTTCATTAAGCGTGGGCATAATTGCTCGTGCCCAGTCTGGGCCACCGTGTCTACCCGGCCAGATCACAATACAGGTGCGTGTACCTTATAGAGTTGTGGGTCTAGTAGTTGGTCCCAAAGGTGCAACCATCAAGCATATACAACAAGAAACACAAACATACATTGTCACACCGTCGCGCGAAAAGGAGCCCATTTTCGAGGTAACCGGACTGCCCGAGAATGTCGAGACCGCACGCAAGCAAATCGAGGCTCACATAGCACTACGAACGGGCAATAGTACCACCCAGGGCAGTGAGAATGGTGCCGATTCATTAGAGTCGAACGAGTTTGCCACTCTGCACACGATCAATACGCTCACTCAGATGCTGGGCGACGATTTGAACACCAATATATTGTCATCGATTTATAAAAGCGATATTTCGCCCAATGTTAATTACGCAGATAATGCTCTTAACGTTATTGAAAATATCAACGTGTCCAATTCGACAACAACAAATGCTATGATCAATGCCGTATCGGTTCATAATCTAACAAAATGTTTCCCCAATTCCGATCTAGTCGACATCGCTCCAATTGTTAGCACAACGGACAAGAATTTTGCGCTGGCTTTATCAGGCACTGTCAATGAGATTACAGGTCAACACTTGAAAACAAATGCGTTCCGCAATACCAATTCGAATACCAATTCGAATACCAATGCCAATACCAATGTCAATGTCAATGTCAATGCCAATGCTAATGCCAATGCGAATGCCAATGCTAATGCCAATGCCAATGTCAATGTCAATGGCAGCAATAAAACTTTATCCTTCTGTCCACCCACGTCCGTATCATCAGTAGGCTCTGCCCATTCGATATCTGCCAACATATTGACGCGCTCATGCTCATCAGCATCTTCGACAGCATCCACCAAAAGCACGAACAATAGCGCCAATAGCACTAATAGCGTTAATACTCCCCCAGAGCTGTTGAATATATGGAAGAATTTGAATGATTCCATTGACGTTGATGAGGGTATTGGCGACTCTCCAAGCATTTGGAATCTGCCCTCAGCTACAACAGTCACAACTGCATCCCATTGCTCGCCAACGGCTTCGGTTAGTCCAACGGACTCGCTTCTGGGCGAGCACTGCCTGAACATAAGTCAAAAGGTGGGCGGCAACAACACCTTCAAGGAACCATGCCCAAATAGTAGCCTTCTAATGCACCAACACCAACGCGCCACGGTCCACCCGAGTAGCTCGGACAAATTGCATCGCGAGTGTTTTGTGTGCAACGAGAGAGAAGTGACCACGGCTCTGGTTCCTTGTGGACACAACATGTTTTGTATGGACTGTGCAAACCAGATCTGTGTCTCCATGGAATCGATTTGTCCAATATGCCACTCCATTGTGTACCATGCCATGCGTATTTTGGCTTAAATCAATTACCAGCAAAACACTGATATTATTTATTATTGGTTGGTTTATGAAACACTTTGAATCTCCACTATATTATATTCATATTTTTATATACATATATGTACATGCATTAACCTATGACAGACATTCTATACTGGTAGCTTCCCAGCATAAATCCAATTTATCTTTCATCTCGTCTCTATTACATTCGGTTACCTAATTTGTGGATAAGTGCGAACGTTACACATGTAATAAATAGGCCAAAGAACGAAAAAAAGAAAGCAAATAACCCTTAATTCAACAACAATTAAATTAAATCAATATTAATCAGGTTTCTTCGAGGTACCGAAGATTAAATACCCTTAGAGACTTAGAGCATAACGAAGATCTGACGATCTCCCGATCTGATCTGACACAGAGAACTCAATTTTCGACCAAATATGGATTTGGTAGCTACATATATAGTATGATACTTATGATTATAGTTCGATATCCGATACAACTATTACAAATTATTCAAAACCGAACAGAAACTTGTTTATATCATATAAATCAAAGTATTCGACCGATTTTATGTAAGGCATCTATTTAACAGGGCCTCAAAACTGAGAAGCTTTGTAGGAAGAAGAAAACACACTCTGACTGACTGACGGGCTGACAGACTCCACTTCTGATTCTGATCAATAGTATATATACTTATTATAGTCGAAGAGATTAGATACAATTATTTCTTGTGTTCAAATGATTACACATATATGTGCTTGTGTGTGTATGTGTTTGTGCATGCATGCATGAATGTATGCACTTGAGTATATATGTATGCATATGCATGTTTGTTTCCTAATACCAAACGCAGGCTAAACAGATTTGTCGGTGTGCTGCAAGTTTAAATGAAAGGAACTTCTGCCTAGTGCTCTCCTCCTCGATTCTCAAGAATTCTAGTAGGCTCTGCAGTTTTTCATGCTTAGCTAGTAAGTGTGGTTGTTTTTGTTGTTGTTTTATTTTATTTTTTTGTTATATATGTGTGTACATATGCATGTATACATGTGTGCACATATGTATGTATGTGTGTACATATGTATCTACATATGTGTGTGTGTATGTATGAGTGTGTGTACATATGTATGTGTGTGTGTGTACACATGTATGTATGTTTGCATGTGTTTACACATGTATGTATGTATGTCTGTACATATGTATGTATGCATGTGTTTACACATGTACATATGTATGTCTGTACATATGTTTGTATGTGTGTACACATGTATGTATGTATGTATGCATGTGTTTACACATGTATGTATGTGTGTACATATGTATGTATGTATGTGTGTACATATGTATGTATGTGTATGTGTACACATGTATGTATGTATGTCTGTACATATCTATGTATGTGTGTACACATGTATGTATGTAAGCATGTATGTGCGTACATATGTATGTATGTATGTACGAACATACATATGTACCTGTGAGATTGAGGCCGAAGAAAAACCCCGTCTTAGCATGTGCTCCTTGAACTCATAAGCTAACTACATAGAGATTGATAAGGATCAGAAGTAGAATATAGTTAGCGCGTCAGTCTGTTTCTATGCCTAAAAGGTCCTTAGGGGTGGGATACATACATATTTGTACAATTAGTTCGGTTCAAGAGTATATTCCAATTAAAGCTGCTTTTATTTGGCACAGCTGGGTTTGTTTCTGAATTGAAAGTCCTTTGGCATGTTCCAAAATTGATATGTCATATTAAAGGATTATCTCTCCCTCTCTCTCCCTCTCTTGATAACTCGATTTTGACACAGCCTGGTATCTCGAAACAACAAATGTCGAGCGCATTCTTCCAAAACGCGGTTTTGTATTAGATATTTGAACGCATTTAAAAAATTGGTATTCAGATCAGGAAACCAAGCGTTTATACATGTATTACATATATACTATATGTACATATATAAATATATATGTGAATTGCATATATTTATTTATATGTATATATAAATATATGAAAAACACATTTACAATTACAAATACATAGCTATTTTCTCACCTTTTATCGCATGTATATACAATATATATATCGAATATTTTAATATGTGGCATAGTATTCGATGTAAGGACTCTTAACCAATTTTTAGACTTAGATGTTTATTATATTCTAGTTAATGATGATGCATAACGGCATATAACCTACACAAATAGCTACTAAATTATGTTAATCTGTTGTACTTGGTGTAATTGTGCACATGACAAACATGATTCATAACACTTCGCGTTGTCATCAAATATTATATTATATTATAAAAGCAAACATAATTTTCTATTATAAGTTGACTGATAAATAGGCGATAATATTAGGTGAAGCACATGTACGATCAAGTTTATAAATTTGATTACAAACAATATATATAGGCATATATATATAGATATTAATTCAATACATAAAAGAATATAATACAATGCAAACACACAAACATACATATGCAAATAGAAATATTCATTGAAACTCTATATATACTTATATATATATATGGAATATTATATAAATATATATACATACATATATTTATATCATAGCTTATACTATTAATGTGAATAAAAAGACTTATACATATATACATATATATATATATATATATATATTAGCCGATGAAAGTATCTTGCGCTGAAAATCATATTCGTTTTTAAGCATTTGTTTGTTTTTATACTTGATTATATTAAAAACTTATTTATTTAATATTCGAATAACATTTGTTGTCTGTACTTTTGATAATTTTAACGCCAACAAATATCTAGTCCAAACAGAATTTACATAAATGTAGTTATTAATGATTTAGTTAATTTCATTTTAAGTGAGACGTTTTCTCTTCTCATTATTATTATTATTATATTTATAGTTGATTTATAATTATTATGATTTGTTTTCATGCCCTGAACCCATTGAAAATGGGCAAAAAGGGCATAATGTATTTGTGCAAAATGTAATTGTATGTAACAGGCAGAAGCAAGCATCTCCGATCACATAAAGTATATATATATTCTTGATCAGCATCAATAGCCGAGTCTGTCCGTCCGTCTGTGTGAACGCAAGGATCTCAGAAGCTATTAGAGCTTGAGACAATTGAAACTTAAGCTCTAGGTCGTCCTAGTGCCCGCGCAGATCGAGATTGTTTCCGATAATCGATAACAGGTTCCGTTTCGAAGTAAGCGATAAAAATTGATATCGAAATCCTGTTTGTTGATAAATTTTGGTAAAACTTAAGAGCTAGAGTCTGCAAACTTGACATGTTTATTCTAGAATAGTATATATGTATATCTGCATTTGCATTTGGTGTTGGAAGAAGAGGGTTCAGGGAATCCCCTAGTCGGAAGCTTCCGACTAGAATCTCTTACTTGTTTTGTTTTGTTTTGTTTTTGTTAGTTTGTTAGTTTAAATTTTAATTAAAATATGTAGAACAACGGTAAAAATGAGTGAGACTAAATACAGTTGATTAAGTGCGCAAAATATTGAGAACTTATTTAATCACATACTAATGGAAATACTTGTATGTGAACAATGTGAAATGATACCAAAAACGTACATTTTACACAATTATGTTATTTATAACTACGAATTAACTGAGCAAAATAAACTAAATCTAAATAAATATATACATACATATAAGCAAAAGCTTTTTTAAGCTTACAATATAAAGCCATATAAAAGAAAAGAAAAACGAAAATCAATTTGTGTTTGGTTCTGGTTCTTGAGAAAGATAGAAATTGTGTAAATGAATTGAATGTTTATTTTTGAATAGAATATATTTACTTTGAATGAAAATATGTATCTATATATGTGTGTGTGTGTGTGCATGAGAATAGGTTATTTTCAAGCTGTTTAGCTATGAATCAAGACATTTTGCTCCCATGGAGAGTATTAATCCCATTGATGTTCAGTTTTTTTCTAATATCATTGTTAAGATGTTTTTTGAAAAACCTTCCACTGTCTACAGTCATTGTGTATATACATATATAAATCTGAGTTACATTTGATATATTCCATTCAGATACGCCGAAGGTAAAGAAGTTTATTGAATTCTTATCGAATTTCCAAATGTTCTTTGTACTTGTTTGTTTGCAGTTCATGAAAAAGACAACCTAAAACAGAAAAAAAAGAGAGAAAACAAAATGAAATGTTTACAATTAATTGTACTACATACATACATACATACATACATACATACCCGACCGCGTGAAAGTATTTTTTTACACAGTACGTAAGCTTTTACATCAAATTTGTAGATGGCGGTTAAAATAATATTTACAACGAATATTTTATAAATGTTTCTTATTTAACTTGTAAGGCCTAAATTAACATAACACAAATATATATATATATTAATTAACAATAGTGAAATATCCGCATTGTGTTCGTAAGAAAATATATATATATATATATATACATACATATATCTTTAAAATACATTTCATAAATCAACTTTAGTCGGCATTAATTTTAAACAAATACTAAGCAAATACTAATGTCGATTGAAACCAAAACAAGTAACTTTATATAACAAATATATACAAAAGATATGTATCACTAAATGGTTATATAATAAAATTTTCCGAAAATAATCATGTGCACTTCAATTAACTCTACGCTAAACCCCCATTCCCCATTCCCGAGGCCTTCTATGCGGCAATTGATCGGGGATCCACACACACGAAGTCGTTTATCTCGATTTCTGGGCAATTGTTATACTAGTCTATGTAAACCTAATAGACTTAGTTATACGCCGTTCATACTTGTTATTTTCATTATTATTATTATTGTTTTATGGTACAAAGAGAAGTATTTGCATACTTACCTAGACTGCAAATCGATTTTGAAACAAACTCCTAGAATTTCAATTTTGATTGCAATCTCAACTGAATCCGATAGTCAACAACCGATTTCCAAATCTGAGCCAAAACTTATTCAAGAACGGATGGGTAAATAAAACCCTATTTCGAGCACTTTTCGGGATAATTAACGACTCTTCTCACTTCTCTGATTCAGTTGCACAATAAAAGATTTTCGCCAAATTAATGAAACTTGCAAATATTGTTCAATGTTCGATCCCCGAAACTTTGCGCTCATTGGGCCAAAACTTATTCCAGCGCGATCCCGCAAATGAGAAAGGTAAACCCTTCCTTGAAAGAAAACACATGGATTTCTTTTTCTTATTTAATAAAATAATAACTGTAACTAAAGTACTGAGAGCTTTTATTTATTTTTTGTTGATTTTGTTGGTGTGTTTTTGCATTTGCGATTCTATATTATATAATCATTAGCACATTTTAATGAAACAATATCAAACATATGGAACTCAAAAGAAACAAATGCATTCTTTTCCTTTCGGCTAGATTATTTCATCGTATATGTATGTAGGTGTTGTAACTGAAGAAATTCTAATTAGTTGGGTTGAGATTATGGATTGCCCTGAATCCGAAACCAATACTTTAGCCAACTTAACAAACGTGCTATATTCGGGAAACCGAAACATAAATACCCTTGCAAGGAAAGGCTTAAGCGAATTTATATTTCAATCAGGAATTCACAAGCTCACAATAAACATAATTATGTACGTATAATATAGCATAGTGGATACTATGTTTGTCTAAAATCTTACAATCGGAAAAAGTTATAACATTAATATAATCTTCAGCGTGGGAGCATAAGGGACCTTATTATGAACATCAAAGAGTTCATTTCTCGACAAACAGTTTTGTAAATTAAAGACTGTGTAACAGAATTGGGAAAACAAAACAAATTTCATTTCATTTTCAAATTTTGAATATACAGAAATCGAGACATTTACTTAAAAATAAAGAATAAAACTTAACTCCATACTGAAATCCAATACTTTGAACAGTCCATTGATGTTTAATTAAATTCAATTATTATACTATTTGAAATCGGATGTGAAGATAAAGCTAGTGAAATGTATATAATCGTAAATAAAAATAGAAGATTTGACTTATATTATGGGGACGGAAGTGCCTCCTTCTATTTATTACGAGTATCGTCTGTGACAATATATATGTATATATATGATTATGTGTGTGTGTGTGTGGCAAAGTATGTATTTTAGTATATTGCAAGGGTATTTATAAGTCGACCAATTAGCTCTTATGTATGTATTAAGTATATGCGTTTACTCTGGGTCGACCAATGCCGGGTATAATTGTACTATATGTTAATTACAGTTGAAGTATATAAGCATATGTATCATATCAAACGTATCTCCTTACCGGAGGATAACATGTGGATATATACCTTTTGCCACTACTTAAATGCTATACACATACATTCTCAACCAAAAGATCTATGCATATGCATTCTTCAATACTTTCTATTTGAAGTATATATATGTATATGCATGGATGTTTGCGGATTACTTTAGTAGGATATTAGTGGATTGTGTAATTCAGATATATATTAAAAGCACATTTACATATAATTAGATTTAACTTTTATTGATAAACGAGACACACATCCATATTAGTTCGCCGATGAAAACATATTGGTGTTGTCCCATTCAAGCTGGTTGATGTGTGCAAATCCATCTTTAATTACTGCAGACAAAATATAAACTGTTAAATCAACTGAATTCAATTAATATATATAGAGCTTACCTTCTTCATCTTCCGAATCAGTATTCTCAGAGTCCGAGCTTTCATCAGAAGCGGCATCGGTTTGCATTGGATTTATAGTTATGGTCAACGCAGAATCATCCCAAATTAAACCTTCGTCAGCAACCTGAAGAAATACAAAGGAAATATGAATAAAAGCAAGATATAATATCTATACACATCTCAGTCTAGTTTACTGGGACTGTATCGAGATAGAGATGACTTATGCAGAATTATTGGATGCTTACCTTGGGGCAAGGCTGATGTCGGTCCGTATACTTTTGGTTATTTTTTAGCCTTGCAATCGAAACGCCACAGAGCAATATGACAAGGAAAACACATATTAAGATAATCAGCATTGTTGGATGCGAGGCTTCAGCTAAGAACAGATAAAACAGATAAATAAATTTGTAAAATTTATCAATTGTGGAAAGAGCCAACCTTTGTGGACGATGGAGTGTACGTGCGACTTGGGCTCCTGTACATCGTTGGAATGAAGTAAGGAGTTTGAGAAAAATTTCGTATCTGAAAGAAGAAGAGCTAATGTTATGAAATCATTTTATCACGAAGCAATAAAGGAGAGTACCTTGTACACCTTGATCCCTGCTCTCACTTGGGCCACGACTATTGTGATAGACTCCCAAAAAGTTGTCATTTCCCTCGGCGCTGGTTACCGACATCGATGCAGATGCAGACGCAGATGGTGCATTTGTCGTCTTGGACGATTGCTTCGGATGCAAGACGGTCAAGGTGAGCGTGTATTCGATGTTCTTAATTTGAGAGGAGAGCTGCGAGCAGGAAAGCTTGAACACACGGTTCAGATAATAGGCTGGCTTCTTGTTGCTATAAACGAGAGCACGCAATACGCTGAGATAGCTGCGAATAGAATCGGTTCCAATCATTTCGACGCCATCCTTGTTGATGTTCGTTCTAATGTCCATTGACGATGATAGCGACTCATCGCCATCTATTTGAATTTCTTCGTGGTCGGGATTCAAAGACGGGAAAACAATCACACTGCATGAATCGAGATTCTCGTTTGAGGCCACATTCTTATCATCTGTTGAAGAGCGTCCAATGTGAATTCTATCCAAGATATGAACGCCCAATTTAATTTCTTGGTAAGAGACCAATTTGTTTTGGGTGCCTAAAAAAAAGTTAATGATTTAATAAGAACTTAAGCATTTGAGTTAATATATATTTCTACCCGAAATCGCAATCTTGCTCAACGTGTGCGCGTCCTGAGAAAACTTTGAAGTAAGTTGATCGCGTTGATTTTGAGGCTTAAGTTTATCAACCTTATCCTCCTCTGCCAGTTTGTCACTCGACATAGTCGAGTCGGCTATACCCACCGGTTGTATCGGATCATTAACCATGATGTAGGTCTCGATTGTGGGCAGGCGTATGGCACTCTGATTTGTGCACATCATTGTCGTGCGAACCTCAATATTCCGGCGACCTATGGTGGGGCTCTTTTTAATATTGATGTATTGAATCTTCCGCATCAATTGTTCAATCTTGTGCTTGCTCTGAGCCTCAATGTATATCTCGTTCATTTTGGCATTGACCTGCACCTGAAATTCTGCCGAATCCTCTGGCTGTTCCAATTGCAGCTCGCTCGACGGCAGCAAATGCTCGGCGCAGCTGGTGCCACATTTAATATCCTCAACCGAGAGTACACCGTCAACGGAAAGTTTCACCTCTGAGATATCGCCATTAAAGCCGTGCTTTAGCCGATTCTCGGAGCTCTGATAACAGGCGCCAACCGCCAGTGTCGTATTAACTCCATGTGCCGCATGCAGGGGCCAATCGTCGATAACTTCCGGGTTAGCGTGACGGTCCTCGACGGAGCTCTCGAACTGTACGCCATCAATGAAGAGCTCCACCTTGGACGACTGATCGACATTGATAACATAGTAATGCCATTCATTGTCGCACACCTGCGGTATCTTCCAGCGCCACTCCGCCGGGCTAAATATATTCAGGTCACCCTCGTTGAAGTTCTTTCGGAGCAATAGTATCAGGCGGCAGTTGCGAACGAACAGCGCCATATGATGGCGATTCATTTTATGATCGTCCGCGCTGCACACAATGTGCTCCTTGACATGCTTATTCGATGAGCTCTGGCTGCCATGACGGAAAATGGTCACAATACTAAACGGACGTAGCGAAAAATCGTTATGTCCAATAAAGCCGGCGGGCACTACGACGCCGGCGGAACCGTCAAAATGAAATATGGGCTCAGGGCCCTCGTCATAGCTCAGCTCTTTGGTCCAGTCGGCACCACGAGGCAGAAGATCCCTTAGGTTTGTGCTAGCTGAACAGTTGGATATATCTCGATCGCATCCGAATGATATGTGCTTTGTCTTCGTGTATGGGTAAGTGTGCGTTTAATTATTATTTATATATATTTATGCAAAACAAGGATAGAAGAATAGGAAAAGAAATGCACTCACCTTAAGCGCAATCGCTGCGTGAATGTTGAGATCATCTGTGCTGCATAATATATTGCATAGATCTAATCGAGCATTGGGAAATAGCTGTAAGCTATCTGTGCTGCCAGACTGAAAGTATAAAAATCAATGAAGATGTTAGATAAGCATTTCGAAATAACTGTAAACTATCAGGGCTGCCAGACTGAAAGTACAAAAATATATGTAGATCGCTTATAGGCATTTGAAAATAACTGTAAACTATCGGTGCTGCCGGACTAAAAGTATGTAAAAAAAGTTTAGATCGTATAGCGTAAATGTGCCGAGAGCTGCAGAAACATATTGTTTTTTATTTAAACTTGGCTTATGGCTAAGAGGTGACGCGTAATTAGTTGCGCAAAGAAGTGTACTTACAGTGTAATCAATGCGCTCGGGTATACCTAAGAATTTGGCATCGCACACACGTCGAACCTTGATGCTGACCATTATGGGCGCCGACTCCTTCATGGCACAGTCGTAGGCCACAACGGATAGTATATGATTATGGGATACCTTATGCGACAGGGGTTCAGTGTTCTTAACGGAGCCTTCGTTATCGATGGTAAACGGCTCGTCGCTATTTAATATCTCGTATTTGCAAACGTCGCCAAAAAGCGGAGTGCAGTCCTTGTCAGCTGCTTCGACTCGAATGATTTCATTATACAGTTTACCCTCGTCCACCTCGGTCACATAGGATGGCTGCAAGAAGGTCGGAGCATATTCATTGATATCGATAACCGTTATGTGCACATTGGCTGAATTTGATGGCGTTCCGTCGCAATAGATGGCAACAATTTCAAAATGGTAGCTTTTACGTTTCTCACAGTTAAGTGTGTGGCGTGCTTTCAATATTCCCAGGTTGTTGACCAGCTCAATCTATAAATGTAATTTTGTATGGACCATTTTAAACTCTGATAATGTAACAACAATTTATGCTTTTGTTGTCCCTTTGTAATATTTCCTTACCTGGAATGGAATTTCGTGATATGGCTTCTTAAGAATACGAAAGTTGCAAATTTTCTCTTCGTCAACTTTAATTAATGGCGTTATTTCCACAAGAGTCTCATTTTCTCGTATCAATCCATGATACGACTTTTCCAATATATATTCTAAAATCGATGCAAAGAAAAACATAACAAAGATATTAACACAGGCTGACCGACAAACACAAGAAAATAATTCAATGTACAAAATAAAGTAAAGTAATAGGACTTTCGGGGGCACAACCAAAATAAGTATAGGTAACAATAAATTAGTATATGTATATTAACGCACCTCGTTGTATTAGATACTCGTCCTCATTTTCATTGGAAGTCCCGGCAGACACGGTCGAACCGAGTCCAACAATCAGTATTAGACCCAAGTGGACATAAATTATGCCTTGTAGGGACAACATAATTCTGTTTAAATTATGTATGACCAGAGTTCCAAAAAAAAAAATATTCCGTTTACCGACGTTGATTTTCTGTAACGGATAGTAAACGTATTTTGAAAAACTCCGGTATCATTTACATTTAATTTCTTAATATCGTTCGCAAACATTTAAAACTATTTATGGCATCTTCGTTTTTTTATATCAAATGCTAGAGATTTAAAAGCTTAATCTGAAAGTTTCTCATTAATCAGATGCATGTTCAAATGTGTTTGTGTGTGTATGTGTTTTAATTCATGAGATACACATTTTATGAGATACATATGTGCATATATACATGCATACTTATATCTTGATGTGTATCCACTTTATGTCTCAAATATCTATACTGTCGCGCGTAGTCAACACAAAACTATTTACTCTTTGATTAAAATCAATTTTCTTTGATCACCATTCAATTGTTCTATATAATATAACATTTATTTGAATTCTTTTCCATTTCATTTTTCACCAACACAGGATATGCAAAAATCAATATTGGTACCTATTCTTTGCTTTCAGTTCGCTTCAATGTTATGTTGACCTTTTTTAGGCTGCAACATGTAAAACTTTATCTAAATCTTTATTTGGTGTTTGGTTGGACATTTAATATTTGTTTATCCGACATTTTTTATGTATTTGCCAAGAAAAGAATCAGTTGTTTTGGAATGCACTAAAAAATCCCAAATAAATCCAGAGTCATTTGTGTGGTGTATTTTCCTACATAAATTCGATACACACATTACATAGTTTTGATTGCACAATTTCAAAACCGATAACAATAATTGGTGACATCGCTATTTTTAAACATGTGTACATATTCTGACAATATACATTACCTTTGTACACCTGTCGCATAGCATAGCATAGAATAAAAGGCATCAAAAAAGATATCTGAAAAAAATACCGAATATGAAGTATATGAACATAGAAAAAGGCTGTAAGAGTTTTTAAATTGCACTAAAAATTAAATTTGAAAATAAATACAATTTCTGCGAGGAAACTTCTATTTTTAGGAGACTCTAAAAAATTGTTTTCACACTTCATTTCTGCATTTTGTACCGTTGCGCCTCGTCGTGCAGAAATCCGACACGCGCCCATCATTAATGGCAACGCCACATAAATTTTCTTCAAATCGTGTGGATACATTGTTTTCTTTTGCGCATCAGGTATCGATATTTTTAGCAGCTAAACTATTTGTGGGCACACTGTCCACACAAATTGAGCGCGAAATAGTTGAATGTTAATAACTTCTCAGTTTGAAATTAGCTTAGTTTTCATTCAAAAAAGCCGCTTTTAACGAGGTTCTTTTTTCTTAGCTGCTGTATATTGTATTTTCAAAAATGAACCACAATCGTTAATCTAGTTAATTACATTTAAACATAAATTATAATTAAACTAGGTGATCGTTTTGTTGCTGTCGATTCGCTATATTGGAATATTTATATACCAATTTTCGAGGTCGAGTTTGTTTGAATAAGGTTTTCGGAATGCGTGGGCGAATTCATTACTGAATTGCCGACAAGGAGAGCAGTGACAGGGATAGAGGATAGGAATTCAACCCTTGTTAGCTCTCAAAATCGCTTGGGTGTAAAATGAAAAAGCCAGCAACAGTTTTTACCTACAATTTCATTCATGGCGCAAATGTGTGCGCGCACATTTTTACATAAATATACACATAACTGTATACACATGCACATAACCGAACACCTACGCCCACGCATACTCAGCCCATCTCTGAACCCGAACCCGAGCCCGAGCCCGAACCCATATCCGAGCGGACGCCGAAGCGTGCATGGAATACAAACACACACGTAAATCGAAAGAAAGTTGGTGTGTGCGAGCTTCTTGTTAATTTTGTCAGGGACTGTGGATGCTGTTCGTCCCATTCAAGTCCAACCTATGCTCGTACATTTAGTTCAGTTGAAGTCGCGCGTAGGAAAAGTTCTTAATTATAATTCATAGACTACAAAGTTCACAAAGGATCTGCATTTTTTTGTGTATTATAGCCCGGTGAACTGCAAATAGATTCGATTTAATAATCGTCATCACAGGCTGTTAATAAATGTAAGTAGGTTGTGTGAATCAAACTATTTTCAAATTATTCGTAGGCCATACAACAAAAATTTTGTTCTATACCTCTATCTTTGTGTGTGTGTGTGTGTGTGTGTGTGTGTGTGTATGCGTGTGTATGCGTATGATTTAGGTCGATTAAGTCTTAAATCCTTTCGATGTATAGAGATATACGTATATATACGTATATACAGTATGCTTGTATGCGTGTGTGCACACTGATGTGTCAATGAATTGATTGGTATTGGTGCGAATTTCAAATTTGTATCCCAGTCGAAGAGTGGGGTACACACATATAGCCACCCACCCACCCTTAGGAATTTGCTTGAATGTGTGTGTATATGTAGCCACATATACACATGTATGTATATGTAGCCAAATACGCATACATTGATTGTATGTGTAAATGAATGCAATCGAGTATAGACATGCACAAAAGTATTTGTGCTAAAAATTAAGATTAACGTGTCTGAATGAATATATTCTAACAATATCAATAAAAGAAGTAGGATTAAGATGTAATTTTTACTAGGTTTGCCGTTTAATTTATAATATATATACTGTACATATTAAAATCTGTAACTGTATAACAATTAATTGTAGATAAATGTTTATAGTTTATAAGATTGGTATTTAAATAAACTTGTCATTTATATTCTGAAGTAAAACGCTTCCATTGGTCTCTACAGTTAAAAGAAAAATGCCTGAGGCTTATGGTAAATCAACACACCAAACACGGTATAAACTCGTCAATATCAACGGTATGGGGCTATCGGCGCAGAGCATTTCCCACTTAATATACGGATATGCCTATAAATACCGCAGAAAAGTAAATTACCTTCTTATAACAAACACAAAAAAAGGCAATTCAATTCAATTCACGTTTCAAATAAAAGCACCAAAATATTTGTTTGTCCAGCACCTGCACCAATTTAGTGTATAAAGCAAAATTTTTGCCAGTTTTAAGATATGTCTAAGTACTAAAATACATCTCTATGTATGTATTTTTTTAGTTGTACATATTTGTATTTTTGTGGTATTTTTTTTCTTCTAATCTGCATAGGGAACAAATCTTATACTTTGCAAATTCCAAATATTTACTGTAAATGTTGGTTGTTAGTTTACAGTAATGTGGATGTTAGTTTACAGAAATTTTTCAAATAAATTATCGAGTCTAAATCAATATAAAAAAAGAAAAAGAAAAACTTTAAAATAAGTATTGTTCCGGTTATGCTCCCTTCAATACATACATAAATTCATACATACATATATATATATATATGTATTAGCGCTTTAGGCTTTGCCCGGCACAAAGCTTTGTTTTCATACAAACGTTTTCCGCCAATTTACCACTGTTGCGGGTGGAATTTCCCAAATCGCTGAAACACGTATTCATTAAGTTCTTATGTTGAGCTTTGGAAATAAGTTTGAAGCAAATCGGCCACCACTTAAAACTTTACTATAAAAATCTTTAAAATTAAAAACGTGATTCACGTCTCAAAAGATTTTTCAAGTAGATCCTTGAAATTTCACTTGAGGGCAAAACGTCTTCCCCTATTTCCACCAAGGATGAATACATTTTTGGAAAAGTGTGAAACAACCCTCAAATGAAATTGAACAAAGAACCCTGAAATTTAAGGCCGATCGGGTGGTAAGCAAAAAAGTTTCATACAAACGGTTTTCGCGTTTTTTCCACACTTGCGGGTGGAAATTCCCGAAACCACGTCTTAACGTGCACCTTCATCATATGAGGTAACTACTGTGAAAATTTCAGCTTCCTAGCTTTGGGCTGTTTGTTGATCAGTCAGTCAGTCGATCAGTCGATCAGTCAGTCAGCCAGTCAATCAGTCAATCAGTCACGACTAACAGATTTGCATATAGAGATGTATGTGTATGTAGTGGGGCATATGCGAAAGAAATTCAAATGCTCAAATTAGAAAATCGAGATCTTAAAGTAAATCAATACTTAGCCAGCGAAACATCAAACTATTAAGTAACGATTAATTATTTATGTTGTTTTATATGATTCTTTTTTATTTTGCATGTTCTCGTAGAGTGTACTACAAAATATGTATGAAAATGCTGCTTATAAGATTGTTAACTTAGTTTCTTATATATTTTCAAACGGCAGGAAAATTCGACATATTTGAAAAACATATCTTTTTGAAGCAGCAGCATTAACTGTTGTTCGTTATATGAGTAATACTCATTGCTGGATACTAACTAGATAATTCCTGAAGATGCATTGTTACCATAGTATGGTAAGTTGATCCTAAACTAAGTTTAATTTATTCCTACAGCTGATTAATATGTGAGATAAGGCTGGCTGTCTCAAGGAGGTTCAAAATGTTAAAAGTCGCAAAATAGTTTAAAATAACTCCATCAACCTTTATATTTTCTTTAATGGGATGGACGAGCTGATATGTCCGGCCTTCTTTGCATCTGTCCATCCGTCCGTTGATTTCACGTCTCGGATATCGAGAAATTTGACTTTCCGTCGCTCTTTTAAGAGTAGATCCTACCTTTGGAATATACACACACAGTTGGGGGCCATATCCTTGAGATTTACTTAAGGGGTTAGACTATGAAAAGCTATTTAAGAATGCAGTTACTATAGGGAACTTCCAATTGGAAGACTCCTCCCTGTTCGAATCTCGAGATCTTGCCCTTTTCTTTTATCAGAAAGCTTGGCTGTCTGCTGATGATGATATTTAATCAAATAATCCGACATAAAGGTATAAAATCTTGGAAATGTTGAAATCTTTTCAGAACAAATACATTCACATATGCATATTGATAATCTTAATTTACGTGACTCGTGGAAATGGAAATTTCTTAAATGCACGTAGCCGTGACTATGGGATGCAGAGAACTGCGGATAGTAATAAATTGGTCAAGGGCGAAGATGGAACACCAAATGTAAATGCCGGGTTAGTGGAAGATGGCGGCGGGGTCCGAGCTGTTGGCGAAGTGTTTGTTCCGAAAACTTTTCCAATGAGCTCGCAGGAGCCGTCATGCGAGCAACTACGCGCTATGTGGATGTGAGTTTTGATCTGGCCCAACAATCCACAAATATATTACTTAAGCAGAATTTACATAACGCAGATTTTCCAAGAGACAATCTCGTGCAGCAGAAATAACAAACGAAATACCAACATACCGTGACCCCTTCACATATAATGTCTGGGAACCGCTTTACTCCAACTCTCGCTTGCTCGGCTCGTAAGTTCTCCTCAGGAATGGGCAATGGAAATTGTAATTGATATTATCTCTCAAACGTAGGCTGCGAATGGGCGCCAGGGAACGTGCTCGATCCCCGGTCTTTGGTCGTGTTGTCAGCCGTGAGCCAATTATTCCACAGCGCGTAAACTTTGAGCAGCGCCAGCGGCATCTGGATGGCAGCCAACCTGGTGCTAGCCAGGCCAGACTATACGGTGCCGAGGTACGGCCAATAAGTGCCGGATCATCGGCGGCAGCAGCCTCATCATCACCACGCAGGTCCAGCAAGAATCGACATGTGGGCGTACCAAATAGCTCCGGCAACCAGAACTCCGTGGCCGTACAGGGCAGCTTCCAGAAGCTGAAGGAACTCATCTGGACAGAGCGGGCCAAGGAGTTGACCCAACAACGTCGAGCCGAAGAGCTGGCAGCTCGGGCCGCTGTGCTCAAGGAAATCGCAAATGGCCAAAAGTATTATTTCACATGATTGATATAATAGGTACCTACCCCTTACACCTAACTCTTCTTCCTTCTTCCTTTTTTCAGCATACAGTCTTCGTACAAGCTGCCCTTCAATAACCCGGGAGATTCGATTCTGATGGATGAGAATCGCAGCCCCGATAGTTCGGGCAATCAATATTTGAGCGGTGATCGAATGTCCATTGCGAATATACAAAATTTTGATGCGAACAATAAAAATGTGGGCCACAGAAACGGCGGAGCTCGTGCCTCCACGCGGCGCATCGGAAGTGCTTACGGAACGGCTACTAAGGCTAAGGACTCCTATTTTTCGGGCAACTCTCCGGCCGGTCAAGCGAAAACAGTTTCTCGCCTAAGGATTCCACTGACCGAAATGAATCCGTTGGACTTGTCAGAAAAAGATCAAACCGTTATTGGCATACCACGCACATACCCGATACGCCAATCCCACTTTAGGGAAAGGAATCGATCCCTTCTAAAACAGGTAATACTAGGAGATTGCATATTTATACCCTGAACCCATTTAAAAAAGGGGTGTATAATGATCTAATAGTCGGACCCTCCCGACCAGATCACTTTAACTTGTTTGTCTAACTCTGGAGATAGTCGTATATTTTGCATACATTCCAAATTTTATATTGACACTCTTTTTCAGTATCCACCAAATGAATACTTTGAACGGAACACAAGAATATTGAAGAGTTTGCCGCTTGGGCCACAGGCAGAGCTTTCGAAACTGAGAGGAGATTTCAATGACAACTATTTGAGTCCCTACACATCCATCGAATATGGAAACCCGAAACCAGGTATCAATGGCTTAATTTATTTTGACAATGATCCCGCAGATGAGGTTGGGTTAGCTGCTTTGTCGCCTCAAATAGAGAAAACCAATCAATATGAGTATGATTTCTACAACAATAACGGATATTAAAGTATTTCGTTTTTTTTTTTCTCAAGAACATGGACAATAACAAATATATCTCACCAACTGTGGTGCAACAGCTATATAAATATATATACAATCTTATGTGAACTTTATACAATTCTATTTTTTTGTATATGTAATTATTTTTCTGCTTTGTGGCTATAGTTTATATTGATTATGAGGTGTGTGTAGCTTAAATTAAAACGTGTAAATACAGAATACATATATTGATTAGCATGAACATACTTATAACAGGAGAAACGGTTGTCAATTTAAATATATATATACATATATATATATATTAAAGAAGTAAACAAAAATTGGTACGCCTGGTATAATGTACCTACATTACATATATGAGTATGTACATACATACGTACATATCCAAAAGAAATATATAACCGAAAAATATGTCATAATTACGCGACAAAAATGAAAAACCAATTTAAGTAGACATTTTTCAAGAAGAATCAGAAATGAAATTAAAAGAAAGTATTTGTTTTGCATTCACATTAACATTAACATTCACCCGTTACTTTCTAACACTACTTAACATTCAAATATGCATGAAGTGTGCCGCTTACCAACACTGGCATATGGCAACACTTTTAACAAAGCTAAACTCGATCTTAATGGTGTTCCCGGAATTGAGCCCACTTTCTACAACGGATAATATATATATATATACAGTTATACAGTTATAGAATTATTATCATTTGGTATACTCTATAAATATAAATATCAATATCAAATGTATGTATTTTTCTATACACAAACGAGTCTGTTATCGAAATATTACAATCTTGCAAATCCTTACTTTCGCTTGACTAATGTAAAGAAAAAGAAAGAAATCATTTGATATCATACTCAAAAATCAACTTGCCAAGAATTACACCAATATCTAACGATTATTCAAATATATTCGACGTGAATGTAAAATGCATATTTATTTTGATTTCCTATTTAGAAATAATCAAATGCTTCCAATATAAAAACAATCATCAGTATACACACTCGAGAAATACCAAAGGAAATTTCGAAAACCAAAAGAAAAGATTTAAAACCTGCTACGAATAATTGACGATAACTGGTTTTTAAAAAGCCTAGATCATAAATATAATTATATATAAATATGACAATAGGCGGCTCGAGAAGAAGAAAAAGTTGAAGAAGAAGAGTACCTCTATAAAAATGTATTGTTTTTTTATTATTTACATACATACATATAGTACGATCAATGTATTAGCTGGTTGTTTCTTATACAGACACCTGGTATGGTAATATGTATGATCTAACTGTGCCTGAACTAAAACAAAACACGTGTTAACTACTTAACTTAAAACAATTAAAACGATCATTGAGAAAAAAAAACAAAGAATGAAACATTTTATTTATGTGAATGATTTAATGATTTTGCCTAGCTTATGGTTTTTGCTACTCGTTGCATACTATACTATGTTTGGGTCGAGCCTTTTGTATAAATATCAATTCAGGAAAGGTCACATTATTATTAATGAAAATAAATGTCAATTTAACATATCGAACTTATCCAAAGTACTTGTGCTACCTATATATTAATAAGAGACTAATAATTGTGTACTAATCAACTATGTACCACTTCTTGGCTCAACAATGTGTAATATTTATGAAAAGCGAGTATTTAATATACATATATATCAAGAAACTTTCAAATACCTATACATATACATACTTATATATACTTATTATATACACAATTATTGCAAGTATGCCTGATTTTATTAACCGTTATGTACTCTATTGTATAGATACTATTGTGTACAAGTATTGAATAAGGGCAATTTACCCAACACACACACACACACACACACACACACACACGCACACACAAACACTCACTTACACACACGCATACATAGAAAGGGATATAGTATGCTAATGTGTTGTGATGCATAAAAAATTGACAATAAATCTCTGTAGTTGTGAGTTCCGGACAATAACAAGACATTTTTGTTACATATGTATATACATACATATAATCTATATAATATATATACATATTAACTTGGATGTATGATATACATATTAACATGAATATATACATATATACTGCAAATACATAGTATTGATTAAAAAACAAGTAAAATTGTCTACGCATGGTTGATGTTTTTGAATAATGCCGAAAGCAAGAACCTAATAAATATTAAAAACAAAAAAAAGTAATTAACTAAGAAGTTATTGTGAATCTTATTGTATATTGTAAACGAATCTAACAAATATAAAAATTCGGATGAAAATAATGTTTGTTTTTAACTCGTCTTCTTCTTTTCTTTACCCATACACCCCCATAATCCATCATGATGTATTGAGCGATATGATGGACGGCGGCTCAGATGGAAGATTCTGTAAAGAATTTTGATTATTAAAATAAAAACACAACACAGCGTAGAGAATAGTTTATGTTTATTTTTTGTATGAAAATCAGATAATTATTTGCTATCTCTGGGCTGGACAAATCTTATCTTTAAACATATATACATAAGTCTAGGTAATTATAAATCGCAATTAAAGTTATAGATTTACCAACTACGCATACCACCATATATACATTCTTTAAATATTTCACACAATATGTACATATCTCTCTCTCTCTCTCTGTGTTTACCTACATAAGTCAGAAAATAGTGCAACGATAAATTCCGTATTATTTATAGCCTTTATTCACTCTAGGTTTATTAATACTCAAATATGGATATTGGTGAATGAACGATTTTTCTCATTAGAATACATTTTCCTGAACTTCCAGCTGTGTAGCATATATTCTAATCAATTTAAAACTATACATAGAAGTACAACTAAATGTCCATAATAAAACAAGAGCCCGACTGGAAGACACCCTGTACCATTTTGAAACATTCGATTTTTCGATTGTTCGCTATATACCTCTCCTGTCTCTCTCTTTATAGTCTTTATTCACTTGAGGGCTTTTCTAGATGTATTAGTGAATGAACTGCTCCTTTTGCTTCTCATTGGGATCCATTTTCCTGAATCTCCAGCTGCCTTGACCGTCAAACTCCAGAATGTGTGTGTGGAATTTCCTAATAAATAATTAATACAAACATATATAATTATATGTCAAACTGAATCAATCAGTTGTATCCATTTTATAATGTATATATCTTACCACAGGGTTGGTCTGTGTGTTATTGTCAGAAGCGTGATGCCCATCTTCTTGGCAATGTCATAGATCGAGCTCTCCACGTCAATGGACACTGCACTCGTACACTCGTCGAGGAGTGCATAACGCGGCCTTTTGATAAAAAAGGGCTATTAATATCCAAATCCCTTAACAAATTCAATTCATACTGACTTGTGATAAAATAGACGAGCCACGGCCATTCGTTGTTTTTCTCCGCCGGAGAGAATGTCCTTCCAGTCGCGCACAACATCAAAGCTGTCACTGCAAGTATGCATGATTTTATTTATATATTCTATTAATAGTTATTATTTTCTTACCGTTGCGCAATATGCTCAAGCGTGACCAATTTTAGAATGTTCATTAGCTCATTTTCGGTGATGCCCTTGCGTTTCATGTCCTCCCGCGTATCCGGATAGATTATTTGATCGCATAAGCTGCCAATGGACATATAGGGTCGCTGGGGGATATAGAACATGCAGGGCTTGTTTTCGACTGGACGCGGTATGTGCAGCTCTCCCGCATAGATTGGCCAGAGTCCGCTCAGGATGCGGAACAGGCTGGATTTGCCGCAGCCATTGGGGCCCGTTATCAATAGATGCACGCCGGGCTCAATGCAGAGAGTCAAGCTTGGCACAACAATATCACAGTTGGGGGTAACGACCGGCACGGCCCGGAGACTGATTGACATATTGCCGGGATCGTCCGTGTATATAATGCGACCCTTGGCTATCGGCTTGCCATCGCGGAACTCTATGATGCCGTTCATTTCCTCATTCTCGACCAGCGTGGCCTTGCTATAAATTCCCTGCGCCGTCTCCTCGAACACATCCAACATTCCAGCCACCCGATAAGTGTATCCGGCCAATGCCACAACCTCCTTGTACGAGGACATCAAACGCTCGATAGCATCCGCCGCCGATATGAGCAGATTTCTGGCCGTCGTCAGATACTGGGTACGCTCGCTCACGTTCGAGTCGTTGACCTCGGCTGTTATGAGGGTATCTGAATTCTTCGATGCAGCCGTACCCGTTAATATTGGCAGGGAAACCATAACCATTCCCGTGCCAGACCATACGTATTTCATGAAGAACTGCTCCAGCATTATGAACCAAAGCTTTTGGCTAAATATGCTATTCATTTGATTCACCAGCCGATTGTAGGCGGTGCGCAGCTGCTGCAACTCCACCTAATTGTTAAAAACAAATTATACTCAAATTATATTATATTATAACAATTTGTAAAGGTTGCAATAATAGAATTGTATTCTTGATTCTATTATTTTCCTAGTCTATAACAATGGAATACACACACACACATATAAGGCATAATATACAAGTATTTTATACGAAGGGATTTAAGTATTATATAGATTTATAAGTATGTGTGTTTGTGTGTGAGAGTGTGTGTATGTGTGTGTGTTTGTTTCTGTATGTGTATGTATGTAGACATATCTATGTATGTAGACTTATGTATGTATCTATGTATTTATTTTTGTATGTATGAATGTATGTATGTTTTTAAGTATGTTTGAATGTATGTATGTTTGTATGTATATACATATGTATGTATGTGTGTATGTATGTATGTAGGTATGTATTTATGTATGTATGTAGGTATGTATTTATGTATGTATGTATGTATGTATGTATGCATACATGTATGTATGCATGCATGTAGGCATGTTGGCATCCGGGCATGTATTCTTCTTTGTATATATTCGAAACAAGCCTGCATGCATGCGCACATGTTGATTCCAACAGATGTCGGGATAACTACATATATTTATAAATGTATGCCAGTTTGTACATACATATACATATTTAAAATTAGATATAAAATAATATTTAATAAAATTTAAGCATTAATATGAGAAAATAATTGTCAATCTGTCGACAATCAATCGTACCTTGTGTCCACCGTAAAATGCAATTTCCTCTGCATTTGTGATAATACGTGAATGGATATGCCTCAGATAGCCATAACGATTCGCCTCCTCCGAGACGAGTTGTCCAAACTTCGGGGAGACAATGCGTAATATGTGTGCGGTAAGCGCAATGACACTCACTGACAGAGCCGGACCTTTAAATATAAAACATAGTTTAGTCAAGGAATTACAAGGCAGTTGTATCGTGAGAATTGCCTGATAAGATATTGGCCTTCATCTTTCTGGAGGAGCGCATTAGGGCCAAGCCAATTAGCATTAGATCAAAGCAAGGCTTCGTCAAGCTGCTATACAAATGGGCCACGGAGCTGGCAAACACCGAAATGTCCTCGGTGAGTCTGTAAATAATAGTTGAATAGTTACTTATAGAATTAGACATTATAAAACGATTCTTTTACCTGTGATCAGCGTTCTCGATGCGTCCGTCCAGGTTCGATACTCTATAGTAGTTTTGATTTTTGAAATACAATCGATACGAGTGACGCACCAAACGAGTCCTGTTCCAAGTAGAATACATAATTATATATACGTAATATGATATATGAGAGCCCTTCAGATCAAACTAAATCACATTAAATCTAGGTCTGTAGAGGAGTTCCCGATTGGGGTATACCCTTTGAGTGAATTTAAATTGATTTATTTATATATAGCTATAAAACGAAAGATATAGATTGATATGTGTATATTATCTCTTAAGATCTAAGAGAGTTTTTCTTTAAAATAAGATTCGATTCTTATCGATTACTTGAAAACGGGGCAAGTTATCGATTATAGTCAACAATCAATCCTCAGTTTGAAGTCTAGATTCTGAGATCGACAGACAAACAGGATTAGATCCACTCGACTGATGCTGAATAAGAATATATAGCAGATATTTTAAGGGTTAGGACATGATTCTTTCTCCGCCTGTGTTTCATACAATTTCACTGGGTTCAGGGTGTGAGGATATGAGAGTTGGACTCGCTCGAGTGTTATCATTTTGTGTAGGACTCTGGTACTTACCGAAAAGCTAAAGCTAGTTTACTCTCCAGAAAGCGTATCATTGAATTCACGAAAGTGGCCGGGATCGCGATGCCAAACCATTTCATCAATACGAGCGCGAACTGTTTGACATCCTTGCGCACGATAAACTTAACAATAGCTCCCTCCAATGCCGCCACATAAATGCTGAGGAATGTCCGGGATATCAGGCACAAGGTGTGCACGGTAAGGAGTCCGGTCTCGTAGCAGAGCTTCTGCGGTATCATGATCCTGACCAGCATGCCTAATTGCTTAAGAAATTCCCTATTCAGGCCCGGCTCAAGCATTTGCTTGTTTTTCATCTTCAATTGCTGCTCCACCAGCAGCTTCTCGGCCTCGGCCAACTTGGACTCCTCGTCCGTATCATCGATCTCTGAAGGTGTGAGCGCACCCTTGCCTGCATTCGATCTTCCATTTCCAACCTTTGTGCATTTGATATTTTTAATATACGGCACAGTTACCTTGATAGTTAATGCAAACAGGGCCGTGCCCACCAGGGCGTAACTGAATGCCTGCTTTGGGAGTCCGGATTGTTCATATTTTTCCGCTATACGGTCGACATATTTCGAGAAAACTGTCATATTTACATCCAAATATTATGATCTATTTAATTATGTATAATCGAGTTGGCAGACACCAAGGTGTGTGTCCGTTATTTTTTTTTTCTCAGAACGGAATTTCAATTTTCACACTGAAAATATACGAAAAAAAAGCAACTCACATTAAAATATTTATCAGAATATTGGAAAAAGTATATTAATTCATCATTTTACACACTAAACCCTTCGAAATAGTTAATAAAAAAAGACTGAAAATTTAAAATAATATATTATATGGCATATTTAGGCCCCGAATTCCAAAGATCGGACAATAGAAACCGACGCCAAAGGTAGCTTAGTGCGGGGCTCCGGGTATTTTTTACATAGTATATATTTTACGAATATAGTATATAAAATATACTGTTTAAATATTGATCGATATGTTGGATTTTCATATACGACACGCAAATTAATTAAAATAACTAGACTTGTTTTTTAAAGGAGGATTATCCTCTTCAAAATGAATACGTTTTCTCAGACACATACAACACGCGAGTCCCGACAGTCAATGATTTTTAATTCTAGAAGGCCACAATATCCGCGATTAAAATTCACATTTCACGGCGTACAATCGCAGGTCTCTATAACAACCATAACGAACCTTGCACAGAACTAGTCTATGCCGATTCTATTGCTTGGCTTAAATAATTGGCATCTGGTAATGCGATTACTTACGCGTATACTAAAGGTCTTGACTAACGCGCAATCTCAATAAAAATAATACATTCAAATATGGACTCGGTGTGTTTTATGGAACCAAGGGCTTATACACACACTAACACGCCCGAGAATTATAAAATAACCCAAATGATAAGTACCAAAAATTTTGTAAACTTCAATTAACTAATCAATGAAGTTGATAACGCGCCTGGATTAGAGATTAGATTAGCCGCAAGAACAAAAGCATTTTTCGCATACTTCTTTCCGGGTTCAAATCGCGATAATTCAAACAATTTCGCCCATCGACATGGCTAAAGTCAGCTCCAAAGCGAAACCAATCGAAAGTTAAATGTATTTTGGGCTAACCTCATCCATGTGGATTAAAAGATTCATTTAAAATAAAGAGTTCTCTGGTCGGAAGTGCCCGACTAGAAGATACCCTGACAAGAAAAGATGGAATGAAACATAGCTATAACCGTATGAATTGAATGAATAACGATGACTCAGCGATTCTCAAAAATTCTAGGGTTTCTCCATTTAGATGTAATTTTAGTTAATAGAAAATGTAGTTAAACTAAACGGACGCCGTTCTATGCGATTCTCAGAACATAAGTAAGGCACTTCGGTTTCAAAAAAAATATATACCCCATTGCAAAAAGAAGCATCTGTACGAAGTTGACGTTAGCTTCAAAATGAAATGGGTAAATTGGGCAGAATCAGTCGAATGAGCTACGTTGTCTCTGCCTGTCGTCTGTTTGGGGTCGGAAATGTCGGAAAGTCCATTAAACTTTGCCCGAAACATCCACTAAAATTTTGGGATATTAAACGTAAGCAGGTCGATTTTTTTGTTCGAATTTTGCACCCTGGTCTCGGACGAAATTGGATTACACGCTTATACAGATAAATAGCCTAACATACGAATTTCTAATGAAAGAAAGGTATACACAAATAGGCTTTAGTCTGATAAGAATAACAATCGGCTTAGGAACGAATATTTTTCTGATTAGCCAACGGAAGTTGATAGAAATTGACGACAGTTGAACTTTGGAATGTTGGGTTGTATTAGGAATTGAATTCATTTTTTAAAATCAACCGTTCAAAACTGCCAATGAAGAAATGAAGTGTTGTTGCCTTCTCATATAAAATATATTAATATAAACAAACAGAAACATAAATAATCTCAGATAAATTATATTAATGGGAAATGACAACTAAATACTTTTTGAAGCTCTAAAATCAGAGCTGAAATTTAAAATAGTCGAATTAACAGTTTTACAAGACATATTAGCATTGTTATCTTAAACGGGCTCACCAAATTTAATAAATACGTACATATATCTATGGATACATATCGTCAAGGGTATTTTTCAATATTGAGCACTCTGGGCACACTGTTCTTTAATTGAATATTTACAAAAAAGCGAAAGACGTAGTTTAATGTTTTTTGGGCCTTGTATATTGAGTATGCATACCGAACCGTATATTTCTGTAAATAAAAATATTGATTTCCGACTGATTGTTCCCATTGAAGCTATATGATATATAGTTGTCCGATGCGAAACAGGCATTGCAAATATGTTAGGAGTATATTGAAGCCCGTAACTGCCAAGTTTGCTTAAAATATGTTGAAAAACAAAATTATTTTTCCCACAAACACTTTATTTTTGAACTGTATTTCCTCTGGCCAGCCAATAGACGGACTTCTGAAAAGTTGTATCTACTTTTATATTCTTCTTTATTCATCATATTCGATGTGACTGAATGCACTAATCGGGCACCACACTGGTTAGAAGTTTTGCATATTTTCAAGTGCACACAATAATCCAGGTCCGGCTGGTTCAAAATTTCGACCTCTCAATGCATAAGCGTGAGTAAATTGCATGATCGTGAATATACATATACATATATTAATACACATACGTAAAGATTTAGTTATTCTTTTGTTTATGAGAGCAAAGTGCGTGCCGCGAATTTTGAAGCGTTCAGCTTTTTGTCGTGCTCGAACAGCTGATTCGTCGGGTACATATGTTTTACGGTGTGTGCACAAATGTTGTGCTTTTACGTGATAGTATTTGTTTTGCACTTTGTTTTCTCTATGTTCTCTATGCACTGTAATTCGTATGTCTCGATTACAAAATATTTTTTATTGCGAAAAGCTTGAATAACGACGCGCAGATAAAGATAAAAGAATGCATAACTGAATCAGAGTACAGGGAATGGAACTAACAATTTAAATAAATACATACTTTAACAAAGCACTCGGATACACAATTGTTAAAAGTAAAACTATTACAATTTCAATTTCATTATAAATATATATGTATATATACTATATAAACCATTAAATTATTTATTAAGTTCTGCACAAGCATGGCAACGCAACAAAAACACGACCGAACAATGCGAAAGCTTAAAGCTTAATGTTGTATGTACTTATGTACTTACTACGGGACTAGCTTAGTTTTCCGTTTTTCTTTTGCTGCCACAATCAAAATAAATGCATGCACTTCCTTTCATCCATACATACACACATTTGTATTTACATGTATGTATATAATGTACCGTATCTACATGCAAGAACATGATGCTTTCAAGCCCATGAAATTGTTAGTATTCATGTACATATGTATGCATGTACGTATGTATATGCCTGCAACTTTTAGATGTATTGTATTTTATTGTCATAAACAAAACAATTATTTCTATACATATGCAGCTACATATGTATGTATGCATGTATCTACATGCAAAACTGGAAATTTTTAAATACAAGAGTTGAATTGTAGTCAGCGTAACTAAATCAACATGTGTTCTTATGTATAAATCTGTACATACATATGTATAGGGTATGTACGTGTGGGTGTCTTCTGTTTGTATGTATTGAGTATATAATTCGCTTTTACACGTTTAAGTAAATCAGTGAATCAGAAACAGTTGGATCTGAGCCGTAACACCGGATTTTCTGAATAAAAACCGACTCGAGTAAATAGTTTTGAGTTTAGAAAGCAATTCAAAACATTCGTATATTAAGTACATATTCTAATTGATAATTAGTAATAACAGTTTCGAAGTTTACTAAATTAGACATTTCCTACAAATGCATTTACAACTATTATTCATAAGGATAAACCAGCCAAAGTTACGCACAAGCACACATACACACACACATATATATATGTATATATATATATACGTACACATATACAGAAGGGAAATTTCGAGTTAGAAAAATTCCTTGCGAAGCGGAACGGACGCTTGAAAACTTTTTGCTTGCCAACTTCTTCGAACTCAATTTCTAGTATTTATATTAGATTTGAATATATACATATATATGGCAATTTACCGGGTTAAAGGTTAATAATATTAAATATGAATGCATATGAATAGAACTATATAAAATATCATAAATTCCCAAATTATACAGAAACATTTGGAATATATCATTTTAAAGAAACCAAAATCGCAAAATCATGGACGACGGCAACAAATCCGAATCCGATTCCGAGGTAAGAAAAAACGTTTCTAATCGAAGTCAACAATAATCATAACTCTTGTAAATAAATATATGGTAATAATTAATAATAATAATCATGCATCTAGGAATTTTTCGATGCACGCTCCGAGCAATTGGATATGAGCCCATTCGAAATGGACCTGAAGACTTCGCTGGATGAGGCAAAGCTGGCTATAGATTATTTCTTTGACAACAAGTTTGAAGAGGCTCGAACTCTGTTGCAGCCGTTCGCCGGTTCGAGTCTATACCATTCCATGGGTAAGGCCACATTTTCATTTCTCGAGGCAATGCTAACCTTTGAGCACATTGATGAAGCATCATCGGAGCTGAAAAAGTGCGTCGAACTGTGCCAACGTTTTCGTAAGAAAAACACGTTAACCGAATCGATTGGCAATACATTTAAGAAGGTATATATAATATATATATATATATATTAGTTTATACATATAGTTTATCTTAATTTTTTAGAAAAACTTCAACAGCCTCACAGACCTGGAATGCCATGCCGAGCTCTGCATGGCCGAGGTGCTCCTGATGAGCGCTCTGCTCACCTTTATCGAGGACGAGAACCTCAGCGGCCTAATCCGGGGCAGCCTGCAAGTTCGCCAGTGCTATAATTGCTTCAGGTAAGCTCCCGACAGAGATGAGATTCAGATTTCAAATTTGAGAATTGTTTTTCCAGGTTCTGTGCACAAATAATGAAACATCGCAAGTGGGATGCGGGTTCAATGATTGTACGAAATCATTTCAGTAGCGGAGTACACCTCGGAATCGGCACCTTTAACTTAATGATGTCCATGCTGCCGGTTCGCATTGTTAAGATACTGCAATTTATAGGCTTCTCGTCAAAGCGGGTAAGTTGATTTGCATATAATTTAAAAAGTATAGCAACAATATGTAAAGTAATCCCATTCAGAAGGACGGCCTACACGATCTGCGTACGGGGTACCAGGAGAACGGACTGCGGCAAATACTTTGTGCTTTATCCTTGCTGGGATATCATTTGATGGTGTTGCCCATGCTCAGCGAAAGGCATTCGCCCGAGGATCTGAGCATATGCGACGAGATACTTACCTCCCAATTGGCCAAGTACCCGAACAGCGTTTGGATGCTCTTCTTTAAGGGGCGATTCGAGTTGGTCAATGGAAATCTGGCGGCAGCTGAGTCCTGGTATTTACGTTCTTGGAAATCGCAGAATGTTTGGCCCCAATTTCACTATTTGAGCTTTTGGGAGCTTCTCTGGATCAATTGCATACAACAGAAATGGGATCAAGCCCAATTTTATGCCAAGCAATTGCTCGAGCAGAGCAATTGGTCGCGCGCGATATACGCCTATCAATTGGCTGCCATCAAATTGATGGCATCTCCAGGATCAGGATCGGCAGACAATCTGGAGCAAATTGATAAACTGATGACGGAGGTGCCCACGTGCAGGCAAAAAATTGCCGGCAAGTCGTTGCCAATGGAGAAGTTTATGGCGAAACGTGCCATCAGATTTAAGACCCAGAACGAGCGTCTGGTTTTGCCCCTGATCGAGCTGATGTATCTGTGGAATATGTTCAAATTCATTGGCAAGGATTACCAGCTTGCCGATGGCATTCTACAAATCATTGACTCGGAATTTGCCATTGTTAACAATCCGGCTGTCAATCCAGCCACAAATCTATACTACGCCGATAATCGCGCATTATGTCTTCTGTTACGTGGATCTTGTTATGTACAAATGGGCAAGCCCTCGTTGGCTCTTCAGTATGTAGACAGACAAAGTACACATAATCTTATAATAATTGTATAATCCCTTTAGGGATTTCTGTGAGTGCATTGCACAAAGTGGCATTGTCGAGGATCACTTTATTATCCCGTACGCCTACGTGGAGGCTTCACTTTGTCACGCATCGGAAAATCGGTCCCTGGCTATATCCATGCTACAGGACACCAAGTAAATGCATCTAATCAAAGTTATTCCTACCAAACTATACCCTGAACCTATTAAAAATACTTAAAATAGGTATAATGTATGTATATGTAACATGCAGAAGGAAGCATCTCCGATCCCATAGAGAATAAATTTTCTTGATTGATAGCCGAGTCAATCTAGCCATGTCCGTCTGTCTGTTCAAAAAATCTCTTAGATAGTAGTCTATACATGTCAAGTATCTTTCGTTTTTTAGCTATCGCCATATTAGCACAATTAAGATCTGATGTTGAGAATTTCATTAAGATTGGTTATGCGATTGTATTGCTTTCTGTGCTGCTATTTTAATCCGTTTTTGTCTCCTGATGACAAAATTGTGGGTGTGGCTGTTGGGTAGAGGCGGTTGCAGATAGTGTGATCTGTTACGAGTTCAAGTCCCATCGAGGAAACATTTATTTTGTTTTTAACAACGAAAAGGGTTCAGGGTATTCCCTAGTCGGTAGCTCCCGACTAAAGCCTCTTACTTGTTTTTAATATGTATTATCTCTATTTACATTTTAGAAAAAAGTTCTCAAAATACGCATTAGAGTCTCGACTACACTTTAGGATACATATGGCTCTCATGGATCTCAATGGCAACTTGGATACCAACAAATAGTGAAAAATTTGTATGCTCTCTCTTAAATTGTTTTGCTTCTTGTTTTATTTTTGATTTCAATTTTACATTTTGTATTAAACGAGCGGGCGATGGTCAAATAAAGTATGCAAATGTCAATATATATAATTTGTGTATCATTCACGGCAAGCCCTAAAATGTTATATTCCTAGTCGTAAGAACTTAAGTTAGATCATAAAATCCACCCTACAATGTTTTAAATCGAGCAACAGGTTGTTGGGCATGGGAAACATAAATTTAAGTAAATTATATTGTTGTTTATAATGTACGTAGTTATTTTATTGTAAGAGTAATTCTTTCATATACATGCAGTTAATTTTATATGTATACATATTTCTCTATAATGTAAGAAGCATAATAATAATAAGGGGAATACTTTATTTATTTTTTATATTTTTTATTATCATATTGTAAGAATGAGTGTGTGTGTGTGTGGTGTGTTCCATTGTGCTTATAATATATATATATAATATATATATATATATATATATATATATAGTGCCATAGTAGGATCGATGTTATAATAAATTTTCGTTTTCGCTATCTGCATTCTAGTATAAATACTTTCCTTAAAAGCACAATTATGCATATATATATATATCTATATGAATATGTGTTTCATTTTATTTTTTTCTTTGTAAATCAATTGATTTTTACATTTAAAAATGCAGAAGCCTTATCTAGTCAGTACTATATTTACGCGTAAGGATTAACATTGTGTTTGTGTGTGTGTGTGTGTGATTTTATACATTTTTTTTTTGTATCGAAAGGAATTGCTTAGTTCTAAACATAATAAATAAATGTACATTCGGCGATCGGAATTCGTGAGACACAGTTAATAACTTTTTTTTATAAAATCTGCATTAATTCGTCAGCTTTTTATGGTTTAATTATTATTATTATTAACGCTCCGTGCTACATGAATGAATGTATGTATGTTTGTATTTGTAATAGCTTTTTTTTGCATATTTTCGACTTAACTTATTCTAGAAATTTCAGTTATTGGAGCACCTGTGGACGCGTTGTGGCTAGCCGTTCAAAGTTTAGTTCTATAACCTTGACCGACCCTTAATCTGTTACAAAAGTTTTCTCTACAATATTTTAGACTGATTGAATAATGTTTAAATTTTGGATATTCATTAGATCAACATTGGCAATGGCAATACTTAGCATGTATTTCAAGGTTTTCAACATAAAAATGTTAAAAAGGAATTTAAAAACTTTAAATAAAAAATTAATTAACTTTGAGTAAAATGTTGCCATATTCAAAGATACATTTACAAACCTAATATTAATAATTCATATTTTTGTTTTGTTAATTACTAAAAGAACGGAAAGAACTACTTTTGCCTAATACATATGTGAGTAAAAGAGCATTAATCAAATAAGTTTGTCGATGAATGAGCTCAGAATATTGTTGACAATTAACAGCTTAAATACGATAATTAAATGTAAATGTACATTAAGTGTAATTGCTTAAAACTAGACATTTCTTTTATGTATTCATATTATTATGCAAAAATCTAAATATGTATGTTTATTTTTAAATGCTATTTAAGCTGTCAAATGTTAAAAAGCTGCTGCTTGCTGCCTTATTTATGAACAATAAATAAAAACAAATTAATCTGTATTTTGTTGAAATGTTTGCATCGAGCAAATTATTCAAATATATATTACAGTATATATCAAATATCAATACTATATATATATATATATATATATATAGTATTGATATTTCCGGCTTCACAAACGTCACAAATTGCAGCAAAATTTCTACGTTTGTTTTCATAAGTTGTTTTTTTTTACATTTTAGGATATTGTTTGTAATTTATAGTAGATATATGGTATATATATATATATACATACACATACACATACACACATATATTTATTATTAATATGTATATCACAAGTTTGAAGAGAGTAGAAAGTGGCGAATTAACTACAATTGGCAGTAAGCGGCGACGGCGGCGGCGACGACCGATAGAGATTAGAATCGAGAATCGACATAGCTTATCCGTTTATATATGAAGGATGTGCCTAGCAATCGATGCCATTAACATTACTACAAATTTGCGATAAGGCGCTGCGATTCTGCTGCTGCTGATGCATCAAGGCATGTCCATGAAGTCCATTGCCGGGCGGGGCACTGCCGACATCCTCGTTGGCGCGAAAGCGCACGAAACCCTGCTCGGCAACAATCATGCTATCCGAGGCACTTGACGGGGATGCTGATGATGAGGCGGATACGGATGCGGATACTGTTGCTGAGGCAACAACGTTCGGCTCCAAATCGGCGGAGCTTGGCACACTGGCGACGGCTGCTTCCTGCTGCTGCTGCTGCTGGCTACTGTGATGCAGATGATGTGTGGATTTTGGATTATTTTGTACATGCAGGTGTTGTGCCGAGGCTTTGTTAGCACCAAGTGGATTTGATGTGATGCTGTTATCGCTAGCTATACAATAGCCGTGCTCATTGTTGCTTATCAAATTGGTGCACTCTACATTACTGCCTGATATCATATCGTCGTCCTCCTCATCCTCCTCCTCGGAATTGTTGTGATTGTACTGCGGATGTTGTTGCTGCTGCTGTTTAATTTGGTGTTGTTGCTTAAGCGTCAATTCATTGCAAACGCTGGGCGCCAATTCGAAATCATTTGAGGCTAATCCACGATTCATGGTATTCAGAGTGCGTCCACTCCTTTGAAAATAATGCGAACGTTCTGTGTGCGCCAATGTCTGGGCGCCGTTCACCCTTTTGCTGCCCGGCACAACAGTTATAGCACGGCCGGGACCGAGTCCGGGGCCGGAACCGGGGCCAGTTGCAGAGCCTTTACCTGATCCATTGACAATGTTGTTCAGCGTGCCGCTCTTTCGCACCCCACCATTGTAATGGGCGCCGCGCTCGTACGAGTTGTAGCTGGCGTAACGGATGCCATTCGAGGAGGAACAGGAATTTGTTGAATTCGAACTGCGTCGCTCCGGATTCTCAAATGCTGCTGCCGCATCAAGTGAACTATTATTATTCGGTTTTCTATCACAACACTTGGTCAGCTTGAGACCTTCGCGCTCTCTGTCCGGCCAGCACTCATCGCTCGGATGCGAGCTACTGCCAATGGATTTCTCTTTGAATATGGGACGCTCAAAGTTATTGAATTCATAGCTTGAGTTCTCTTGCAATGGCTCAGAATAGCAGCTGTCGCTCTGCAATAGCAGCATTTGCTGCTGCGATGTACCGGACGAACCTGAACCCGATCCAGAGCCCGATGCTGATGCCGAACCCGAGCTGATCGTGTTCTTGCCCAATTTCTGAAGGGCCCCAGCTCCAACTCCGACGGCGCCCGTTGAGCTGGTGCGTAAATCAAAATTTGGATTCTCGTAATGATCGGTTGTGGCATCGGTCATATAATCGGTGCTCATATAGGCCGCCGGCTCACGCATATTATGATGATGCGGATGATGATGATGTGGATGTGGATGATGTTGATGGTATCTCGAAGCTTGTGGACCATATTCGGCTGTTATGTTGTGATTGATAGCACTTCGTATGGAGCCCGTATCGTAGGGTCTCTGGTACATTGGCTCCTGCAGCTGATACTCGGTACCGGCGCCGCTCGGAGAAGCTGCCGATGGCCCCGCCAGCGAGTTAAGCGCATAGCTATCATCGTATATCAGCTTGCCGGTGCGCATTGTGTACGTATGAAGATTTGTGTTTGCATTGCAAATCGCCGGATAATCCGTTTCAAATTGTTCCTGGCTTGAGCTGGACGTGCATGGCAAAAAGAAATTGGCAACATTCGAATGCGAGTTGTGATGATGGGCAGCAACACCGTGTTTTTCTCTCATTACACTGCCGGTGGCATTTGCAGCATTGGCAAACCCGCTCATCCCGGCAGCTGTTCCAACCATACGGACATCGCCGTTGACGGCGACGCTGCCGTTGGCATTGCTGCCAACGCTCGTCTTTAGGCCCGTCACCCATGATATCAGGGTAATTATGGCAATCTCGATCAGACGCAATGAGAACTGATAGCCCCACTGCATCCAATCGACCTCAACAATATTCGCCTGGCTCATCAGGGGTCGCGCCGCTGAGATGCAGACCGCGCCAAAGATTTGCAGAGCAGCCAGCAGAACAAAAAGCAATGCTGTTGCAATTGTGATATGAATAGCATACGAGAGATTCTGATAGCCATGTATATAATTCTGGGATTTGCTTCTCAGTATGCGCTTCAGTATGCGATACAAATACAGATACAAGAGGCCCAAGCTCAAACATATGAATATATAGATAATCTGGCAGATCAGCGAGAGAACTCGCGGCGGTGGCGGTGGATTTGCCAAACTGGTTGAAGGCGACATGCTAACCTGTTGTGGCAACAACTGTTGCTGCTGCTGGAGCTGCTGCTGCTGTTGGCGGCGAAAGTATTGCTGCTGTTGCTGTTGCTGAAAGTACAAATGATGATTCTGCAACGTATACGATTCGACATAATGCAGCGTTATGCAGAGTCCGACGTGCACGCCGCAGCCGACGACCACGGTCAGCGGACGCACCAGCGCCGAATAGCGATTGTTTTTGTGGTTCAAAGACTTTAAGAACAAAAATAAAATGAGCACCGCGAAGGCAACCGTCAGGAATGTTGATGGCAAATTCAATAGGAGCTCTGCGGCAAATATCGGAAAAGTTCCGTGAATATTGTACGCATCGAAGCACAAGTAAAATATGCGCATTATACAAATGGCAATAAGGATGAGGTAAATGTAAACGAAATACGATTGCGCGAACAGGTGGGTCAGCTTGTCGAATGTGACCAGTTTGTAGAGCGAATAGACTGCCAAGATCGTGTACAGAATGACCGATAAATAAATATGTATGTTCCACGCCCATGTCCATGTCGTGTGCGCAGAAGCCGCTGCAGCCGCAGCTGCGCCCACAGCTCCGCCGCCGTCTCTGGTGCCCGCGGCTGTGCCCGTGGCTGTGCCCGTGGCTGTGCCCGCGGCTGTGTCGGCAGCTTTTCCGGCGACATTAGTTGGCCTTGCCGATGTTAATGTGGCAGCCGCCTCACCGATGGCAGCCGCAGCCGCAGGTGTGGTAACCGCCGCCTGACTAGCATTGTCCCTTGGCGACGCGCCATCATTCAAATCCAATTTGCTCTTGTTTATGTTTGGACTAACCGAGGCAGATGCAGCATTATCATCGCTGCCGTTGCTACCGTTGCTGCCGCTGCTGCTGCTCTCCTTGGCAGTTTCCGCATTATCGACCGCAAGTATTGGCGACGCCGGCGGCTGATGATAGTTGACCAGGGGTCGCTGTGTCACGTGTCGCAATAGAACAGCAGGTATGTCCCCTTTCTTGCCATTTGATCCTAGTATGCGTCTAATGTTCGGCAGTACCTCTTGCCTCTTATTCGCATTTGACTCCTTGCTCCCTCCCATATCTGGCACATTATGATAATTGTTATTATGATCGGACGTCTCGACGGGGGCGACAGAGGCATCATTGCCCGGCCGTGACGGCGTATTGAGCGCCTTTTTACGATCTCCATCAAAAGTTCCTCCTTGCATGCTGCTGGTCGCGACGAGCGGCTTCTTGGCATCCGCCGCCGAGCTACTTGGATAGCTTTCGTTTGCATTGTGATTCGAATCCGTGTTGCCAATCGAGGCAGCCAGATCGGGCGGACGAAATGGTATCCTTTCATGGCCGGGCATCAGGCTGGGCGGTGGTATCGGTCGCCGGTTATTAAACGGCACCGTATTCGATATAAGACCCTCGTTATTGGTCCCCCGTAACGTGGGCTTATCGGCAAATGGATTTTGATATTCTGGCGGCAATGGCGGCGTAAAAAATGATCTTGATGGCGGCGAATACGACGGAATATCTCCAGGATACATTGGTATTGTCGGCTGGCCATTGGATTTCTTTAATAAGTTAGGAACTAATCGAAGAAATATAAAAGATGATTAAATTAAATGAATGTCAACAAATTGCAATTAGTTAAAAAATTTCAAATTTTACTTGATGGCATTGGCGTTGAATTGTATTGGATTGTGTGTCGATGACGATCGCGGTCATGGCTGCTGCTGTGATGACGATTCGGATTCGGGTAGGTTGGATTATTGTTACTCTTCAAGATATCAGCATTTGGTGCAGAGGTTGGCAAAGCGTGATCTCTTTCCAGGTCCAGCTCATAGTTTCTATGGCGAGCACCGTTATGCTGAGCTTGATTCGAGGATTGGTATCTAAAACATCAACAAAACATTAATCACTCTGATGCCAGACAAATCGAGAGAAGATTCTGTCTCACTTCGGAGTGAACGACTAAAGAGATGTCCTACCCAAATACTGATACAAGATTTCAACTAACTTTTATACAATATACTTAACCAGACTTTTTTTTCCGTTCAGGATTATCCATTCTTAGAAAAGATCCATTCTTGGTTAGATGTTTGGATTCCTAGGTAAGTTCTTGCCGGGCTTAAAAATTTCTTTAAAGTTAAAAAGACACCTAGGAAATCCTTTATGGGTTTAACTTTGAATGTATCTATATGATTAGTTTCCAGGCACAAACTTTTTTTATTGTCCAGGCTTATCCATTCTTGAATAAGTTATCCTCTAAGTAAGTTCTTGCCAGGAATCAAAAAGACACCTAGTTCATCTTTTATTGGGATAACTTTGAATCTATATTTTCAGGTTCCAGGTTTATCCATTCTTGATGTTTGGATCCTAAGGTAAGTTCTTGCCGGGCTTAAAAAAGGGTTTTTAATTAAAATTACATATTTAAAATGTTTTCATCCGAATAACATTGAATCTATAAGGAAGGTATTCTTCCAGACACAAACTTATTTGATCATTTTCAGGTTTATCCATTCTTCTATACAGACATTGTTAGGTAAATTGTTGCCAGCATTTGAAAAGACACCTAGGATTGTTTCCATTGGGATAACTTTGAATCTATAGAAATAAGTTTCAGGTTTCAGGTTTATCCATTCTTGATGTTTGGATGAAATGTTCCATCGGGATAACTTTGAATCGATATGAATAGTTTCCAGACAAACGGACGAAAAAGACTACTTAGGTTTCTTCAGCTTGCGTTACACATTTAAATTACTCCACCCAAGCGAATAATTAATACAAGTTTTAGCTAGAGCTAAATAACTTACCTGAGAGTTGTCAGAAGCGGCGTGGCGACTGTAGTGAGACCTAGAATATAGCTATTGTCGGGTATGCTGCGTTTGGTCGTCGATGTCGTGCCATAGGCCACTTTGATCAAAACAGCGGCTACACTTCGCTCCAAATTGTCCAGCTTGTCCAGATATCCGCTTGCCGCAACGGAAGATCTACCTAGGCCGTTGCCCGTTGTACTGTTGCCCAACATCATTGACTTACCCGCACTTCGGTAGCTGGTGTTGTTCCCCTTGAGGGAGGACAAATGCTCCTCGGCACTGCCGGCTATGTTTTGTTCTTCGACTAATATCGAATGTGATGAGCTTATGAGGTAAAATGTCACCAGTATCGCGAGCATTTTGCAGTTTTGCCATAGATTTCTTTTAGTCTTGTAAACAATTGGTGACTCCGAGATTGAGGCATGCCTGGCGGCGGAACGGCGTCGCTTTAACGTTGTATTAACCGCAGGATCATTTGGAGTGCTACGATTATAAGATGAAGCTTTAACGGGGCGCTTCTGTGTACATATTAATTCAGACTTCTTTGATCTTGATAATTTGACATTTAATACTGTTTGGCGACACTCTTTTCCAGCCGTTAAAAGTGATGTTACGCCGGGAAAAGCCATTCGATCACATGTCAAAGCATTGGCTGTAAACAAATAATAATCCAATTACAACAGGTAAAAATGCTCGAATCGGGTATTCCCGCTATGAGAGTCCCTAACCCCCCACCCATGCGTTTTTCCTTCTATCACATAATTACGCTGCGGCTGCCCTGCTACAATTATTAGTTTTATATATATGTGTATATATGTATTTGCGTGTTTGTGTGTGTTTCTGTATGCATGTATGTATATATGCATTTATGTATATATGTATGCATGCATGCTTGTTTCTTAATACAAAACGCAGGCCAAACAGATTTGTCGCTGTGCTGCAAATTTAAATATAACGCATTTTCAACAAGTGCTGTCCTCCTCGATTCTCAAGAACTCAAGTAGGCCTTGCTTCAATTTAACAAGGCAGGAAACGTTGTCTTCAGGCCCGTGGAGGAGCCACTGTGGAGGAGGGGGTGGAGCAGGAGACGGGGGCGCAGCAGGAGGAAGTGGAGGGGGTAAGTAGATATGTGGATGTATGAATGTGGATATATGTATGATCGTACGTGTGTATGTATGTATGTACATGTGCATGTACGTATGTATATATGTATTAACATGTGTGTGTTTGTATATTTATGTATGTATATATTATGTATGCAGTTATATATGAGTGTATATATGTATGTATGAAGGTATGTATGTACGTATGTATATATATGTATGTAGGTATGTATGTATGTATGTATGTATGTACGAATGTATGAAACCCTGTCTTAAATTACCCCTTCATCGCATAAGGTAACGACAGTAAAAATTTGCTTCCTAGCTGTTACGGTTTAGGCTGTTCGTTGATTACCAATCAGTCAGTCAGACAGTCAATCATACAGTCATTCAGTCAGTCAGTCAGAACAAACAGATTTATATATAGAGATAATTATTTTAAACAGAATATTTAAACATTTTTCTATTAAATTCTAAAGCTAACCTTTGTGGGTTTTCAGTGCAGCATCTCGAAATTTGACTTTAATCCGGCGATTTATTGTAGACATGTCGCTTGATTATTGTTAATTACCAATTGTTTCCCTGGCAGGTTCTGCTTTCACTAACAGGTAACAATAAAATATGTTTTCGGCATAGCTGGAGATAATATACCTGGAAGACAAAAACTTGTGTTAATACAAATTAAAAATTCGAAGATATATATAGTGGTCCGATCTGGCTAGTTCGCAGAGAAGCATATATATATATATATATGAAAAATACACCTCCCGACCCCATAAAGTATGTCTTTTGAAAGAAACTTCTTTTTTTGGCAGATCTTAATCTTAATGTAATTACTACTGTTCTCAACACATCGAATATTGAATACCCTGTAAAAATTCACCTTACAGCCTTGCCGATATGTGGAAATGTTAATACTCTTTAATTCGGAGAATGGTAAATCTGGATATCTTCCATCGATAAACAAATTAATTTTGAAAATTCTTCAAATAGAGCTATTTAAGATTAATATTGAATACCCTGTAGAAATATGCCTTACAACTTTGTAGCTAATGTTAATGTAGGATGTTAATCCTCTTTAATTCGGAGTTTGGTAATAAAGGATACCTTTCATCGAAAAACTAATTTATTGAACACGTAGAGCTATATAATAGATAAGTGCGATCCTCATAAGTTTTGAATCATAATAAAACTAATATATAAATGCCGGGTTTAGTCAATATATCTAAGATAAGATATCTTCATAAACAAAACAGTTTTTCAAACGAGAACATTTTTTTTTTGGATTTTCGCAAATATGTAAGGCGAGATTGATTCAGATATTTTGAAAAACAAAAATGTTTTTCATACAAGAACTTATTTCAACTGTTCTACGGCAGTTATATGAAATCGATCGGCTACACAAAATCATTTTCATAGATATATTTTTTATTTGTTTCATTAAATGAAAGCCAAGTTGAATTTTATCTTTTTACAGACTTGACACTTGGCTTCTCTCTTCATTACGAAAAATGTTTTTGTCTGATGTTACTGCTGTCAAGAATGGAAAATCACAATAATAAAAGAAACATCTTTGATTAACTAACACACATACATAAAAGCATATAAGCGCATACCTAGTTTTGGGGTCAAGTTTTGGCCCCTCTTGGGCGACGAAGTGCATTCTAAGTTGCGCAATTGCGCAAAATATGTCCATACTACCACATTTTGTTTTTCAAAAGTTGGTAACACTAACAATAATACTAACAACTTCATATACAATATCCACACAATGCATACATACATACATAATGCATATATGCATGCATATATATATATATATATATATACATACATACCTACATACGCCTACAAATCAGGTAGGTTGCCAGATTAACTCTATTCCATATTCCAATCAATGTCCGCAGTTGTCGAATGGAAGTCGTTGTTGCATTCATAAAAATCATTATATTTTTTAAAGAGTGGTCACACACACATTTTTAAGTTATCCAAATTTTCAGTGGTGCATTTGTATGGGTATAAACATACATACCACCTAACATTTATGTATGTATATGTATTTCTACATCAAACAAGTTTCTTTGCACAAGCACACATATGTATGTATACATATAGTTACATATGTATGTACAAACATATGAATATTAAGGTAGATTCCATGTACTTATAAATGTGTAGATGCACACGTATTAAAGCGAATGGGCGTATCACACGTACCGTCCAATATTTAAACACTACACAGCACCTATATACTAAGATTTAAGCATTTAAAATAATATTACACCTTATTATTAACACAAAAGAATTCGCTTTCTTATTTTGTAATTCTCAATTTTTCTCTTTTACACAAAATGGCGTAGCCACTAGAGATGAGATAAAAAAACATCGACACATTGCCGTTTCGATTCTTCAACTACTTACAGAGTTTCCCGATTATATTCGCCTGTGTTTTTTTTATCGGGATGTTGGTGCGATATATTATTGCAACTGAACCGTATAACCTGTTCGATAATTTAATTTGCGTATATGTAACAAATTTTATATAAAGAAAATGCACGCATTATGTACTGTGCCTTTCATTTCTGCCTGTTTGCCATTTTAAAATCGAACTTTGACAAAAAAGCAAAGCTCCTTGCGTTTGCGGATTTCCTTTGTATTTAACTAATATTGTATATCTGAATAATATTTGATTCGTTTTTAAAAATATCGCCCTAAAAGTATCGGCATCAACGAAATTATTTAGAGGTATCGATACAGTATGAACATCCATAACGAGAAGCAAAAGGAGAATACACAAAGAAAAAAGAATCAAAGTAAAAATTAATCTTATACTAAATTAGCTATAAAGAGAATCATAGTCAAAAATATATAACTCACACATATTCTGAATTAAACATGGATACATTTGATGTATCAGATAGGAGCAGGTAAGAATGCGTCTCCCACAATGGTTATTAAAACTAAAATTGCCGTCCCAGCCAAACATCATGTGTATATATCTACACTCCATAGAGACTTGTTTTAACAATTATTAATTGTTGCAGTTGGTACTTTGGCTCCATGTCCCGCCAAGATGCCACCGAAGTATTAATGAATGAGCGCGAGCGGGGAGTCTTTTTGGTGCGCGACAGCAACTCAATTGAGGGAGACTATGTCTTGTGTGTGAGGTAAGTAACAGTAACAATATAGATTTTATTTCATAGACTTAACTTCAAATCTTATTTCAATTTAGAGAAGACACCAAAGTTAGTAACTACATTATAAACAAGGTGCAGCAGCAGGACCAAATTGTTTACCGAATCGGCGATCAGAGCTTTGAAAACCTTCCAAAGCTACTCACATTCTATACGCTGCATTATTTGGACACCACGCCTCTGAAGCGTCCCGCGCAGAAAAAACTGGAAAAGGTTATTGGCAAATTTGATTTCGTTGGCAGTGTAAGTATCGAAAACCCTTCTTTTAAACAAAAACTTATCAAACATATGCGCTTTATATTTAGGATCAGGACGATTTGCCGTTTCAAAGAGGCGAGGTTCTCACGATAATCCGCAAGGATGAAGACCAATGGTGGACTGCCCGCAATTCCACAGGGCTAGTTGGACAAATACCAGTTCCCTATGTTCAGCGAGTAAGTTTTTTGCATCCCAGTCAAAGGTCCCTATTGATATGCTTATTTACAATCGTATGATTTATAATTTATAATATTAGAAAGTGAATCGGATAAAACTAGTTTTGGTCCATTCAACATTAGGCGTCCATTTTTCACCCGGTCATCTTATCCATATGTATGTATATTCTTGCTGAGTCGATTGAGCCCTGTCCGGACTGTGAACGCATCCATGTCAGAGAAGACAGAAGCAGGACACTTGAAATTTTCAACGTGGGGGGTCATAGTGCTGCTTTCTAAGCAATTCATAAGGGATTGAGCATATACATATATTATATGATATGAACAAACAGCTCCTCCTTACTTGATCATTTTTATTATTCGTTATTGTTGTTTCTTTGTAGTACGACGACTCCATGGAGGAGGATGGTATTGATCATATGGCTAGTTTAAACAGCAGCTCTTGCATTGCACGTTCAAACATTTCCTCGGGCATTTCCAATGTCGACTCACCTTCCGTATCATCCAGCCAGTTTAGTACATTGAAAAGGACAGACTTGAACGTGCGTAATTGATCAATAACTTATCTATTTAAATATATAATCAAATCTTTTTACGCAGCGGAAGTTGCCAGCTCGAGCCCGTGTTAAACAGTCGCGCGTGCCGAATGCATATGACAAAACCGCGCTAAAACTGGAAGTTGGGGACATAATCAAAGTCACCAAAACCAATATAAATGGCCAATGGGAAGGGGAGCTAAATGGACGCAAAGGTCATTTTCCGTTTACGCACGTCGAATTTGTCGATGATTGTGATGTAAGCAATAATTGTGCGGACCATCGATTAAATAACGATTGGGCGGAACAACAATAATTTTCAATTATAACTTATATTTTAAGTTAAGAGAATATATATTAAATTGTAATGAATAAGTGATGTTTACCAATTGTTAAAATATTAAACATATTGATTAATCATAGCTAATTCAAAAGAAAATCGAGATCACAAACAAAGAAATTGATTGTCTTGCAGTAGAAACGAAAAGGAAAATGTTAAATGGCATTTGTGTAAATTATAAATTATTATTATTTTAGTAATCATAGTAAGTCAGAAATTTGTAGAGAGCATTGTTTGTCGTGCCAAATTGTATGTTACAGAATTATTTATGTTTATTAATAATTATGCCATTTTGTCGAACACTAAATGCCAAGGAACTACAGGAGCTAGATGATTGGATGATCCATAAGCAGATCAAGCTGGACAATCGCACACGTCGCGATCTATCCGATGTTGTGAACGTCGTCCGACTCTTTAGGAAACTCAATATCAGGCTGGTGGACATATACAATTATAGCTCGCACAGTAGCTTTGCCCTTAAGTTGGAAAACTGGAAGATGTTTCATTTGAAAGTGCTGCAAAAATTGGGTTTTAGATTGTCCCGAAACGATCTGGAGAAGCTTGCCTCGGCCAGACTAACCGCCACGCAATCGCTGCTCTATCATTTGATGTGCACCGAGCGAAATGTACTAAAATTCCGACCACAAATTCATTCTCTGATGGCGGTGGCACCCCAGGAAGACATTCAGATGGTTAGAAATAGTTTGGCAGCCAATACCTCGGATCAAATGCCAGTGCAGATGCTGGAGAATGGTGGGCCGCCAGGAGAGGACCCCAAGAATGTGCCATATACAGTGTATAAGGAATTAATTAAGGAGAAACACGAGAAGGAAAAATATATCAGCTCAGTGCGCCATAAAGTAAAGTTACTTCAAAGCCTTATCTTGCTAAAAGAAGAGCGTATCAGCAATCTAATGAACCGTCTGGCCACACTTTCAAATGGCACTCCACTTTAAAAGTTCCTTTCTATTCGTAATAATTGTTTTGCTATCCTTTAGAAAGAAATAAAACAACTTAAATTGTAGATGTAAGCTCGAGATATCATGTCTTCTTAATTTGTTTTGAATCGTTTAAAAGATGCAAAGTTTAACCACACTCTATTTTTTTCAGATATTGCATATTCGCATTGATTCTTTCATATTTAATTTGCCCGTTGGTTTTGAAAACGGTATTAATTAGTATTTTTCTGTATTTTCCGACTTTATGCAGGCGGTCACATTGTATTATATGTTTGCACAGCAAAGGAAAGTAAAGAAATGCCTGGAGGAAGAGTTGTTCCCCCACCTGTTGATACAGTTTCCTATTCAAATCTGGTAACTGCGCAATTATATATGAATAATACATTAATTTGAGTTCCCATAACAAACGTTGTTCGCATATAATAGGAACATCTAACATAACACACACTCATTTGCGCAGCCATACCAACAAACACAAGTACGCACAAACAGTTATATACATATATTTTTAATTGGGGTTGCTTTATTTTGGCATTTCTTGCAGGTTGGCTTCATTTTCATATTCAATCTTATTGTCGGAACTGGAGCGCTAACTCTGCCAGGAGTATTTGCCAAAGCAGGATGGTGCCTGAGCCTCGTAGTTATAATAATGCTAGCCATTATAAGCTATATCACAGTAACCTTTGTCATCGAATCAATGGCTGGGGCAAATGCGATAAAAAACTGGCAAAGCCTTCAAGTTCTGCGGCATCGACGCAGTTCAACTGAAGACGAAGATAATGAAAGATTTTTCAATGCGGCAGCAGCAAGCGAAACGACTCCGTTGACAATACAAAATGTGGAATTTCATTATTACCAGCTGACGCACAAATTTGAGCTGGGCGAAATGGCAACAATATTTTTTAATGATTTTGGACGCATCTTGTTTTACCTGTGCTTTATCATTTACCTGTACGGAGACCTGAGCATATACTCTGCCGTCGTGGCCAAAAGTCTGCGCGATGTCATATGGTAAGAATTCAAATTCATATCGTATACCCTGTAAACATTCAAAAGCGAGCTATCGGGGAGTCCTTGACAATATGACATCATTAAGATCACATTCCTGTTGCCTACCCTTCATGCATTTCATTCATCAGTTAATTCATGCAAATTAAACAAAATTAAGCACAAATTTTTATATATGTAATGCATTTTCTTTGCAGTGAACACGAACATTCAAACACTTCGGATATCACGAAATTCGAATCGAATTCCATTCAATTTCTTGGTAATTTTGAAGGTAACGAGACGAACGGACGAGCGTGCTGGAAGGATCATACCATGTCGCGGCTAATCATGTACAGGATCATTTTAATTGGGTTCACACTTATTTTCGGGCCACTCGCCGTACTCGGCATTCAGAAGACAAAGTATTTACAAATACTTACGGCGGTTTTTCGTTGTCTGGGTAAGATAATTCGATTCATGCGATTAAATAGTTAAAATATATATACAATATTTATTTGATTTTCAGCGTTAACGTTGATGATCTGCATTGCCCTGAAGATGCTCGCCACGGATGGGGCCCGAGGACGGCCTGTTGCCATTAACTTTTACGGCATTCCATCGTTATTTGGCGCCTGCGTCTACTCGTTCATGTGCCACCATTCGCTGCCCAGCTTATTGGAGCCCCTCCGGAGCAAGTCGATGGTGGCCAAAATTCTTTCATTCGATTACATTGTAATTTGTACGTTTTATATAGTTCTGGCAATGAGTGGCATTTTTGCCTTCGAGCACGTAGAAGATCTTTACACATTGAATTTTCTACCATATCAGGTCGGTCATAATAGTTTTTCATCCACTTTCTTTGTGGTCATCGATTATTTCCTGTCGCTGTTTCCGGTCTTCACATTGTCCACCAGTTTTCCGCTTATCGCAATTACGCTTAAAAACAATCTTCAGACCTTGTTTTTGGACATGTCCCGCTACGATTCATATAGTTTATTTATACGTTTACTTTTTCCCCTGCTTGCGATTCTTCCACCGTTTTGTGTGACATATTTTACGGAAAATCTTTCCACTTTGGTAGCATTCACGGGCAGCTATGCCGGGGTCGGCATACAATATGTGATACCCGTTTTCCTGGTTTATTTCTCGCGAAAAACCTGCTGTGAACTTCTGGGCAGTGGGATTGTCAATCATTTCCAAAGCCCATTTCAATCGAATGCTTGGCTAGCTTTGGTTTCCACCTGGTCAGTTGTATCCGTATTTTTAGTAACCATCAATTTATTCGCTTGATTACCTGAATCATAAACAATCATTACGCATATCGGCTGTGAAATTTCCTTTAAATAATATGCACATATTCTACAGCTGAGTTGATCTGTAATCTGATCTCGCCAGTTTATTTAAATTATTACTTTCGACTAACATTTACTAATAATGTTTTTCAAATAAATCCTTGTAATTGAATTAAATACATTTCACGGCCTTACATTATTTTTTATAAACCGACAAATGTTACACAATTGAAATTTAGTATGTATATTGGGAGACAAACAGGAACAATTTGGCAACGCTTTTGCCGCGGGGCATTCCATTCGTAAACACCGTCATACTCAGATCTAGTTCAACATCTTGGGGTCCCTCGAGTGCCTTTTTTAATATAAGATTTACTTGGTTGTTGCTCTTCAATGTGCTATTGAATAAGATCGAAACATATTTTATTACAATATACATTTTCATTATTATCAATTGAGATTCTGTAGATGTCAGCCAAAAAGAAAAGTATTCGTATTTAATAAAAGCTTTATGTATCACAATAATAGTAGGAAGCCTAATATTATATTTTCCTTATACTTTCTGTTGGAGGCCTCTACAAGAGCTCCAATCGTGGATATTACTTACTCAAAATAGACTTCCGAAGCTCTTTCAACATTGGGCGCCGCCTGAACCCGAACAACATTCAAATCGAAATCAATATCGTCATACCAAATCGGTCCGCGTAGTGTAAATATTGTGCGACCATCTGGTGGAATCATTAATTTCGACACAAATGTTATAAAATTATATGTGTATGCTGATGGTTTCGTGTAACATTCATCTCCCTCACAAAAGTTATTCGTTTGTCGGCATCGGCTGAAAGAAAGCAGAAATTTATTGAACTATTCTACGAATATCAAATTAAACGTCATAAATCGAGGGAAAGGCCATCAAAATTCGATAAATAAATACATTTTGATCTGGAACTGAGAATGATATTCTTGATACATGATATATGGGTATGATATGATATATGGGCTCTTGGATAACTACGATGTTTAAAATCCAATTTTATTATAATTTGAAGACGCGATTCTACCAAATCGTCTAGTTATCCGTGTAAACTGGGGGAATGGCATCCGAAAAGTGACATATTTTTGTACGGATTATATATTTTAATAATTTGGTGACTGACTTTCTAATCTTCGGAAAAAACCTCATATAATATTACTGGGTATTCTTTCTAGATCTCCATATAGTCCTGTAAACGGACGGATAACGGATGTGGCTAGATCGACTTGAATTTAAGTTCTGGTCAGGAACATGTATGTTTATGGAATCGGGGGTATCTATCGGCCAGATTTTTTTTTGCAGCTTTATCTTACTTTTTCTGATCCTGATCGTTTATATAGCCATTGGGACAATTGATGGTGGTGCATTTGAAGCTCCCTCGAATGTTGGTGCATATGTCATTCTGTGAAAAAATAAAGATAAATAATTCTAATAAACAATAGTAGGTTGTTCCATAAGCTACGCACCCGGCCAGTGCACACATGATTCTCGCTTCTTGTTTCGCATTCGTCAATGTCCCGACAGGTGTTCTTGTCAGCCGCCAGAGTGTAGCCGCGGGGACAGGAGCATTGGTAGGATCCGGCTGTGTTGATGCAGTAGCTAATTGGATTGTGGAAGAATAAGTAGAGGATATGCAAGGGAGAGATAAAAGGTGAGATTACCCCATGCACAGCTTATAATCCTTGTGCACTTCACATTCATCGATATCGTTGCAGGTGCGATTGTCCTGGCTGAGTTCATAGCCCGAATTGCAGGTGCAGCGGTAGCCGCCCCAGAAGTTAACACATTTCTGCTGGCAGAGACCCGGTATGGACTGACATTCATCGACATCGAAGCACTGCGATTGGGTCTGCCAATTCTCGTGATCCGGGCCGCTGAGAGGCTTCTTTTGGAATCCCGATTTACATTCGCAATAGTAAGAGCCAATTGTATTAAAGCAGTGGGCATTCGAGGAGCAAACTGGCTGATCCTGCGCGCACTCGTCGATGTCCTCGCAACTGTTGACCCCATCCGGCAGGCGGGTCACCTGATGCCCAGGTGGACAGGCGCAGATGTATCCACCATGGCGATTGCGACATATTTGCTTATCGCCACAGTTGTGATCGCCTGTCTCGCACTCATTGATATCTAATTGTAAAAAGGGAATTTTCTAAGTAAAGCATCATTACAATTAACTTTTGCACACAAACCAACGCAAGAGGTTCCATCGGGGGTCGACCTGAGCCCGGCAGGGCATTGTATTAGGCTTTCGCAGCGGTACGAGCCATTTGTGTTAATGCAGCGCTCGTGGTTCAAGCATGGCTTGTACTCTATGCACTCGTTTATGTCTGTAAATAAAATTGTTTTAAATTTCTATTTACATTTTTGACATCACTTTTTTCGACCATTTCTCACAGCGAATATACATATATACTTAATGGAAAGTAATATGGGGAAATTAATAGAACAGGTTGTACACGACCGTTATGAATAGTCACATTTCAAGCAGATGGGAATTTGTTTGTATGATCGACAGCCAATCGAATGTGAATTTGAAGTATCGATCGGTGACGATATCGATACTTTAAACAATTAACAGAAAAGAGGAATAATAAAGAATTCAATTCTTGAATCAACGCCGTGTACGGAACGGACAACAATTATAAAATAGAGCCAACGGACGTTTGTAGAATCTGGTTTGACACAAGGTATGTAGTATTAAGCGACATATCTCCGCTCAGCGCAATTTGCCGGAGGAATTATGACGTTTGATTTTTAATTTACCGACACAGGCGCCCAAATTGTTTCTGTGAAATCCGGAGGTACACGGCCGTTGAGCTATCGATCCATAGTTAGTCAAATAGCTGGGAGAGTAATCCAGACGATTGTAAGCCTGTTGCGACACATAATGTGGATTCAAACCGCGTCCTGTTGTGGGCGTTGTTGATGTAATATCTAACGGGGTCGTCGTTGTAGTTGTGGTGGATGTCGTAGTCGTAGTCTTCCTGTGGCACCGAAAAGATCCTTTGGTGTTGTAGCAGTCATAGTTCACTGGACAATTGTGTGTGTTAAGCGCGCATTCATCGTCATCTTTAAGGAATAAGTCGGTTCCAGTTAGACTATTTGCTCTCGCACAATTGGAATACAAGTCTGATTGGCTTATTTGCATTTCGTATTTGTTACAAGTAAGTCCCAGTCGGATTGTACGTTTATTTTGAAATATTTCTTACCATCGCAATTTCCAGTCTGGGCGTTCAATGTGTATCCCGTGCCGCACGATGTCCAGCGCTATGAAAATATTTAATAAATATAATGAAAAGTGCCTTTTTTAAATTGATAAAGGCAAAAATACCGTGCATATATATGAACCGATCGTGTTATCACATCTTTGAGTTGACAGGCAGTTGTGATTGTTAATCGAGCACTCATTAATATCTACAGGAAGTGTGCACATACATCATTCGGGCATAATCGTTAGTGTGTACATAATATGCATAGATAATACATAGATAACATAGATGGCCGGCGGCACGCATACTCACCCACGCATTCATTTTGTGTCACATCCAAGCTGTAGCCGGGCAGGCAGTCACAGTGATAACTGCCTACGGTGTTTTTGCACTCCTGGTGCATTTCAGTCTTGCAAGAGTTTGTCGCATTATAATCGCACTCATCAATATCCGCGCAGCTTCCCTCTTTTAGGTAAAAGCCAGTCCCACAAGCCTGGCTCTCGATCGGATTACAGTCATATCCGCCGCGATAATTGCTACATTTATATCCCTTTTCGCATGGCGACTGAATGCACTCGTCTTCATCTATTTAATATTCATATATGTTTATCAATATCATTGCCCGTGCCAAGTTTTCTGCTTAATATTTTATATTCCATATATTTTTTCACCCAGTTACCCGGCCCGTCAAATGTTTAAATCTGCGCGTAACGTTTAATGTGTATGTAAATACATATATGGGTGTGTGTGTACGTTAGTGTATGCATGCATGTGTGTATATATGCATTTATGTATATATGTATGTATGCACGATTGCTTCCTAATACCAAACTCAGACCAAACTGACTTGTCGCTGTGCTGCAAATTTAAATATAACGAATTTTCACCAAGTACTCTCCTCCTCGATTCTCAAGAATGCAAGCAGGCTCTGCTGAAATTTAACAAAGCAGGAAACGTTGGATCCAGGCCTGTGAAGCAGCAGCTGTGGAGGAGGCGGTGGAGCAGGAGGAGGAGGGGTAAGTAGATATCTATGCAGATGAATGTATGTAGATGTATGTATGTAGATGTATGTATGTAGATGTAGATGTATGTATGTAGATGTATATATGTAGATGTATATGTGTGTATGTATATATATACATATGTACACATGTGTATGTGTGTACCTATTTATATGTGTGAGTAAGTAGTTATGTATATATGTATGTATGTATTTCTGTATGTACATATGTATGTATATATCAGCATGTATGTACGTTTGTCTGGTACGTATGCATGTATGTATATATGCATGTTGTATGTCTGTCTATATGTCTACATAGATAGTTATGTAGTTTTGTATTGGTCCATATCGGAGCTCGGACTACAAGCATGGAAGGGATTCAACATAAAATCCTTAATAGTGTGCCGCAGGTGAGGGAAAGCAGCGTCTATAAGTGCCAGTTTAAGCATTTTGGACTTTATATTCAGGCACATTTTATGTTGAAAATGATTTTGCAAACGCAATTTAGACTAGACTAGGGGATAACCTGTGGTCGCACAGTTTCGACTCAATGCACTTTGCGTACCTTCACATTCCTCCGACTTGACATTGTACAGATAGCCTGGGGGACAGTTCTTGGCCTTGACATTGAGGCAATGATATCCACCGATTGTATTGTGGCAATATTGGGTTGATTTGCACTCATGCAGATGCTCCTTGCATTCATCGATGTCGATGCATTTTCCTTGTTTGGCATCCAAAATGTATCCGCTGGGACATGGATGATCTTTGCTCTCGGAGCAAGTAACATTATTGTCGTCTAAAGTGTAGCCGGGATTACAGCTGCATTTGTATGCATCGAATGTATTTTCACAAATATGCGCGCAAAGGTTCGGAATTTTACCACAAATATCATCTGTGAAGGAATCATTCGATGCACATTTGAAGAGGAATTCTGATTTCTGATACTCACCATCGTCGGCCAGGACAATAGTTCCGTCCTGCTCCTCAACCTCGTCCGGCTTGGCATCTTCGACTTCTTCTGGATCAACGTGATGGGCATCTATGTCAAGTGTATTCTCTTTTTCATCTGATTGATTGGCAAAACCATCCTCGGAGCAGCAAATCCGATATGAATCTATATTCGAAAGAAATGAAAACAAGGGATCCCGGCATTTTTGCTGGCTAGCCTTAACCGCCAAACCAACTGGACGGACCCACAAAATGGTTGTAAATTATTAATCCTCATTAATTATCACTTTTAAAAAAACCGATCTCTATACCTTGACAGGCTCGGCAGCAATTTTTATATGTTGTCGACGAGCCATTATCACAGGAAGTGCTTTCCAGGGCAGCCAGGCGCCCCAGCTCACAATGTTGACGCTCCAATTCTCTGGAACAGCAGACGCCAAATGTTGAGGAGCACAATCCAATCCAGAGCCTGGATATATTGGACACGGCCGATTCCATTTTATCGCATTCATTTGTGGTTCGTGCATTTCTCAGTCCAATTATGCAACATTTTCGTATATAATCGGAAATTTGTTCTTCAGCATGAAACAAACGAAAACTCTATTAAGTTACATAATATCAAAGGAAAACCCAATGATATAATAATACTACAACTTGAAGTGAAGATTTACTCAGCTTATCTTGCGCCAGGCAAACAAGGCCTCACGAGATAACAATAAGAATTTCAATTCTCCAAAGACTTTCGGCCCATATATACTTTTTTTGTTACTTATTTTAATTTTATTTTTCTTTGTATCAAGAAATGATTTCTGCTTGAAAACGAAAGTTCTTTGCATCGATTTCTAATGGAATCTTAATACGATTATCTTTCATTCTCAGTTCATTTTCTGACTCACCGTCTCCCAATACCCTTTCCCAGGTCAGGAAGAAAAGAATGCCAATTAGATTTATGATACGAGATGAGCGCATATCGAATAGTTGAAGCTTGACATCAACTTATGGCGGCGAATTAATTGTTCCTTCCGTGGCGTGGCCTTCCGCCTCTCGGTTTATGTGTGTAATGTGCGTTATAAGACTGGTTTCTCAACTGAGAATCCAGTAACTTATGAATGCATAAAAATAAATGCTTGCATGGCGTGTAACGCGTGTGCAAGACAAATACAGAGATAAAGATACAGAGATATAAATACAGTATCTCGTATCTCACAAGGCGACGGCAACAACTTGTGAATTAACGTTGATAAAATTCTAAAACAAAGTCGAATGTGTGTTCGGCCTTAAACGACAATTAAATACCCTATCCAAACATCGTAATGAATATCATTTTATATACATCTTCTTGGTTTATATTGAACTCCAATAATTGGGTCAATCTTGCACTTTATTTAGATCGTTTAGGTTACACACAATTATATATCTTATATGCATACGCCTATGTTTACTTAGTAATAAATACTTGTACAACTCACCAGATATCAATATTTAATAATCAAGCTAGATTCATCGAGTCGGCAGTGAGCAATGACGAGATATTTAGGCCCAAGGTACAGTCAACACTCAGTTTATTAGGCCCAAAACACAAACTTGTGAGATGAAGAAGCAACTGGCAGGTATGCATGGAAAGATGTATGTATACATGAATGAATGCTCTTCTCCTCGATTCTCAAGCAGTCAAGCAGGCTCTGCAGGTGTTAAGTCCATGTCTTAATATTAAGTTACCAGCGAAATGTGTTTCATTTTCCGTCTAATAACATTGACCTTCTTCTATTGACACAATAGCCATTTTTTGCTTATTAGCCGATTCGTACAACGGATTACATATCGTGTCGGCGATAATGCTCTCGGTATTGGCTCTTAAAATTCGAAAGTTGATATCCCCGTAATCTAGCTGACTGTATAAATAGGTTGGCAACCGATTGCTCATCACCCAAACGCCTTGCTGCTCCTCGTGGTCCACTTTTAAATCGTTGGGAAATTGAATCAAGGTCGAGGATTTGTTGGCATCGAGAAGCACTCCCAAATTGGATCGAGCGTATGGTTTGGTTGTATCCCAACATCCGATATTATCCCGATGTACTTGGGTAAAGAACATGACACCATTTCTGGCGATTCCAGATGTCGAGGATTGGCCGTTGAGTCCGCGATCGCCGATCGCAATAAAAAGCTTGGACGTGTCTATTGTGCCATTGGTCCAAAGAGATTCATTTAATAGGATGTCTATCGGAACCATAAATTCCTTGAAAATGTAAGTGCCCCAAAATTATTAATATATACAAATTAACTAATGTCTAACGTACCTTGTAGCTAGCCATTGGGTGAAAGTAGAGCACACGATCAATTCGCCTGGGTCCCTGGGACAGGCTCATGCCAAAGACACCATCCAACCACTGAAAGTTCAGGCCATGGATACTGAAATCCGCCGCCGTTGGATTGGGTGAGAAATTATAGTTGGTGACACGCCAGCTCCTGTGCTTCGCCAGGCTATAGACGACAATACCAAAGCGCCAGACATCTGTAACAAAAGCGTGGGCGTCCTGGCAAGCGTTATCTCGGACATCCACAACGATATTCGAGTGCAGGGAGTCCTGTTTGATCTGCGAGGCGGGCAGCTCATAGCGCACAATCATCTCATCTGTGTCCAGATCAAAGGCGACAATTTTCGGTGGACATATCTGGTTTAAGCTAATTGTCGCGTTCACAATCCCGGAATCTATGAGCCAGAGCCGATTGCATTGGGCATCGACTGCTGTGCGATAAACGGATATCAGCTTGGAACAGTCCGGATTGTTGGGGCTGCTGTGCGCCTGCCAGGACGGATACGGCTTCAGTGCTGGGCTAATCTCCTTTGTCGGATATGGCACCGTAACCAAACTCGCCGGGACGCCGTCTTTCCAGCGCGGCGTCGTAATAAACAGTCGACTCCCATATATATCGATGCCCAAAGGTAAATTGTTCCGCGGCACAAACTCTCTGAAAGAAAAAAATATAAATAAATAACGTTTTTTACGTTCATTTAATGCGTATTCATCCATTTATATCTACGTATAAATCTCTTTGTACTGACTGCAGATCATGCTGGAATCTTACTGATTTATTTTTTGTTATTATACTCTGTTTATAGTGCAAAATTCGAAAATCTTTGAAAATATCCTTTCCTGGACAAAAATACTTGATGCAAAATTTACAAAAATCCTGTATTAAAAAGTTGAGAATGGCATTGAAAAAATTATGCACGATTAAGAAAAAAGGGGGATTTTACATGTCTACATTTATTTAAATTAGAGAACGGGTCTTTTGTGTATTTATTGTTTATTTACTATTAAGTAAGAATTAACCATATATCTTGCCTTTTAAATATTTTTTCATAACTTTATTATAACTTTCGCTTTTTTACCATTTTATTTGTAGTCTTTGCTAAATATCCCATAACAGTCTTTTTCACATATTACCCATTTTTTATCGCCAGCTGCCTCTCGACAAAGGTGGGATATTCAAAATCCAAATACTTCCACTCATGGACAATCTCAAACGAGGAACTAATCCCTTTAAACGCGGATTGATCCAACTGGGCAGGCACATAGGCACGAATTGAAAGGTATTGAAGGCCAATGATCGAAAGAGAAAAAAACGACTTCATGGCTTGTGTACAAAACTGGTTAACTGGTTAGATATGTGGGTATATATATTTGTATTTGTATTTGTGTTCAAATTTCAAACGGCAACCAATCTGTTTCACGCACGAAAAACAACTGAATTCAGGTGAACGCCTTGCGGCTGTTAAGTACTGTAATTATCTTGCATCATAAATTTCAATTCTCATTTAAAATTGACTCGACTTCGAATTCGATTTACCAGGGCTGCAACACAAATCTATGTACAGAAAACGGTTTGATCCTCTCGTACTTGTGATCAACTATGGTTCCCCTATGTGATGATGGTAAGCCGGTCGGCAAAATTTGCGGAAACTGAAAGATATTTTTTTAATTAATTTCAGGGCTCTTGCTCATTTGCTTATTAAAATAAATTCATCCAGCGTTTCACACTTTTCAGAAGATCTAACCATGGCTAAATAATTTGGGTCATAGATAAACTTAAAGTTTCAATTAGCTGCAAATTGATTTGCAAAGATCTTTATGAAAATTAATTTAATATATTTATTTTTCAGCTTATCACCCATCTTGCAGGTCAACAGATCCGCTTTTTGGGCTATTAGAAACGCAAACGATGTTTAATGCAGTCATTTTGGATGTGCAACGATTGCTGGAGCTTCGAATGCAATTCGAATTCGAATGCAATTCGTGACGTCACAAAGTGAACATGCGCAGCGCTGCTTTGCCCAGTGAATGGCAATATTAACGGCAAGTGAATGGCAGATATATATGTAAGCACTTGTGTGTGTGTGTGTGTGTGTGTGTGTGACTATATGCATTTACATTTGAATGATTTTGCTCGCTATATGGTGAAAAACATTTGCAACGAACAAAAATAAAAACTAAATGAAAAACAATCGAAATTTGCTAATATGCAAGCTGGAACAAACATGGCGCTAATACGGGGAGCAAAAATATCAACGTGAATGCCATAATTGTAAGTTGCGCCAAAAACTATGCTTGCTTGCGGAAAATCGATAAAATGAAATTCCTCTATATCCGTGTGTGTGTGTGTGTTGTGAATAAATTTTTTAAATAGATATTCAAAGTTAAACAAAATATTAACATCAACATTGAAAATGTTAACTAACAATAAGGTGGAAGGCTAACTTATTAGTTAACCGAACAATTGTACATAGAAACATGCATATGTATCTGTATATGTAAGTACATACAAATTTGCCTGGCAGAAGTCTTATACTTTTCTTCGTTTATTAAATAAATATTATGAATATGTATTTGCGAATATGTCTGCGAACATACAATTTTGGATACTTTTCCATTACAAACCATGCCAAATCATTCTTTTTTCTTTTTGTTTTTGTATTAGTTTGTCTTGCCCAACTTTGACACAGTTCTGTCCCAGAAAGCTACAACACAGTAGACTTTGCTTTTGCTCGCTTTGCTGTTAAAATTCGCAACAAGTTTAAGCTGCCAGAGTAGCAAAGTGTTCGCTAAACTTGAGCAGATACCAAAATTAAAGATGGAACCGAGAAATTCTCACAATAAATGCTCACTCTTTGTTGTTTATACTTTGGATGTTTCTTCAATATTTAACAAAAAAAAAAAAACCACTCAACGTTGAGCTGAAGCCTTCCAACTTTTAATATTAGTGTGACACTCAAACCACTTCTCATATTTGGTATAGTTATTAATTTACTATTTACAAAGTTTTGCTATGCTTTTTTATTTAAAAAATACATTATAAAATAATAATAATAATAATATGCCAATGGCGGATAAATTCATCTCTACCTATTTCTATTGAGTATACGAAGTATGCAAATGATGCTAAGACGGCAGATAGAGTCATCTGTACCCATCCCTTTCGAGTATTCAAAAGATGCTAAGAATGCGGATAGAGTCATCTCTACCCATCCCTATCAAGTATACGAAGTATACAAAAGATGCTAAGTTTTGAACACACAGAATAAAGGAGCTGGAGCTGGGATCATTTTGGTTGTTGTTTATTTCTTAGTTAACATATACAGACTATACTTCACACTCAATTTGAAAACAATACCCGGATTCGATAGAGGCTTGGATGTCCTCTAGCAATGAATAAATAGCTATCTCTGTCCAATCGTTTTTCAGATAAAGCAGTAAGAAATACGCTACAACCAGATCATTTAAGATGCATCCAATTCGTGGCGATCATCCGAGTGGCATCGGCAACCAGCGCCGCAATGCAAATGCCAATGATTGCAATGCCACAATTGCCGGGAATGCGTGTGCCGGACGCAGGAAATCGGTTAACTATCAGCCGAGATCCGACGAGCCAATTGGATCGCCAGCTGGTCGCTTTAGTCCGCATCCGAATGAGATATTCCTGGCGCAGTCGGGCAAACTAACCATACCGTTGGCCAAATTTGATGATTCGCTAATGAACGGGTGCTTGCCGCCGCCGTCGCCGGCTCCAAATAGCGATTGTTTGCCCTCGGTTCAGGCGCATGGCCACGCCCATGCGCACGGCCACGCCCACGCTCAAACCCAATCGAATTTCCAAACCAAAATCGGCCTTAACGGGAACGGGAGCGGCAATCAGATGCAGCAGCTGAATCTGAACCACTTTCAGCAGCAACAGGCTCAAGGCTATCCGTTGTCGTCCTCGAACTCCTCGTCGTCGCTGTGCACCAACAATTCAGGCAGCACGCAGTCGCAGCAGGCGGAGAGTTCAGCCGGCCTCCCGCATAAGCATGGCAAATATAGCCTGCATCCACTGCATCATCCGCGTGCAATGTCGCCCAACGCGAAATATCGCCTGGAGCGCTACCGAGATCCGGCTCAAAAGGTGAAGCTAATCGAAACAATGAATCTCTTATCGCCGGGCCTGGCGCCCGCATCGCCGGCGACGTCTCAAAGTGCGGCCTCCAACCGATATTTTATGCCGGAATGTGATGCCTACAACGGCTATTTGGGCTCTACGGTGCACACGCCGGTCAAACGGTATGTCCCAACGCCGCCTCCGGCGAGTGATATATACACGGATTCAGGCCTCGGCCCAACAACAGCAACGGGAACGGGAACGGCTGCCACGCCTCCGCTGTCATCGCAATACGTGAATATTCCATATAATTATCGTGCCAAGTGCTGTCACAGCGAGCACAATGAATCTGGGCAGGCTCAGGGCAGCAGCTACTCGAAGAGCGCACAAACCTATAATGTGCACAATGTGCCATCATCCACATCTTCCAACTCGAACCCATGCCCCTGCCCGTCGCCTTCGCCTGCCTCAACCGGCTCATTGTCCGCAGCGTTTCCGGCAACTGGCCCGCCCGGTGTGAGCACGGGAAAAAACATGGGAACTTGCAACAAGTTGCGTTCCAATGTGGAAACTGCACGTGGCAGTAATCATCCGGATGAGGCCGAGTCCATCATAGTCATACAGTCGTCGTCGTCGACGTTGGGTCAGGCTGAGGGCCAGCGACAGGGTCCAGCTCAGGTGCAGGTGCAGGTGCAGGGTCAGGTGCCGGGACAGGACATGGCCGGCACCTGCTTGCATTGCAATACCGCGCGCCGGACAACCGGTGTGCATCAGACAACCCAAACAACTGGCCCGATCAGTCCCGTTCCCCTGGCCATGCCCATGCCCGTGCCCATGCCGGTGCCCGTGCCTGTGCCCGTAACAACAACGGATCTGGCCAAGCTGAAGCAACAGCATGAACAGGAAATGATGGCACACGAGAATGCCAGCTCCGGCACCACAATCGAGGCCGTCGATCTGGCCAGCACAATGGCATTCCAACGTCAGCAGCAGCAGCAGCAGCAGGTGGTATATCCGGTTGCCCACCTGGCCAACTCGCCGCGCCTCCAGCAGCAGCAGCATCTTGTGCCACAGCAGCAGCAGCAGCATCTCGTGCCGCAGCAGCAGCAGGCTCTACGGTATTCCTGCAAGAAGCGCATCATTATTTATATGCGACGCGAGGTTGCGCGTTTCTTTGGCGTAGAGACCAGCACGGAGGCGGCGGATTTTGCGCTCTGGTACGGACGCCATCGCCGCCTCGCAATTCGACGATTTGGCCCCTTGAACACAAGCTCGGAACTGGATTACAATGTGCCTCTGGCTATCGACAATCGTGATACTGCGGATGCAACTGGCTACCATGCAACGGATCGGCCCGATATCCTGCCCGCTCAGGATGCCCAAAATGTGGATAATATGGCGATGCATGCCGCGGGCAACTGCAGATGGCGCGACTTCAGTGCGGGCGAATTTGTAGAGCGCAAGGCATCCGTGGCCCACATGCTCATGACAGGTGTTAGCTACCTGATAAGCATGTTCAACGTGCGACCCGCAAGGAACGGACATGGTCGCTTGGGCAAGCGTTGCCATCGGCAATGGTCGCGCAGCTTTGCGCCGATCCATGTGCACGGCCGGAACGTGGAGACCATGGATCAGGGGGAGGACATGGACGCCGAGTGCGCTAATAGTCTGGCTGCACTGATCGATGACGAGGTCTTCTTCGATAGTCCATGCGATGCGGCGTCCAGCTCTGAGGACAACAAACAGCCGGCCACAGATGCAGTCAACATGGGATTGGGCGGAGTCGAGGGCGTCTACATGGCAGAGAGGCATCACAATGGCTGGCGCACCTCGGCTCTCAATGGAAACGGGGGCAACGTGGGCAACGGGGTCAACGGCGGGGACATGCATTTGATTGCCGAGGCACAACAGGTGCATCAGGTGAATCATATGCATATGGCACAAGGCCAATCCGTGCTTCGCACATCTAATTCGACAACCAATTCGAGCACCAATCGTGGCAATCGTATAGCTGCCCAGCTGCTGGACGGCGTGCTGGAGAACTCGCGACGTCCCCAGTCGCGGCATATCAAATACTTTTCGGTCAACGATCTGGACGATCGTACGGATCATCGCCCGTTCTTCACATACTGGATAAATACGGTGCAGATTGTCGTACTGTTTCTTTCGATCGTTTGCTACGGCATCGCCCCAATTGGTTTCGGTACCGAACAGAAGACCGGACAGGTGCTGGTGACCAGCCTGAGCCTGCAGACGGTGCAGCACATCGAGCAGCGCAATCTTTGGATTGGTCCACGCAATAATGACCTGGTTCATATGGGCGCAAAATTCGCGGCGTGCATGCGGCGCGACATTAAGATCATGGAGGTGGTTGCCAAAACACGTAGGCAGGAACGTGAAACGGCTTGCTGCATACGGAACGATGACTCCGGCTGCGTTCAGAGCTCCCAGGCGGATTGCTCCATACGGGGTCTCTATCCTACGGTAAGTGATAGTATACAGCACACATATATCTCCGTCCTTAACGATTTGAAAATTTCTCAAGAAATCAATATCGACTTGGAAGAAATGGTCACCCGGCGAGTCTGGGCCGGGCGGACGGATTTCGGGCTCTGTGTGCGGCTTGGATCCAAAATTTTGCGATGCACCCGCATCCATAGCGCCATACGAGTGGCCCGATGACATAACCAAGTGGCCCATTTGCCGGAAAACCAACTCATTCTCTCAGCGCTATCGCTACAAGGATCACACGGCCGAGCATATGGTCTGTGAAGTAATTGGCCATCCCTGCTGTACGGGACTCTATGGTGAATGCCGGATAACGACCCGCGAATATTGTGATTTCGTTAATGGATATTTTCATGAGGAAGCCTCACTCTGTTCACAAGTAAATATTAACCAGACAAATGATATTGAATTGCAATATAATAAAGTAGACCGATGCGTAAGAATTTGAATAATTTAAGAATTTAAATTTGAACAAATCGACTGTTAAGCTAAGCTATCGATGCATATGTAATTCTGTTAAATGTAATATCGATACTAGCCAAAGGAATGTGTCGATATTTTCAATAATCGAGCGATCACTTTTAAAAAGGTTGCCGGATAACATTAACAGAGTTACACATGCATAAAAAAACCACATATTTTAAAGTTAATTACGATTCTCTAATGATTCTTTGTTATTTCAGATATCCTGCCTAAATAACGTTTGTGGCATGTTCCCATTTATCTCAGTGGAAATTCCAGATCAGATTTATAGACTTCTGACATCGCTATGCATGCATGCTGGCATTTTGCATCTGGCAATTACGCTTATATTTCAGTATTTATTTCTTGCCGACCTGGAGAGATTAATCGGAACCTTGCGAACTGCCGTCGTATATATTATGTCGGGCTTGGCTGGAAATCTTACCAGCGCAGTGCTGGTACCCCATCGCCCTGAGGTAGGCGCTGAACATATGTAAATATATGTATATATCTAATGTAGATCATTTTTCTTCTATTAATTTACACGCTTTAAAGTATGACTTGGTTTTTCATTTTTTAACACAAGCATTTCACCGTTTTTTTAAAAGTGATCAATCAAAAGGAATATGTGCATATGTAACTCTGTTAAATGTAATATCGATACAATACGGACGAACTTAACTATGTTAATGTTATATCGATGCAATACAAAGGATCTTAACTCTGTTAAATGTAATATCGATACAATCCGATAACAGAGTCACATATGCATACTCATCGATAAGTTAGCTTAACAGTGAATTTATTCAAATTCAAATTCTTACATCGTATTCAATTTACCAACAGGTGGGTCCCTCAGCATCGCTGTGTGGTGTGGTATCCTCGCTGGCTGCCCTGCTAATATGGATGCACTGGAAAAATGTACACAAGCCATATGTGGCATTGTTCAAGCTATTGCTATTGTCGACAGTTCTATTCGGGATCGGCACATTGCCATACCAGCTGAACTTTGCTGGCCTGCTAGCTGGGGTTGCTTGTGGCACGTTTTTAACGATATCCTTGGTACCATTTGCCTCATTCACGAAATACGGACGCAGAAAAAAGGCACGTACATGCTTAACCAATTAAAGAGGTTCCCGTGAATTGAATTTCTATGTTTTCTATACGCAGATAAATCTAATTTGGACATGCATACTGTTTCATCTGTTTGTATACTCTACTTTAATTACAACGTTTTACATCTATCCCAGCGAATTTAGTACATTTAGTTTTGTGGACGATATATTTGGTAGCAATGGTAACGGTAACAACGGCTACATTGGTGCCACAAATAGCAATATTGGCCACCAGAATGGCGAGGTAAGCAGCACCCCCCGCAGATATTCCCAGACACAAAAGCCTCAATATTATTATCACCATCACTCGGAAGACATAATCAGGAATGCGTTCCCCGAAGCCAACAGCATCTCGGTAAAATATTCTACTCATTACAATTATTTGCGCATATTATATAGATTTATCGTTTGCTTTTAGCACATATATCCGGAGACGCAGCGACAGAAAAATATTCAACTCTGGCAAGAAGGACTCTACACGCGTTCATTTCGCTACAATTCCAGCTACAGTGATCGCATTTATAACAATATCCAGAATGTTGGAAATATTGGAATATTGGAAAAAGGAATGTTGAACAAGAAAAACAGCTCGCGGATAAGTGAGAAAGCCGTCAATGCGATGCAGCTAAATCACAAGAATATCGAAAATATGAATGATACAAATTTTAAGGGCCTATGAAAATCTTCCATAATTAATTATTAACATCATTTAAAGCAACAATAGCACAATAAATAAGTGCACAAAACTATACAAATGTACATAAATATACATACATACATACATATATATACCCGTAAAATATTGCATGTATCGTGGTCAGTATTTTCAAAAATAAATATTAAACCAATTTACGATTTATCAAACAACTAATTAATTTTTACATATATTTTTTCCTTTTCATTTTATTCAGTTTCACATTTTATTTTGAATTACCAGCGGCCGCGCCCTCCTCCTCCGCCACCGCCTCCACCACGGCCTCTATTAAATCCACCACCACCGCCGCCGCCACCACCACGGCCCCTATTAAATCCACCGCCGCCACCTCCTCCTCCTCCTCGGCTTGAGCCTCCCCTAAAGCCACCGCCGCCGCGTCCACCACGACCTGAGTGGTATAATTGTAAAGTATTATAACTGTATAGTTCCAGCTCTAATTTCAACTTACCCATTCCGCCTCCACGCCCCCGTACTCCTCCACCACTTGGGCCGCCCTTCTTTTTAGCACCTTTTGGCTGTGGTGGCTTTGGTAGAAATCTTGAAATTGGCAGCAACTTTCCAGGGTCAATGAACAACTGTTGGTTCGGCTTAAAACTATTGGCGAATATATTATCGGAAAGTTTAATGGAGACGGAGTAGTCTCGCACTGTGCCAAAGATTTCATCAATTTTTCCGATCTGCTCCTTGTTTTCGAGGAATATTGGGGCATTGAAATATGGTACATCATCTATATCTACTTTACAAACTAGATCGTTCTGGCATGAATAGCTAAAGTTGCCCAATGCAATCACACGCTCTGGCGGACCCTGATCAAAGGTGCCCCGACCTCCGCCTTTATTAAATCCTCCGCCGAACTTGTTGAATCCACCACCGCCGCGTCCACCTCCGCCGCCTCCTCCACGAGAACCTATTTACGAAGATTTTTTAAACAAAATGTATAAAAGTTTAAGATCGAACCATTGGTGTATTCTCAAACCTCTGCCACCACCACCACGAGGGCGTCCAAAAGCCATTTTAATGCGAAAAGGCACAACAAAGTCGGAAACAAATATAAACACGTGCGACTACCCGTGAGCTGTTAGTGTTGTATTAAATAGTTCAGAATAGGTTCAATTGAGCGGTTCATTAAGTTCATGTCCCTAACTATCGTTCATTTAGTTCATTTGTCGGTTAACTTGTCGGTTTCTTTCAATGTTATCGGTTCGTTCTCAATTGTTCGTAGGTCAAGTTAGCAACGGTGACTTAGCTTCGATTTTGGAACTTGGTTCATTCAATTTTAAATGCATTCAACTGTGTTTAACGGTCATTTTAGGCAGCTGGACCTATTCTGTTCAAACATTTAGCAGCTTGGAGCTATGCCCATTTTAGCGCAGCTGTGATCAGCTAAGCGACAAAAACTAAATCATATCAAAATTATAGCTGTTGTGCAGTTTTTACATCAAATGGTATAATAGTCACGGTTACAGGTTCATTTTTGAAAAAAATAAGATAACAAATTTGATGAACTGCCGCTGATCTCAAAACTTGTAAGGTATCCATACTCGATATATCGCCGCAAAAATTTAACTCGATATGATATTTAACTATTTGGAAAATATCGATATTCTGATATAATTTCGATAGATCTAATTTCGTATTAGCATTGCAATTCGTTCGCACAAAATTTAAGGTAGGTGAAGAAATGACGTCATACATAATACAATAATTAAATAAATTCGTTGCTTGAACAAAATTGTAAACAAATTATATAAAAGTACATATGCAATTCTTGTAAAAAAGCATGCAAGCAAATATATGTTTATACGAAAGTGCATGTATATAGAAGATACATACATACGCTTGTATACATTTTGTATGTACATATGTATTTGATATGGTAAAAGTTGTATTTACTATGCTCCGGATATCCATTTGTGCTCGGTCGGTCAACTTAGTAATTAGTCAGTGCTTTATTTTCAGGAATTCATTCAAAGAAAAAATGACACTAGGCGAGCCACTAAACGAGATACAAACGAAAAGCCAGGGTCACGAAACAGTAACAGCAACAGCAATTAAACGAACGCAGATACAAATAAATCAGAACAGCGACACTATGGACAACGGGTACATTGATAAAGCCAATATTAATGCGAAGCATCAAAAACAGGTAAAACTTAAATAAATTATCATTTCTTATATTAAGCATAAATGTTAAAATTGATGCACACCTTAGTCCTTGTATCGGAAACTGTCAAACAACGGATTAAATTGTCCATAGAATGTAGAGCTCGACCATTCGCCTGATGAGATCACTTCACATAAACTCACACACACACTCACGAACAACTATCTATCGTACATTGCGGCATGACCCCACCCCCGCCCCCTTGCCCCACATACTTTTCAAGTGCTGATCACACTATTGTGCGATGGTCACCAATAATAACTGTAAATTCAAATACATGAGATGCATATGCTGTATCTGAATCTGTGCCTGTGTATATGCGTGAGTGCGTGTGTGTATGTACGGTAACATTAATAAAACTAAATTGTATTGTGCTCAATACTGTCGGCGGAGTCGGCGCTATTCGTTCTGAATTTACTAACTATTATGTGTATTGTTTATGTGAATTATGGATTTCTATATGAATAGCAATCATGTTAAAATTGTGAAAACCTTTTTCGTTCTGTTTGAAAATTCCCATTGAAAATTCATGGATCGGGACAACAAACTAGATTATCTAGCACAATGCGGCTGAACGTTAGCGTTTAGGGTAGGGTAAATTAGGGTATATCGTTCTTCATATACCCTTTTACTTTCAAAATAGTTGGAAAAGTATTCATTGAGTATTAAGTCTTAATCACTTCACACTTACAACCTTTAGCCGATATTTTCCATCGAGGTGGTCTTCATTTTGATTTAAATTAAATTTCTTTAAGATCTTTGCACAAGCTTTCACCCGAAACTTCGCTCATTCAACCTTTGAATTTTAATAAGGATCTTTAGAAATGCATTTAAAGCCGAAACTTCATTTACCAAATCGTTGATCCCAATGAATTTGAACAAAAATCTGAGCTAAAGGCCGATCGACTGGTAAAAAAAAAACACTATCACGCAAACTTTTTTCGCGTTTTTTCCATACTTGCGGGTGGAATTACCCAAAAGAGTCCGTCTTAGCTCTAATGGTTTGGGGTGTTTGTTGATCACCAAACAGTTTTATATGTAGGGATTAAAGTTTTTCGTGTTTTTTATATTCTTATCCATATCTAGAACGATGCAACAATATCATTTCTACGAGCTGCACGGAGCGGAGATCTGGGCAAGGTTCTGGAATTCATAGATGCTGGTCTAATCACGGACATTAACACTTGCAATGCGGTAAGACCTATTTCACAGGAAGTATTTTATTGCAAAAATCTTGACAGGATTAATATAATAACTATCTGGCCTGTTCTAGATTATGATTCCGACCAAAGTTTGCTAAGTGAATCAGAATAATCCGAAGTTATCAAACAAGATACTTTATATATTAATTCAATTGTTTTCTACTAAAACTTAAAAGAGTATAATTTAAAAAGCGTCTCCTGCCCAGATCCTTAACCTGGTTTTCGGTTTGTTTTTTTTTCGTAGAACGGATTGAATGCGTTGCATCTAGCTGCCAAGGATGGCTTCGTGGACATTTGTGAGGAGCTACTGAAGCGTGGCATTAACGTGGACAGTGCAACAAAGAAGGGCAACACGGCGCTGCATATCTCCTCGTTGGCGGGCCAGCAGCAGGTGATCAAACAGCTGATCGAGTACAAGGCGAACGTGAATGTGCAGTCGCTGAACGGCTTTACGCCCTTGTATATGGCTGCGCAGGAGAATCATGACGGATGCTGCCGACTGCTGCTCAGCAAGGGCGCCAACCCGTCGCTGGCGACCGAAGACGGCTTCACGCCGCTGGCGGTAGCCATGCAACAGGGTCACGACAAGGTCGTCGCCGTGCTACTCGAAAGCGATGTGCGCGGCAAGGTGCGTTTGCCGGCGCTGCATATTGCGGCCAAAAAGAATGATGTTAGCGCGGCAACTTTGCTGCTGCAGCACGATCCAAATGCTGATATTGTATCGAAGTCTGGCTTCACGCCGCTGCACATTGCCGCCCATTACGGGAACGTGGACATTGCCAGCTTGTTGCTAGAACGCGGCGCCGATGTCAACTACACGGCCAAGCATAACATCACGCCACTGCACGTGGCCTGTAAATGGGGCAAAGCGGCGGTGTGCAGTCTCCTGCTCGCGCAACACGCACGCATAGATGCAACCACGCGGGACGGATTAACACCGCTGCATTGTGCATCCCGCTCCGGCCACGTTGAGGTCATTCAGCTGCTGCTCTCTCAGAATGCGCCCATATTGTCGAAGACCAAGAACGGGTTGTCCGCACTGCATATGTCGGCGCAGGGGGAGCACGACGAAGCGGCACGCCTGCTGCTCGATCACAAGGCACCTGTCGATGAGGTAACCGTGGACTATTTAACGGCCCTGCATGTGGCCGCCCACTGTGGGCATGTGCGTGTGGCCAAGCTGTTGCTCGACTACGGCGCCAATCCAAACTCGCGTGCCCTCAACGGATTTACGCCCCTGCACATTGCCTGCAAGAAGAATCGCATCAAGGTGGCCGAATTGTTGCTCAAACACGGCGCCAACATTCGCGCGACCACGGAATCCGGCTTGACCCCGTTGCATGTGGCCAGCTTTATGGGTGCGTCTAGGCGTATATTTATCCAACCTTCTTCGGCTAATTAGAAATTTGATTTGATTCCTTGCAGGCTGCATGAACATTGTTATATACCTGCTGCAACACGACGCCAGCCCGGATATGCCCACAGTTCGCGGCGAGACGCCACTTCATTTGGCCGCGCGAGCAAATCAGGTTTGCAATTGACTTCATTTTGACAAACTGATTGTTAACATTTACTTAATTCCATTTTAGACTGACATCATTCGAATATTACTGCGCAATGGCGCTCAAGTCGATGCAGTTGCTCGCGAGGGCCAGACTCCGCTGCATGTGGCCGCCCGTCTGGGCAACATTGACATAATCATGCTGATGCTGCAGCATGGCGCCCAGGTGGATGCCTGCACGAAGGACATGTACACGGCTTTGCATATTGCTGTCAAGGAGGGCCAGGAGGAAGTCTGCCAGCTGCTCATCGAGAACGGCGCCCAGCTGGACGCCGAGACCAAAAAAGGCTTCACACCGCTACATCTGGCCAGCAAGTATGGCAAGGTAAAGGTGGCCAATTTGTTGCTCCAGAAAGGCGCCGCCATCGATTGTCAGGGTAAAAACGATGTGACACCATTGCATGTGGCCACGCACTACGATCATCAGCCAGTGGTCCTTTTGCTCCTGGAGAAGGGCGCCTCGACGCAAATAAGCGCTCGCAACGGGCACAGTTCTCTGCATATCGCTGCCAAGAAAAATAACTTGGAAATAGCGCAGGAGCTACTGCAGCACGGCGCCGATGTCGGCGCAACAAGTAAATCCGGATTTTCTCCCATACATCTGGCTGCGCAGGAGGGACACGTCGAAATGGTGCAACTGCTCTTGGAACATGGTGCCAATGCCAACAGTTCAGCAAAGAACGGGCTGACTCCCTTGCACCTGGCTGCCCAGGAAGGCCATGTTCAGGTCTCGCATATTCTACTAGAGCACGGCGCCAACATTTCGGAGCGTACGAAGGCCGGCTATACGCCCCTTCACATTGCCGCCCACTACAATCAAATCAATGAAATAAAATTTCTGCTCGAAAATGATGCCAACATCGAGATGACAACAAATGTGGGCTACACACCGCTTCATCAGGCGGCACAGCAAGGACATACAATGGTTATCAATCTACTCCTTCGACACAAGGCAAATCCCGATGCAATTACAAATGTGAGTTTCCAAATAGTTTTGCCATATACTTCTCTTTGTATTTATACTGCCACCGATCCCTTTAATTAACGCAGAGCTGATAGTTCTATCAAAAAAGATTCAAGCATTAAACCTGGAAGAACAGAAATAACAAGAAACTACGGATTCAAAAAATAATTACCCCTGCATAAATATGTGCTATATTGCATACAAAAACTCTATTTTATCACTATATAGTTCTGTTGTTGTTTAGGATTTTGCTCAATTATTTTTAAGGGCTTAGTGAAGTTCATAGTTTGTGAGTTTTTTAAAAATATCGTAATCAGCAGGAAGTTGTATCTTTAGGATATGTTATAGGCATGTCTGGACCAGGTATTGTGATGTCTTTTAAATACAACAACTAAAAGACTGACAGCCAAAGATTAAAACAGCGAAGTCCGATGTATGGCCTATTCCACATGATAACTCTGTGAGAGGATGATAGAGTTTATTTTATATCGTGTTTCATTAAATCCAATGTATGTCTGCATTATTCTCGCTGTAGTATCACAGTTATTGAACTTAACACTAATGCTTAACATACTCTGTTACCTACATGGTACCTGCTGCCAGTGTGACCGTGTTTACTTCTGTTAAAACATGCTATTGATAGTGTGACGTCACTATCCTGCCTCAACTTCTTGCTCTTTTATCCGAATCGATGTGTTTGGATTTGTGTATACGCAAATATCAAATTTACTTCACTTTCTTCACCTTCTCAACCTGAATTTTTAGAGCTCTGTATTTCGCTTTGCTCTAATCATATATATGTTAGCTACTGCATTTAAGGACTGAAAATTGTATTAGTTTGAGAAATAACACGTAGATTTCAATATTCACGTCTTTACTTGTTAATTAATTAACTAACCGCCCTATTTTTGGTATGTCAGCTATATTATATAGTTGTCCAGTTAAACAGTTTGAAAAATTGTAGTGTAGATATCTCTTATCTGCCGCCTGCCATTAAGAATACAGCTAACAGTTTTCTTTAATAAGCAAATAGTAAATAATTTATATAATAAATAAATACAAATTTATATGTATATAAATTATAAATTGAAACAACAGCTCGACTGAATACTATTTACCTTCTTTTGGAACTGAGACTAAACAATTGAAATAGCGAGAGATTTGTCCAAAAGGCGTTCTACATTTCCAAGCGAGCAACAAATTTTTCGAGAGTCGAGTAATAGATTGTGCCTATTTTTAAACGGACTCTGTTTATTTTCCACAAATATATATATATACATATACACATATATATATGCCGTGTGTAAAAATATATATAGATGCGATATTCAATTCAAATCTCAAATTGATCAACAGACTTGGGCACGTGGTGCACTCAGTCTCTATTGATTGGTGATCTCTATCTCTATCGCTCTCTCTCGTCTGCACTCTCTCTCTAACGCTCTGTATCTATAAATATATATGTATATATGCATGGGAAATTCTCTTGCTCTCTGAGCATTTTATTGAATATTGGAATTAGTCATTCACATCGGCTCTTATATTTCTCAAAATTCGGGCGTTGTTCGGAAAATGTTAAACAGTTTTATATAAATCTCGAATTTGGTTGAACTTCTCCAGCAAATTGTTAGCGAAAGTGTTTCATTAAAAGTTGTTGTTTTTTTTTTTTTTCGTATTTGTATTATATTTAAAAGTTATCTGTGCTCGTGTTTACAGAATGGTCAAACAGCTTTGAATATAGCTCACAATCTGGGCTACATAACAGCCGTAGAGACACTTAAGGTCGTAACGCAAACGTCCGTAATTAATACGGCGACTGGTGTGCTAGAGGAAAAGTACAAAGTCGTTGCGCCGGAATTTATGCACGAAACGCTGCTGTCTGATTCCGAAGACGAGGGTGGCGACGAACTTCTGGATCATAATCAATATAAATATATGGCGACAGACGATTTAAAAGCCGCCAACGATCATGATAACCAAAACTTTGACACCACAAATCCCGAACACGATCAATTGGATGGACTTGGCGGCCGATCAATCGAAAGAGGTGCGTAATTGGATATATAAATACTTAAAGCTCATCAACTAATCACATGTATATATATATATATAATCCATCTGATAGAAGTGACCCGAACAACTGAATCAAATTTGAATGCATCTTCGATGGAACGTCAGAGCGATAATGTGGTCATCGTACGACCGCCCGTTCATCTGGGGTGAGTCCATAAGATCTGATCACAGTCAGAAAAGAAGTCAAGCTTTTGTTCCTCTTGCAGTTTCCTTGTCTCGTTCCTGGTGGACGCGCGTGGCGGATCGATGCGTGGCTGTCGGCACAGCGGAGTGCGCATCATTGTGCCGCCCAAGGCTTGTGCGGAACCGACGCGCCTAACCTGTCGCTATGTGAAGCCACAGCGGGTGGCCAATCCGCCGCCATTGATGGAGGGCGAGGCGCTGGTGAGTCGCATATTGGAAATGTCGCCCGTCGAGGGCAAGTTTCTAAGGTACGTACAGTACACGATTTGTTTCAATTTACAAAACATAATTGAACTTATTTTGAAGCCCCATTGTGCTGGAGGTGCCGCATTTTGGATCGCTGCGCGACAAGGAGCGGGAAATTATCATATTACGCTCTGATAATGGCGAGAGTTGGCGAGAGCATAGTGTTTACGAGGACGAGGAGCACCTGTTGGGCGCCCTGAACGAAACAATCGACGCCGATCTAAATCCTTTGGAGGATCTGCACACAAACCGAATAATACGCATTGTGACACAGAATGTGCCGCATTTCTTTGCCGTTGTCTCGCGCATCCGCCAGGAGGTCCATGCTATTGGGCCCGATGGCGGCACCGTTTCATCTACGGCTGTGCCGCAGGTGCAATCGATATTTCCACCCCATGCATTGACTAAGAAAATTCGAGTCGGTCTTCAGGCACAGCCAGTGGACTTGATTGGTTGCTCCAAGCTGCTCGGCCAGGGCGTTGCAGTCTCGCCCGTTGTCACCGTGGAGCCACGCCGACGCAAGTTTCACAAGGCGATTACATTGAGCATTCCGGCGCCCAAAACATGCAATCAGGGCATGGTGAATGCGCCATATAGCGGTACGAATGGTAACGCCCCCACTTTGAGGCTTCTGTGCTCGATAACCGGCGGACAGAATCGAGCCATTTGGGAGGACGTAACTGGTTCGACACCTTTGGCGTTTGTCAAGGATAGCGTTAGCTTTACCACAACCGTATCGGCACGCTTTTGGCTAATGGATTGTCGCAATGTCGCCGACGCCGGACGCATGGCCACGGAACTTTATACGTATATGGCTCAGGTGCCATTTATGGTCAAGTTCGTTGTATTTGCTAAGCAAATATCCGCTACGGAAGCCAAGCTATCCGTGTTTTGTATGACCGACGACAAGGAGGACAAAACGCTCGAACAGCAAGAGTATTTCAGCGAGGTGGCAAAGAGCCGGGACGTCGAGGTATTGCAGAATCAAAATATATATCTAGAGTTTGCCGGCAATCTGGTGCCCGTATTGAAATCGGGCGAGCAACTGAATACCAAGTTCCAGGCATTCCGCGAGAATCGTTTGTCTTTCATAGTACATATCAAGGATCAAGAGCAGCCACACGCTCGCCTTTGTTTTATGAGCGAGCCGAAAGTTGGACCCGGTGAGGCACCATTGCAGCCAATCTGTGCTCTGAACGTGTCGCTGGCCAAGCAGGAGGTTAACCGTTCGAATGAGAATGGTATCGACAATGGCTATAACATGGATCACGGCTTGAACTACAAGGATATGATCAATGCCGGCATTAAGGCCAGCACAAAATCACCAGACAATACAATAATACGGCCAATTGCCTTTGCGACGGAAGACATACAGCGCGCTGATATCCGATTATCGGATATATCGAATCTGTTGGGCAGTGACTGGCCGCAGCTGGCCAAAGAATTGGGTGTACCCGAGACCGATATCGAGCTAGTCAAAGCTGAGTACGCTGATCAACCCGCTGCCCAGCAGGGTCTGGTTATGCTGCGACTCTGGCTAAAACAGGAGGGCTCTCGCGCCACCGGCAATGCCATGGCCCAGGTACTAAACAAAATTGGCCGTGACGATATTGTAGAACAATGCATCTTTAATCTGGAGCCGGTCACCGATAAACTGGAGCGCGGCCTGGCCACGGCCAGATTGCAACAGAATCCAAACAATCTAGCCGATGGCCTCAATGAAACCTTGAACATAGATCAGCTCAGCCAATCCCAGCATGGTATGTGAACCTCCTCGGTGACGCAGGCAATCTGCCAACCAAAACTCAATGCTAATTTATACATGTATATACCCTACAGAGACAACAGATGGGCCCTGCTCGACGCCGCCGACTACACCGAATGAGCCGCACGAATATCAAATTCCCGAATATGTGCAGGAAAATATCGTGTCAAAGGGTAAAGTTTCTTTTTTATTGTTGTCTAAATGCAATTGTATTTCATATATTGTATATTTTTTTAGGCATTGAGACGGAGGACGATTTAATTAAATCATTGCACCTAAAAGAATTGGAAAGGATTCCTCCAGACACAGTTGAGGACACGCTATTGCATACCCTGGCGGACAAGTGCCAATTGATAGAGAGTATAAATGTTAATGCAATTACGACGCGTAATTCCGATTTACAAAGCAATATTTCAAACAAAACAGAAGATTGAACAAAAGTTGATATATCTACCTTGTTTTGGTATGAACTATATATATATATTTATTTATTTATATGTATGTACTCTTTTTTTGTTTGCAACTACAAACGAAGCTCATGTAGTATACGATACATGTTCAAGTGTATTAAAAGGAGATTTGTTTCGACGGACAGGAGAACAATTTCAATTTTCGTTTTTTAAAAGATTTTTATTGCTTTTAATATGGATTCTAATTGGTGTAGAAGCCCCACGAGAGATATCTTCCAATTTCGTTGCACCCAGTAAAAAAAACTTCGATGTTGTCTTGCGAATATTTATTCAAATGTGTATAATTAATTCGTCATTCGTGTGTGTTTAAATAACAAAAATATATTTAATACTTTTAGTTCGGTGTTGAATTCATCAATAGGAAGCCCTCGATTTGCACGCCTTGAATTCATCTGAGTAGAGTAATGCGTAATATTTTATTTCCAAAATAAATTGTTGAACTTTAATTGGATGTATTTATTGTTATGATATTAATTATGGTCAAATTGTTATGATATTTTGGTATCGTCGTGGGGACTATCGTTACGAAAGATAAGTATTTCGTGCACTTTAAAATGAACCTAAAATCGCGCATAGTAACAGTTGTTGAGCTGCAAATGTCTTAAAAAGTTGTAAACTTAACGGACAGCTCAAATAAGTCAACTATTGACTAAGGAACCCGCTCATTTTTGAAAAGAGGGGAAATTGTTGGGAATTTATTGTAAGCTACATTCACAGAAATAAGTGTAGTTGAGTTACGGTAAAAAGTTTGCTGCATGGGTATCTGCTGCAAAAGAAAATAGGGTGTATTCGGTATATATTCGCAGGTCAATCGATAACACTCATTAATCGAATAGTTTTCGATATCATGAGATCAATGTGGCTGTCTATCTTTTGCATTAATACACACGCATACATATTTCTATCTACATGACATGCGTATTTAGATATAAAAACATATGTGCGCTCATATACATACATATGCTTCGTCTCGCAGAAAAACGTGTGGCAGTGAAAAACGCTCATCTACGAATTCTATCAAATCATAAATTAATAGTAAATTTTAACGAGAATCAATACTAAACGTATTATGGGATATATTTGGCATGAGTGCATAAGATTTATACATGCATATGTACTTATCTACTTAGAGGTTTGTTTGACGGCTGTTTAAAAAATTGATTTTGCACATATGTACTTAAGTATACCGACAAGTAAGTGTGGAAATTTGTCTGTAGATTTATGTTATGTCACTTGTCGCATGACTCATATTGTGTCTGCATAATTATTTCATTTGATGTGTAAAGGTCGTTCTGAATCATTGAGTTCAGCATGCATACATAGTTTAATACAAGATGTGAACGAAACAAGTGGCAAATTTTCTAAGAGTTGCTTATAACTTCAGCGCATGTATATATGTATGTACGTATGCATATGTGTATGTGTAGAACATTTGCGGTGTGTCGGTGTGTGGCACCACAACCTCCCATGCAATGCAATGACATCGTTATCGATTATTCTCAAATCTAGTTTAGTGCAAAGAAAAGGATACAAATGTAAAGCAAACATCACACAACAGCTCATAGAATTAAGTTAGAGTTATGATATTCTTAAAATTGATATGCGTAATAACAGACGTTTATTAATTTCAGACAACCAACGGCGAACAGCTTTCCAGACTTGCCACATTTTGTTGACGCTTTTGTGTGTGTATAAAAAGCCAACGCCAAGCCGCCGCATGCATTTGTCGCGATGAGTATGCCATTCAATGTTACTCATCAAGGAATGAGCGTGAAGAACAGTAATTTTCTCATTTTAAAACCAGCCAAATCCCAATTTGTAGTTCAAAGCAAAACAACGATATATAAATACAATAAGTCTACGTTCTATCAACAGTTGTCATTAGATCAAAATCATATAAACGCTCAGCAATTATTATTGTTAAACGTATAGTTGAAAAAGACGCCCTGTTTAGCAAGAAAATACTGTACTGTGTGTGTGTGTGTGTAAGTGTTTGTTGGCTTGTTTGTGTATTTAATGACAATTGAATTTGGATTGAAACGTTATAAAATTCAAACGAAACTTTGGTAATGTATATATGAATGTACATATGAACGCAGCAGAATCAACAATTGTGAAATTGAGAGGACGTGAATTAATTATTAGATATTTCCAAATAACACATTGGCAGACCATCATCGGGTTGTCAAAGAAACAAGTAACTCCTTCTAGTGATAACGTAATGAATTCAGTTCAAAGTGCAACCGAGCAGCAGGAGCATATCGGGTCATTCAAGAGAAGGTTGCGTAAGCGTCGAGACGGTGACGTCATCGACACAGACGTGGACGTGGAAGGCGCACAGCAGGGATCAGTCGCTGCCGGCTTTGGCCTGATCCTGATCGATTTGGTGCTACTGCAAAAAGAGTACGTCAAACAATTCTATTTCGAGAAACGCGTTGGCAGCGGAGGACAACAACAAAAAAAACAACAACATCAAGTGGCCGGAGCGTGGTGTCTGCGCCTGGTGAACGCCAGCGCAAACTTTGGATGATTAAAGTTCATTTGGCTCGGCAGACCGGCGCCTGGAGGTGAATTCCATTGGAATTGGATTGCGAAATACCGGCACGAATTTAACTCGTTGCGTCAACGTAAAAGAAATCGCTTAAAAGCCAGCTTCTAAAAGTGCCGTGCCCTCCGTTCCAGCTCGCGTTCTCGATGTCAATCAGTCGTCGCCTCTCTTCTTGAATCAATCAAAGATGCCACCACGCACGGTCTCCGCGTTCCCTAAATACGGCCAGTTCCCCTTGGCGGCGTCTTGCGTAGTCGTTGTTGCATCCACTCCGACAAACCGGCTAGTACGGGACATGTGCAGCTGACATAGTCAATTGATCACAAAGGAAATAAAAACGAAAAAGAAAAAAGAAAAACTAACCAATTGCGCGATTAACAAATTAAAGCAAAGCCAAACGATATAAATCCAGAGAATAAGCCTACAAATTAAAATATATATATATACATATATTGACGTTAATTAGAATCGGGGAAAACAAGCATCGGAAAATGTCTGCAAGCCAAGGTGAGGGCGCCGCGCGCCTGATTGCAGACAGTGTCTGCCCGGAGCTGTTGGTGCTGCAGCCGCTCTCCAATGGCAACGTGCAGGCGCAGGAGGAGGAGGAACAGGAGGGCCTGCTGCAACTACCTCGCATCGCAACCAAAAATAATCTATTGAAGCTCAACTGGTGGCACACGTCGCCGCCAACGCCGCAGCAGCAGCAGCATCTCGTCGACATTGAAGCCTCAATCCTCGATAATCCTCTGCCAACCAAAATGGACAACAATAACACGGCTGCCCGGAGCAGCCTCAATACGCCTGCCAAGTCAACCGCATCGCCTGCGACTCATCATCATCATCGTTCCAATGAGAAGCATCCGCGGCACAAGGAGAGCTCAATCCTCGATCCGGCCGAAGATTTCGATCTGCAGGACTCACAGCTACTCGTAAAGGGTGCGTAAATTCTTTTATTTATTCTTAGTCTTATTTATATTATATATTTCTTGACTTTGCCTCTGATTGTATATATTTACGCATTTTACACGCCTTCACCAAATGTCTGTCAAATTTTTCCTTTATTTATTGTAACGAATTATATATATATATATATATATATATACATATGGAAACACGATTCCCCATTTGGAATCAATCTGGAGGTGCTTAGTTTGTCGTATATATATACATTTTTTCTGAGAATATTTTCACTTAAAAGTTTGACGAGTGAGAAAATGTATTAAGCCCCAGATCGGGCAAATATATATCCATATTTCTAACCATTTTCTAGCTCTATTTCCTGCCTCCTCCGAGCTCCCTGCACAAATTGTAAAAGTTTTTTGTTTTATTTTATGTTTGATGTATTCATTGTTAGATTTTTATTCGAAATACTTTATACTAAAGTTTGTGACCCGTGCAAAGTACAAAGCGTTTGTAATAAATTATGATATAAAATTCGCTTTGTTTGCATTCAAACTCGTCTCTTAGTTATGTATGTATATATATAACTAAAAATATTTACTTGTATGTATACCTCTTCATTTGTTTCGAATAATATATAAATCTTGGCAACTGCAGAGCGAGAGAATTCACATTTCTCGATTAACAGCTCGACACCTCACATTTTAAAATTCAAAATTCGATCTGCTGGCTCTTAAATGCCTTGATAGACACAAGGGCTTAAGTTCAACGTTTAGGGAGGGGTCAAAGATCAAATCCCAAAAACCTGTCCCTCTTTTTTTTTACATAACATATAGAAAAGTAATTAGGCTTCGTCGGTAGCCAACCTGTTTGTATTATTTGTACTTCAAAATATATAAAACTGCGTCTATCCATTTACCATAATACTCTCTTCCCGCAGGCCATTCATTATCATTAACATTAACGTTAACATTAACATAACATTACCGATAGTTATGCCCACTGAGATCTTAACCCAAACATTTACATGGTGATCTCGTTTTACGACATAATTGTTCACACCTCCATCTCGTTTCCCTACGCAATCCACTAACATTAACGTTAACATTAACATAGCATTACCGTTCGTCATTTCTACGGAGATCTTAACCCAAACAATCACTTCGTGAGCTCGTCCTACGACATAATTGTTCCCACCTCCGTCGGGGGTCGGGGATGCTGTTAGAAAATTGTGTATTCTGATTAGCAATTAAGTTCTATAATACTGATACATCGAATAATAAAAAAGACACTAACTAAGTAAATGCCAGCGAAGAAACTCGGTACTCGCGTTGCTCGTATTTAATTTTCGTATATAATTTAATTTAAAATAATGTATTTTAAGTTTTTTGGGTTCTGCCAAAATATATTACAGCATTTTGTGCTTTCCAAAACAATCGGAACAAAAGAAAATTGTAATTATTGTGTTAAATTGAATTTCCTTTTTGTTTCTATTAAATTTTGATATGCATATGAAATGAAATAAATAGCATATAGAAATTTACAAGTCAACTGCTGGAGTTGAGCCGACGACCTCTGGCTTGGCAGTCCGACGTTCAGACAGCTAAGCCCCACAGTCTGATGACGTTCCCCGTTTGCAAAGCTCAATTTTATGGCTTTGTTGATTTAAACAAGTCTGTTTTATCACAGCTCGGACTGTACAGGGTATCTGCCAGTCTGGCACCTGCAACTAAATTATTTTGCTGGTTCCGCGTCCAAAAAAAAGGAAAGTTAGTTAGTTAGGGCAAATTCTTCTTCGTAAAAACTCCATTTTATCACAGCTCGCACTGTACAAAGTATTTGCCAGCTGGCAGCTGCTACTGACTGAGTTTTGGCGTCCAAAAAAGGGTATACATTTTAATTAAAATACAATTGAAAATGTTATTTATATTTTGTATTTGTCCCCGAATAACTCTGTAAGTGGAAATACACATTTGCATTTGCATTTGCATCTAATTAAGTTACAGCACGAAGCGCGCAGCTGCGCAGTCAGCTGATTCGTTAATTTTACAGCTACTGTTGGTAATTTGTTTGGCTGAGCTAGATTCGTAGTCAGCAAAGGCAAAGGCAAAGGCCTAGTATTAGGCCCCGTTTATATATAAACATATAATTACTGAATGTGTTGGCTTAGTTACTTTTTAACCGTCAACGCAGTAACCCTGAAAGTTGACTTACATTGTGAACTCGACGAATTGTAATTACAAGTGCCTGACTAGGGAGATATCCTGTAGCCCTGGCTAACACATTAGGGAAATAATTTTGGGACCAATCCCTAGGAAATTGCCGGTCGTTAAGCTGATATGTTATTAAATACGTTCTGGTGCACTATATTATAAATTTCTGACGGGATATGTATATATGTTATACATAATTTACTTTACTAACTGCTAATTACTAAAGCGAGAAGCGTGACAAAATAACCATGAATTAAAAGACGAATTGCACTTCATATTATAACTTTAAAATATAAACAGCAATTGGCAGTAAGAAAAAATTCAACTTAGAAGCAATTAAATGGAATTCAAATGGCTCATTCAAAAAATATACAAATTAATAAAGATTTGTAATCATACTGCCGAGCATTGTGCGGCGTGTCTCTGCCGCCGGCTCGCAGTCGTTCTTCGGTGTCTGTGTGGTTCAGTTCAGTTCACTTCAGTTTTGTTTAGTTCAGTTCAGTTCAGTTTTGAGTACATATTGATTTAAGTTAACGAAGCGCTTGCGATCGTAATCGGCTCTTTGGCTTTACGTTTCGGTTCGCGATTCGGTTTCGAATTCGAATCTGAATAGCGACCGCAATTTGATATTCGTGCGTTGACATGGACGCTACAAGATTAAGTGAATTATGTACATATATGTGTGCTTACACGCGTCCGTAAGTACACATATGTATGTATGTGCATGTGTATGCCGATACACATGTATACATGGCTATCAAATATTATCAAAATTTCTTAAAATCGCGCTGTGGCTAAGACCACACAACAATTTAATTGCATTTTCTTGCTAGGCCGTCAATATAGCAACAGGTGCCTGTCCACACATATGCCAATACATTTTTAATCGTACTATATTTGGGTGTCTGTCAGGCATGAGGTCGGCCATTCGGCCATTGAGCATCCATTTCGGACAAGGGCGAGTGAATTTATGAAACACAATATACATATACATATATATATATATATATCGATATGTATGTTTATGCGTGTGAATAATGCGCATATGTGTGTCAGTGGGTGACGTCGTGCCACGCGTGAGCACGTCTTCCACTTCCCCAAGTGTTTTATTATTTATGAAGACTTTTTGATTAATTAATGTGTAAAGTCTATACATACATACATACATACATACTTTGTGTGGTTCTTTTCAATGTTATCAACTCACATACATACATACATATGTACATTGCTTGCATACAATAAATGTATTAATTGACGCAGATTGTTGATTAATTGTTCATGCGTATGTGAAACAATGGTTCTTAAGTGGTCGCTGCTGCCATTGTGTGTGTAATTCCCATTTTTATTAAAGTTCTCTTCATGGTATTTCTTTCGGGTTGCAAGGATATTCGATTGCACCTTGGCTAAAAACTAAGAAACACACGCACACAGAAGCACAACAGACACAGCAAAGACACGCTTATTTATGCACACTCACACATACACACACACACACGCATTTTCATAAAAACATTGGCATTCGCAGCTGTCATGCGGTTGTGCAATTGTGAGTATTATTATATCCCTATAAAGAAATAAAATAATTAAGCCAAGACGTTATTCGAAAATTCTAGACGCAAATGAATTATGTTTGTACATTCGGCGTCGTATACCCTGTATAAAGGGCCGATATTGTACAAATGCACGTTTTTTTCTGTTCTTCTTATCACTCGAATTTTATCTTTGTACAAATACATACATATGTATTAGAACAGGCTTTTGTCGCAATGTTGCTTTCTGTGATGATTAAGTGCCGACTCCGAGTGCCAATTAAACAGCTCAACCAGGTCGCAGAAGTACTCCTATTATTGTTTCTGTGTGAGGGGGGTGGGGGACTACTTATATAAGAGAAAAAGGGGCAGAATAGGGGCTTAAATCTTTATAAGTTGTTGGTGAGCGGTGGAGGGATGATACTTATATATATAAAAAAAATGGGTAAAATAGTGGTTTTGATTAGTATATGTTAAACAGCTCAACCAGCTCGTAGAAGTACTCCTATTATTGTCTCTGGTTGTGATGGTGGAGGGATGGGGAGGCCTACTTATATAAGAAAAGAAAGGTTAGAATAGGGGTTTTTATCATTATTCGTTGTGTCTAGTTCAGCGAGAATATAGTTTATATATGACGTGAGTTTAAATCTGAAACGTGAGTTTAAATTAAATGTTGTGTGCCATATTGCAGACATTCCTGAAAAGACAACGCTCAAATTTTAAGCTAAACTCTGATGATGAACTGCGAAGTATTGCGAGGTATGAGACAAAACCCAATAATAAGTCTGATAACTGGTGGATGGTGTGCATATGTGTATGGTTGGGCAAATACATTTGCATTTGTCCAAAATTTTGTTATTGCCATTGCATCATCACTAAATTCCCTTTGCATTATCCGTTTCTTTCAGATCCGAAACCATGCGTCGCACTTCTCAACCCGGACCAGTCGGATCAGATGAAAATAAGCGGCTATCGGCGCTCCCATATCCGTTCGATTTTGTGCTGGATCTGCATAGTTCTAACCGGAGGCCTGTTGCGCCTTGTCCTGCATTGGTGGCGGCATTGGTATCTGCTTGCCACATGCAGGCCCTGCTCCCTGCAGGAGGCACAACAGGTGCTCATCGAAGAGGACTATCAGGGCAATCACAAGCTGTATCATGTCAAAACCGTGCAGATATTGGACGTGGAGCAGTTCAAGTACGTCATTTTCATAAAGTTGTCCATTTAATAAATGTATTAATTAAGTACTCTTTATAGAAAATCATTGCAGCAAATATTGCCAGGCGAGGACTTCGATGATAATAAGCTACAGCTCCCAGTTCACTTTGCCTCGGCGCATTTCAAAGGTAATTCCACATATTTTTACTAATTTAAGATTAGTATTAGATTATATCACTAACCAAACAACATATAGATGGGACACACGAGGAACAAATTAGAGTGGACGCACAAAAACCATCGACATCTGGTCCAAAATTGCGAGCAAGAGAGTAAGATATACATATGATGATATCTTTTTATTCGCTCACACTACAGGAAACTGCTTCGGCTTACTTTCTTCCATATGATTTGTGCGATAGAACGGCATCGCTTGTTTTTTTTCTATCTCGCTTCCACATACTCTCAGCGCTCCCAATGCTCTCATTTTACGTTTGGGGATAGTTTAAATGTGTGTGTGTTGTTTGGTTAGTGATAATCACAATCAAATGCTAGGACTTTTTATAATATTTGTATTTAGTTAAATATTAATAAACTCATTCTTAAACTATTTTAGGTTTTCGATCCCTGCGGACATTTCGATGCAAGCAGCTGGTTTATGCTTGGGACAACAGCATCAAAACCTTTAAGAAAATCAACGGATTGGACGTAAATGTGCCTTGTTCTTATTACCACCAGCAGCGTGGACTATCTGTGCAGGAGCAGCTCGGACGTCGCATTGTCTTTGGGCCAAATGAGATTACCGTGCCGCTGAGGGATGTGAAAACGCTGCTCTTCCTGGAAGTTCTCAATCCCTTTTATGTATTCCAAATATTCTCTGTAGTTCTGTGGTTTACCTATGACTATTACTACTATGCCTGTGTCATCTTGTTAATGTCCATATTCGGCATATCCATGTCCATTGTGCAGACGAAGAAGGTGAGAGAAAGTCCTTGTTCTATTTTGTCAAATCTTGACCAATATCTGAATTTCAGAATCAAGATGTTCTGCAGAAAACAGTTCTAAACACGGGAAATGCCTGGATTGTCAACGCCAAAGGAGTATCTGTGGAGGAGTCTACGAAAATGTTGGTTCCTGGCGATATTATTGAAATACCATCCTCCGGCTGCACAATGCAATGTGATGCCGTCTTACTATCCGGCAACTGCATCCTGGACGAATCGATGCTCACCGGAGAAAGTGTGCCAGTCACGAAAACGCCGTTGCCGATGAAGCGCGATGTGATCTTTGATAAAAAGGAACACGCAAGGCACACGCTCTTCTGCGGAACTAAAGTCATACAGACGCGATACATTGGATCCAAGAAGGTGTTGGCCTTCGTGATAAATACGGGCAATATAACAGCCAAGGGTGGCCTAATACGCTCCATTCTTTATCCTCCGCCTGTGGACTATAAGTTCGAGCAGGATTCGTACAAGTTTATACAGTTCCTGGCGGTAATCGCGTGCATTGGCTTTATTTACACGCTTGTCACAAAGGTGAGTACGAAATATTCGAATACGTATATTTACGCTTAATTGTTTTCTTTTTCTGGTCCCTTTTAGATATTGCGCGGCACAGATGCTGTTAAGATCGTGGTCGAATCGTTGGATCTGATAACAATTGTTGTGCCACCCGCTTTGCCGGCAGCTATGACTGTTGGTCGGTTTTATGCCCAAAAACGTTTGAAGGCCAACAATATCTTTTGCATATCTCCGCGCTCCATCAACGTGGCAGGCAGCATCGATTGCTGTTGCTTTGACAAGGTAGGGTCTGACAAGGTAACCTAAAGGACTTAGGCTAATTAAACGATTTCCATTTTATACAGACTGGAACCCTAACGGAGGATGGCCTAGACATGTGGGGTGTCGTGCCAAAGTCTTCGACAAATCAGTTTCAAATTCCACTGAAAGATGTAAAGCGTTTGCCGCACGATCACTTTCTGTTTGGAATGGTCACGTGCCACTCAATTACCGTCATGAACGGCATGATGATGGGTGATCCCTTGGATCTTAAGATGTTTGAATCGACGGGCTGGATACTGGAAGATTCCAATAATATACCCGAAAATGAGAAGTACGGTCTGATCTATCCGACAATATTACGGCAACCGCATCGAGAGGAAATTAACTCGAGCTTGGCGCCCGTTACAGAGGCGCCGCCCGTTTTCCGACAGAGTTCGGTAGATGACCTCTTGGCCAACGTGGGTCTGTTGAATTCGAGCACAAATTTCGATCATGGCATTGTTAGGGAGTTCCCATTTACGTCCAACTTGCAGCGTATGTCCGTCATCACGCGCTGCCTCAGCGCTCAAGGCTTCAACGTTTACTGCAAGGGCTCGCCGGAAATGTTGCAGCAGCTGTGCCAGCCGCAGAGCATACCGAACGACTATACGCATCAGCTCTCCATTTATGCCAAGAAAGGCTTTCGGATTATTGCCGTGGCATTCAAGACACTTAACCCAAAGGTGAACTACACAAAGGTGCAGCGCCTATCGCGCGAAGAGGTCGAGCACAATCTGGAGTTTCTCGGTTTTGTCATACTCGAGAATCGCCTGAAGCCCGACACTACGGCCGTAATAAATTCCCTCAATTTGGCAAATATTCGCACAGTTATGATTACGGGTGATAACATCTTGACAGCAATGAGCGTTGCCCGGGATTGCGGGATTGTTAGCTCCGAGCAGGCGGTAATCACGGTGCATGCGGTCCCCAGGTGCTTTGACAAGGTGAGCAGCACCGACCAAAATGGCCAATATGAACTGCAGTATACGCTCGAGCTGGGCACGAGTAAAACGCGCCAACCCGCACTCAATGGCAATCGAACATTTTCCGCACTGGATATGGATCTTACGAAGTCGACGAATTCATTGGTAAATGGCGGCCTGAGCTGTGCCTCGAGTGTTGGGCTACCGAACAGCAACAGCTTGGCGAGCGTGAAGACCATCGACACCTGGACCCATAACGACGGCGACGATGTGGAACTTGGAGCGGCGGTTGTGGCACGTAATGATGATAGCTGGCGTCGTCAATATATATTCGCCATGGATGGCAAGACGTGGCAAATTGTCAAGGATCAGTTTCCCCAGCAAATGGAAATCATATTGACGCGCGGCGCCATCTATGCACGCATGTCGCCCGAACAAAAGCAATCTCTCGTGATGGAGCTACAGAGTCTGGACTATTATGTGGCCATGTGCGGGGATGGGGCAAACGATTGCGGTGCCCTCAAAGTGGCACACACTGGCATATCGTTGAGCGAGACGGAATCCTCGATAGCATCACCGTTCACCTCGCGTAATCCGACTATTGCGGCCGTGCCGAATGTCATCAAGGAGGGTCGGGCCGCCTTGGTTACATCGTTTGGCATATTCAAATATATGGCTGCCTATTCACTGGTCCAGTTTGTGTCCGTGATGATTCTCTACTCGATCGACTCGAATCTAACCGACAAACAATATCTGTATATTGATCTTGGCCTGATATCAATATTCGCATTCTTCTTTGGCAAAACTGAGGCCTACGATGGCCAGCTGGTCAAACAGGTTCCGCTTAGTTCCCTCATATCGCCGACGCCCCTCAGCTCGCTTGTGCTCCATTTGGCCGTTGTGGTCGTCTTCCAGGTCGCCGGTAAGATTAATCTTTACCCTTATATCTGTGCCCTTTACTGATTTAGTAATCTTTTCAGGCTGGTTTCAGCTGCATCAACAGCCTTGGTTTAAGCCCTTCGGGCCGTCGGACGAGGATCATTTGGGCTGCTATGAGAACTACACGATGTTTGCCATATCAAGCTTCCAGTATATTATACTTGCATTTGTATTTTCAAAGGGCGCTCCATACCGAAAGCCCATCTGGTCAAATTGGCCTCTCTGCCTGACCCTGGTGATAAATGCCTGCATTGTCGTTTACCTGGTTGCCTATCCGAGCGATTGGATTGCCAACTTCTTTCAACTTATTGTGCCGCCGGATATGTCTTTTCGTTACATAATGCTCCTCTACGGAGCAGTTGCATTTATCACGCATGCATTTCTCGAGTCCTTTGTGGTTGAGTATTTGGTATTTAAGCGATTCCAGGTGCGACGCGAGCAAAACTTAAAAACATCAAATCGCAAATATATGCGATTGGAGTATAATATCAAGTCCTTTGATAACTGGCCGCCCATCACGGAGGTCTATGAGCTGCACGATCCGGCCGACCAGGAGGCGGAGCTGCAGCCGACCTATGTTAACCTAAGCGCTGAACAAAATTTGGACACTCAGCCCGGCGTCTTTCCGGGCTTCTTCGAGACGTCCGAGCATGGTGCAGAGAACCGACATCGAGAGGTATCCGGTACGGGTGCACGGCACAGCTGAAGTCCAAATATGAATGAACTGGAGGAGGAGGAGGAGGAGATGTACTTACATTTTGTATATACATTTATGCATGTACATACAATTTTGTATTATACTATAAGTTTACTTAGGCTACTTAATATGTTTAGGTTTAAGTTTATTGATAGACATCATATAGACACCGTTATTTTTGCTAATTTGTACTGTTTATCGCATGTTATCTCGCATGCTAATAGGTATTTCCAATGAAATTTTACTTAATATGTACTTATATCTGGTTAAATGCCTTCATATAGATAATGTTCTGTCATTTAAAAAAAAACCTCGGAGGTGTTAGGTGTGTTGAAGACATAATTAAACACCCTTGCATTGGTTCACCTGGATTGGGGTGAACGTGTTTGCAACGAATATATATATATATATATTGATTATTGCTAGACTACAGAGATACCCTTCGATTATTTTCGAATTAAACAACAGCTGCTGCGTACGCACTTATGTACATAAGTTGCCATTTGTAATTAATATTTATTTTGTAATGTATCTATATACTGTAGCTTATTAAATTACCACTGAATAAGTATTCAATAAAAACGTTTTGTAAATGCCATTTTGTTCGGGCTTAGTACATTTATTACAAGCCTACAATTAGCTATGTTTGTTCGCATTGTTGTTATATATATTTTTGTAGCTTAGGAGTTGATATATTTAATTTATATAATTGTCATTAGAGCTGCAGGCCACATAAATTTAAAATAAGCCATTAATAAGATCCCCCTTATCTACCGAAAAAGGGGTGGATTTGGAAAATTAATTTTAGCACTAATCAGTGAAAATGAGCTTGAGGCCGATCGAATAGCAAACAAAAAAGCTTGCCTACAAACGTTATTCGCGATTTTCCAACACTTGCGGGTGGAATTTCCCAAAACCCCTTTTAAATGTGGATCTTCATCAACTACGGTGAAAATATCAGTTACCAATCAGTCCAGTTAGTGAGGACAGTCTTATATATAGAGATGTGATGTCAAAAATGTGCTTGTTACATAAAAAACCAAATTTACGTACATAGCGATTCGCAGAGTATCCGCACACACACACACAGTCACATAGTTACTGCATAATAAATATAAGTATGTCTGTGTGAGATCCATGAAAGAAAAAATGCATGTGTAACGCGAATTGGTTTATAGCGTAGATCCGTAGTAAGGTTTAGGTGAAGCTATGCTGACATTTGCAGATTTGTCCAGTATATGTATGTGTGTGTATGTTATGTATGTATGTATGTATATTCATCTGTGTGTTCCGCTCTCCCGCAAGCCAAACGGGCTGGGTGTCTGGCTGGTTGACTGGCTGGCAAGTATCTACTTTGGCCCACCTGAACCAGCCAAACGGCTTTTGCGCATGCGCGCAAACGTTCACACAGAGAAACAAAAGCTAAAAGCAATAACATACACGGACGCGACACAGCCGTCTTTTTCTTCTTCGGTTGTTAGCGGACTCGGGTCGGGTTTGAGCCAGCAACTTGTTGTCTTTGAGCTGGCCAAGTCAGTTCTGTGGCTTTCGTCTGCATGGAATGATCGTGTGCGCATCAGAAAAGCGTTAACAGATGTACGTATAGGTGTAAGGTGTATATGAGCGTGTGTGTGTGTGTGAATATATGCAAATTTCGATATACATATGTATGTACATATATTCGATCTCTTGTGCTAGTTTCCCATCATCGTGTGGTGTCCCAACAAGTGCTTCAGCTCGTAATCTCTACCAAGAAGTGTGTACCAAATAATAGCTATTAAATAAAAAAAGGGTTAAAGCAAGTATATATATACAAGTATGTCCGTATATTTTTGTGCATGTAATATTCATGACAGAGCGGTGCCAACATTTTTGCAACATTTACATTAACATAACTGCATATGTATATGTATGTGTGAGTGTGTGTGTGTATGCGTGTGTGCAGACGAAGACCCAACAACTTGTTAATCGTGAAATGTAAAAACACAATAAGGAACGTTGCAGACGGGTGCAACCGACTGCGCAGTACCCTGTTATAAATGTAATAGCAGTTATAAAAAAACTGTTAATAGCAGTTAAGAAAACGATTAAGAGATTATTGCGATGTGCGGAATCGGGAGTGGGTGTGGCAAAATTGTTAACATATGTGTACGATATCCGGGTCTCTGCGTTTAGTAATGTCAAAATTAATATGCTCTCAATTTTTTTTCTTGACAGAGTATAACAAAAAAAAATAATCAAGTTTTGAAACTCCATTTGCTGCCGTACAATAAAATCCAAATTTAAAACAAGAAAATTGAATGGCATCAACAATGAACTAAAATTTCAATCACCGACAAAAACTACAACAAATACCAACCGATACGGGTTTAATAAATGCAACAAAGTTAACATATTTATTCACATTCAGATCTTGGAGAAAACTGATCACACATATGCAGATGTATGCTCCAAATATATGTCTGCATAAATGTACAAATGTATAATGTGTGCTAGTCCCGAAAAAAGCCGTCAGGAGGAGCCAAATATGCTACATCCGTTTATTGCTGCTTCAAATATACACGGAACGAGACTTCGCCAGGAAGGTGGTATTAAAATACTCAAAATGTTCGATCCGCCACTCTGTCGGAGCCTTTGCCTATTGATGTTAGTCATCGCTCTGATGGCAGCGCCACCCTTGGGATCTGCGCAAGCACATGGTAAGTTTTGGGTAATTATTCAATGGGGCTTATAAATATGATGCTCTATGTAGACGCAAGTGTGCCCGGCTGTACAATACCCTGTACCCCTTAGTCAGGCTGCTTTTTGCTGTTCTGCCTGTTAAATATGTACATATGTTTTCATCACAACAATATACCCCTTTAATCCACATTAAGGTACAGGGCATGTGTATTAGATGGTCACTAATTTGAATAATCGCCAAAGCGGGCAAAGCATTGTTCGCAGAATTATCTGAAGCTCATAAATAGCATTTATATACAGAGTAGTAGGTAATATATGTAGTAGGATAGTGACGTCACATTATCAAAAGCATGGTTAACAGAAGCACACACACGGTCATTCTGGCAGCAGGTACTATGTAGGTAACAGAGTATGTTAAGCATTAGGTTTGTCAGAATACAGCAAGAACACCACATTGGATTTAAAAAAACAAGATACAAATAAACTCTATCATTTTCTCACATATAATTTATTGGTTTGAGCAAAACAAAGCCCACGCATAGCTAAATATGGTATATAATTCGATTTTGCATTCCATTCAATCATTCTGTGAAGATGACAAACAAAACGAATTCGGCATGTTGTCGTCATACACTTCCCTAGTATAAGTTTTTACGCACCTGTAAGATTGGCGCAAGATTTCTTTGTGGATAAACAGCCGTAAAGAAGATACATATGTATATGCTATAAGGGGTTAAATACATTTACTCAAAACCAATATACCCTTGCTTAGCCATTTTCAATTTGTACAGGGTATACAAAGAGGGAAGAGAAAGCTACTTGAATTGTGTTTGATGATGCTCAAAAAGTTAAAAAAAAAACCAATAATAGTTTGTACGCTTTTTTGTATTGAAAAAAAATTAAGAAATGGAAACACACAGTTTATTGTCTAAAAATAAATAGAAAAGAAGCAAATTGAATAAAGCGCAGCCTCCGAATTGACAAAACATGTGGCTTATTATAAAAGATTCTCATTTGAAATGTAACAGCTAGATAAATGTCATTGGACCTGGTAACACTGTCGACGTCCTCTTTTACGTCCGTTTTACTGTTAAGGCGAATGCCTGGCTGAGATCTGTAAGCCGCTTGGACTGGGCTAGTTAGAGCAACTAGATGGATGCATAACAACATATTTAGTCTGATCGCGGCAAAAACAAGAATTGAACTCGCGACTGGAAGCTGCTTTCACAACGCAAACAGAAGAAAAACTTACAATACACAGACATTGTCGGAATTATCATTCAAGAAAGGCGGACAGAGACCTGAACCGAAAGCCAAAGCCAAAGCCAGAGCCAAAGCAGCCTCAACAGACAACAGAAAATGTGGGTCAGCGACAAATGAAGAAGGCTTTCTTCGGCGTCATAAGAAAATATCTGGCTTTTATTATTATTATATGGGAGACTCTGATTTTAGATTTCCTCATGGGTACTTAAAACCACAAAAATGAATAAAACTTGTCAAATAACTGGATTATATAATTCGCAAATGAGATAACGATAGATAATATCGTTAACTATCTTATGCACCTGTTAGTTGTGGGGGGCTTCTTTGGAACTTTCTTGACATAAACGAGTCCGTTTTTTAATATGGCAACATATTCTGTTTGCTGAAATTATTATTATAAAAGCTCTTTCAAAAAATAAAATAAATATGACATCATTGCAAGTATGTCAAGTTTGGTCACAACTTGACATACCAATTGGCCAAAATAGGAACTCGAAATCGATATTTATCGATTGCAGGATACAGGGCTTAGGTTCTCAGATCGACGAGTTCAAAGTTATGCCAAAAGATAGGATATTAAGAAATTAATAATGGCAACAGAAATAATATTATCTATTGAAAATAAATAAGAATTTCACACTGAAAGTAAGTAGATAGTAGATAGAGATTAAAGTATAATTATACCCTGAACCCATTCAAAATGGCTAAAAAGAGTATAATGTATTAGGGCAAATGTATGTAACAGGCAGAAGGCAGCAACTCCCGACCCCGTAAAGTATATATATTCTTGATCAGCATCAACAGCCGAGTCGATCTAGCCATGTCCGTCCGTCCGAATGCAAGGGTCTAAGAACCTATAAGAGCTAGAGACTTGAAATTTTAGCTGTAGGTCCTTCTAGTGGCCCGTTATCGAGAAATCGGGGAACTACTTTTTGTGAAATTGTTTTTTTGAAATATATGTATAACTGCTAAAGCAAATGAGGTTTTAGGATATCCCCCAGTCGGTAACTCCCGACTAGAGCATCTTACTTGTTTTTCTTTGGAAAATATGCAGGTGCCGCCGCTTTGGGCAACATGTTCATGAAATCAACCTCTGCGGTGCGTTGCCCACTTTCTTTTTATTGATCAGCAGCAGCAGCCGCAGCAGCCGCAGCAGCCGGGTCCAAATGAAATCATTTATACCTATGCTTGTGTTGGCTTGGGGGAAATTGAACAATTCAAGGTTCGAAATATTTGAAGAGGCATTTCACCCAAACTAGTTCCAAGTTAACAATTGTTGTCCGGGTCCGGGACAGGGTCCGGGTGCAGGGGAGAAAATCGCTTTCGCTTTATTTGGTAAACTTCGCTTTCGTATGTGCATATGTATATGTAAAGAGTTCGCGGGTTGTCTTAAGTATTTAAGTAAACTAAAGTTAATCGCTGAGCCCTTATGTTTTTGCTTATAATTATTTTCGTATTTTCAGATGAGCCGTACATTGTTAAGCCAACGCCCATCTTACGAGCGACAGGTGCAGATGGTAAGCAGCATATGTCTACTTCATTTCCCAGAGATGACTTCAGTTCATAACATCTCAATAAACCTTTGTAAATTGCTTCACCCGACTGATTGACTGACTGACTGACTGACTGATTGGTAATCAACGCACATCCCAGACGGAAAGAGCTCGAGACAGGAGAGGAAGGGGGGAAAGTTCATTCAACACATTTTACAAAGATTTTTTCATGCTTTTCGTGTAATCCATCTCACAATGGATTGAAATTCACTTCAGGATTAAAAATTCATTTCCAAGGTTCTTTTTGAAAATTAATTTCAAAGCACTTTTCACAAAATCAAACCTTTTATTTTCGGTTTTAAGTTTTATGCCAGAGCAAAAACAAAAATATGTTCGACTATATTTGCTTTTTAATTTGTAAAATTTCAAAAAGATTTTCAAATATATTTGGAAAATATAACTAGGGCAGTTCGGAGGGTAGGATGTACATTTTCTGAGATGGTCTGAGATGGGCGAAAGATTGATGAAGTTGGACCTGGGGACGTCGGAAAATACCAGATACCAGATAATAAATATATTATATAAATATATATAGATATCTTAGAACTACAAACTGCACAATTACATTTCTATGCACTGTTACTAAGTTAATAGCCAAAAGATTCAAGCCTATTCCGAATTTGTATACGCCGTAAGACCAAAAACTGCATTGTATTCTATATCTTCGGTTATACACACATACATATATATCGGAACAGGTTTGACAGGCATTTATGTACAAACTTAATAGAGTTCTAATGTTTTACGTACTTACTTCTTTTGTGTCACCTTTTCTTTATTTCTTTTTATGTAAATGATTTCACCATCTCTCTCTGCTGTACATTCTGGACATGTTGATTTAATCTCTTATTATTCTTCTTATTATTTATGTGTATATTACTTTTGTAAATATTTGTAACAAATTATCCCTTCAACCATATATATCCTCCTCTGTGTCTAATTCTCTATCAATCACCGTCTGTGTGTGTGTATGTGTATGTATGTGTGATTGACATCCTATTAGATTTAACGACTGTATTATTGGTAAATAACGACGGAGGCGGACGCCTAGGTGACAGTCACGGCCGATTTCTGTCGGTTCGTCCGGAAGTCGGTCTCCTCACATCAACTGCCCGCACCTTTATCCAGGAGGGCGTGACAACCGAGTATGCGACACAGGTTGTGGGCACCACCCTGAACAATGGTCGTCTGTATGCCCAGTACCTGAAGAAGAGCTCGCGGGTGCTCTTTGAAAATGGTCAGATGTCGCCCTCGGTCGTCACCAGTTGGGTGGGTGAAGGTGTTCCCCAAACGCGCTCCTACCTAGAAAGCCACAATGATCTTCTCGATGCCGAATCGCCGGATTGGCGGGAAATCGACGATAGGCTAGATCATCAATTTGTCGGGAATACGGATTACATTAAGCTTGGGCATGCCAGTCAATTGATGGAAGCTTCCGCTGCATCTTCCTTTGCCTCGACGGAACCAAGGAAAATTGTGGAAGTGCAGCTGGCCGGACGTACGGATGACAATGCCCGGAAAGTGGCTGCGCATAAAGTCTTGCCTATCGGCGATTTGCCAACGTTTACGGTCAAAAATCATTTTGAACCAAGCGGATATCAGACAATCGAAGGGGACATACACTCAACATCCGGTGGCGAACTGTCTGCACAGGCAGCGGAGGAAGAAGGACGCTCAGCAAAGGTTTACTATCAGGATCTAATGCAGGGTAGGAAAAGTGAGAAAACATCCTTGAACTCACAATCGAACCTGCAATCTCCTCCAGTTAGTCTGGCAAAGAGTGTTCCATCAACTGTTACCTACTATGGATTCGCTGAATTCACAACACTCGTGGGCGATAGTCTAATTGTTTTCCTACCGAGCACTGCGCAGCCCAGCTCCATCGTGGGCCATGTAACCTCAATCAAGGGAATGGCTACACTTAGAACGAGCGCAGTTCAACCGCAGGTCGCAAGCACAGAAAACCTCCTTGCCTCAAAGACGGTAGACAGTATAACTGCCAGTACAACTATAAATCCGTGGGCTGTTTTTGTGGACGCCACGGAGACAATGTCAACGGAGAGCAGCATATCGCCGACGACTTCAGAGCTAATAATGTCTGAAATTGGCCAGTTTTCAACTGCAACGCCTACTCTTGATTTGACAGCAAACGAGAAGGCTATCGAATCGAGCGATGCAAAGCCAATGTTTTCATTGCCAACGGACCAAGAAATTCTGGAAATCTACGCGTCTCTGGCCAAAGCTCAAGCAGCGGCTGCTCCTTCTCCCTCTCCCTCATCCTCATCCTCACCCGTATCAGTATCTGTCGAAACAGTGCAACAAACCCAACTGCCAAGCGTACAACCGGATGAGACTCATCTGCCAAGCGTCCAGTCGGACGAATCAAGTCTACAAGTGCACGGAGGAGCAACAACTATATTCATTGACGACGACCCCTTTGCAAATTTTGTAGAGCCCACTTCGGTGTTAACTATTCAGTCCACGGCAGCGACAGCGACAGCGCCAGAAATCATTGCCAAAACGACAGCCACATCAGAGGAGAAGGACATGACTTCCTACACAAATAACGATGAGTCAGAAGTGTCGACAACAGAGAGCTCCGAGGCTGAAGAAAACTCAACCACGCTCAGGTCACAGCTGACCGAGGATACAACAGACCCTGCACCTCCTGCGGATCTACCGCCGTCGCCCACACCGATAATTAGGGAAATAAGTAATCCAGATGAGGTGAAGTGCGCACAAATCAAGTCACAAGTGTTTTTAACGCAAATTCCAAAGTCTAGCATGGATTTAAGCACGCAAATAGAACCGGGACAAGACCTTCCGTTTGACATTAAGGAGACAACTAAATATTTCTGCATAGAGACCACACAGGCAATTGAGTCTCCACAACTGGAGAAGCCTACACAAACTTCCGTTGTGCAAGACTCGTCTTCCCTGACTGCGGCATCAGTACAAGTCCAAGTCCAAGAAGAAACAACCACGGTGGAGACGCAGACCGAGGTTGTTGTCACACTGAAAGAGGAAAGCTCAACCGAGGCGGAGACGGAGCCAGAGACGGAGACGGCGGAAGCGGTTATTGATGATGATTATGTTACCGAATCTGACAATACTCATCTAATTGATAATGATAATGAAAATGAGGACTATGATAATGATAGCGGCTCGGACGAGGTAGATCTTATATACAAAACTCTATACACAACCTACACGTACCTGACGACCTTTTTCCAAGGCCCATCCACAACTGTCTCTAGCCATACCGAAATTGTTACCAATGTGGTTACCTCTACACTCGATGCCGATAAAGATCTGAACACGAAATCAACGGATATTTTGGCGCAAATCGGGGAGAATGAAATCTCCGCCACTCGAACCCAAAACGTGGGCGCACAGGCTACGATAGCTTCGAAATATATGATTCCCGACGAACTGGAGAGCTTATTGCATGCAAGTGCCAATGATGAGCCTAGTTCGAGGGATTCTAATCAACAAACTAGCTATCTTGATGATACGAAATATACAAAAACATTCTTCACAACCTACACATATTACACGACAATTTTTGCTGAGAGCGAAACAGAGATAATGTCACGGACTGAGGTCTTTACCAATTACATAACCGAACTTGGTGTACCCAAAAAATCGATTGGAGCTGATCTGCCCAACGATATACTGGCATCTACAACGTCTCCAACCATAACCCAATCCGTGGCGGATTCCACATTTAATTCGTCAAACCCTGTTTCCAAACAACTAAATCTCAATCAAGACGAAGAGGATGGCGAAAAGCATGTTACACTGGTAACCGATGTCCGATCGAGTAGTTCCAATGGCGAGCAACAAGTTATTGGCAAAATCGGGGGGGCTGACGATCAGGTAAGTTCCGAGAGCAATACGGAAGAGATCCTGCCATCCGCAACGCTGCTCCTTCAGACCAGTTTTACAACCTTCACCTTCTACACAACGATGTATGTGTCGGATAGCACGAATGTCGTGAGTCGACTCGAAACTGTTACCAATATTGCTACGGAAACATTGCAGCCAACCAAAGTGTTGACCCACGAGGAGGCCACGCTGCCAATTACATATTTCACCACATTCACGTATTGGACTAAACTGGCCAAGGACGGAGAGATCACCACAATTAGCAGAGAGGAAACCATTTCGAATGTGATCGAGCCGTCAATTCGTGTAGCCCTCGGCTCTGATTCCAGCTCAAACTCGATTTCGGACTCGACTTCAATGCCGACAACCATATCACAGACAAGAGTTGGCTCGGATAATGCGATAAGCACAAGTGAAACTGATGTATCAGAGCCGACAACCTTCTATACCACATATACGTATTACACTACCTCATATGAAGCTAACAAAACTGTGACGGATTCTCGCTTCGAGACAATCACGAATGTGGTAACACCCAAAAGCGAGCCGATCACAACTTCTGCGCTGAATATTGAACCGACAACACCAATATCTATATCAGAAAGCGTCTCAGGGCTCACAGAAACACAGGATAGCAAAAAGAGTGATCTGATATTTTACGATTATAAGCATATAATCGATGCGGAAGGAGTGAGCACCTTGTATTTTACAACTCAGATTCAATCAACGGTCGATGGCGAGGGCAAAGCCATTGAGGTAACCAGCAGCACGTCCAGCTTGTCCATCGATGAGGAGAAGAAAATGAGTTTGTCCACGGCGTTGGCCATGGAGGGGACGACAGATCAGAACTCAGCTTCTTCTCGCCAATATAAAACTGGATTGGTTAGACTAATCGAGGGCACGCGAATCGGCAACAGTACGACGACCCTGTATCAGTCCAAGGTGATTGGCACCATCATAGACAGTCGCTATGCGCAGATTATCGAGAGCACATCCAGTTTCATCTTCGAAAAGGCCATAACAGCTGCGACCGTGGTACCAAGTGCAACTGTTGAGGACACGATGATCAGCAGCACGCAGAGCGTCAGCCTGCAGTCTATGGCTTCAGTGGAGGGCAGCATTGCTGGCGAAGGTGTTACCGAAGACCCGAGTCAGGAGGAGCACGACTCAGATGATGCTGATAATGAAAACAATGCTCGACAACCGTTTCAGTCAAAGAAACGCACGTTTGCGCCCGTAATTAGACCGTTCGCCTCTCGGAATAGGCCAACATTTGCGCCAAAGCACAAAACTCTCAGTCCAAGCAGTGCAACAATTATAACCAGATCCGACATAACACCGACAATAACGGCGACGCCAGCTCTCAAATCTGTGGGCAGATATAGTTCATCTCGAAGGGGTGCCATTTCCAATGCCCCAAACAATCCGATTGACAATGGTCCGGCATCATCGACATCGTCCAGACGGCTTTTCGGACGGCCAATAAAACCGTCGACCAGTTCCGGCTCCGGCTCAGGAGTTAGCCAGAGTGCGGTAAGCACACAACAAGCGAGTTCAGGTTTCGCTCCTTCCAGAAACCGTTTTGCTTCCTCATCACGTGCTGCCCCAATATCCAGCTCGAGACGGCTCAGTATAAATGCCTCCTATCGCCCGTCCAGCAGTCTCAATTTCCGTGCTTCAGCCCTGAATGTGGCCAACTCCAAGCAACGCATTAAGCCATCCTTACTGAACGGCCAGTCTATTGCGTCAACGTTAGCTCCAAAGCCGGGCAGTTCGGACGGCTTCGACGCCGAAGAGGAGAGTTCCACGGAGGAGCAGACACAGGCTAATGAAGAGGATGAGAAGGCAGCTCAGAATTCCAGACGTAATCAGAACCCACTATTGCGCTTCCGTCGACCTCTCAATCGACCCAGCGGCTTCACGCCCGCCGCACGTTCCAATGCCAGTCCGGCTACCATATCGCCCAGAAGGAATCCGTTGTCCGGACGTGCCAAGTCAACAACAACCACAACAACGACAACGACAACGGCCAGGCCACGCCCTCGAAGCTTCCAGCGACCTACCATATCCAGTCTTCAGGCACGAGCCAGACCACAAAGCAATCTCTTCCCGCCACGTGGACTGTTCCAGCAGCAAAAGGAACAAGTGCCAGCAGACAATGGTGAAACAAATGATGCTGAAAACGAATCCGACTATGATGATGATGAGGAGGGAGAACAGGCCGATGGAGATGGAGATGATGTGGAGAACGAGGCCAGACGCCGTCGCAGTTCAAATAAAAAGACAGCAAAGCCAACAATTCTAACGCGTAAGCGCCGGCAGGCGGATAGCCTAAATAGAAGTCGTTTCCGATTTCGTCGCCCGAAAACCGTGACAACCGAGGAGCCCATCCCCGAAGAACTGCCGGAAACAAGTACAGCACGTGCAAAAATCAATTCTCGCTTTGGCTCCAGGTACCAGGCCAAGCAATCGAGCACAAACGCGCCGCCCACTACGAGCCATCGGTCGATTCGTCCCACAAGACCCACATCCCCGCGAACACAGTTTACGCTACGAGAGAAGGATACCACAATAAAGAGCATTACCCGGCCGGGTGGAAGTTCCTCGAATTTTCGACGCCAGCAACAGCCGGCCATACGACGTAATCCGACTGTCTCCAGTTCCTCGAATTCCCGCCGACTAAAGAGCTACAGCAATCACAATAGCAATAACAATGCAGAGAGCTCCAATCTTCGAACCTCCAGCGGATCGCGCTCTCGGAATGGCAATACGAACGGTGCGACCAGGGGCCGGGGCACAATGCGCGGCAGGAATCGCAACGAGTACAGCTTGGAGACGCCGCCCCCGGAACTGGGATCGCTGTCAATCACAGTTACGCATCTGATACCGGCGGAGGTGACGGTACCCGTTGTAAACGGTCAGGTGACCGAATACAAAAACATTGTTACGGCCAAGACAAGCATTGAGGTTCTGGGACCGCATCAGTATACCCAAAGTCTGGGCAACAATGGGCAGACGTCGCTGTTCCTAACCCGCGAAGATTCCAGCGTGAATGCAGCCGGGGCAACGGAGCTGACACGCTATTTGCTGCAGGACTCGCTGACATCGACAGTCACATTTACACCGACCACAATTCGCGGCAGGAAGACTTCCTTCTCGCACGTTTTGCCCTCGACCGTGTACTCGGTGGAGAACGTGGTGTCCACGCTGCAGCCCCAGATAGCGGCAAATGCGCCGCTGGCGAATATCTTGCTGTCGCAATTGTTGTTGGGCAACATCAATTTGCCGAGCAATCCTCTCCTGGGTGCTCTCGGGCAGCCGCAGGCTCTAGGCCTGGGCACGGGCACGGGCTCAGCGGTAGTGGAGCCATCCTTGCCAGTTACGGAATATCGCACCCATACGTCGACCTATGTAACCACCATATACGACGGCAAGTCCACAATTGTGCCGATCACTTTCCAAGGCAAGAAGATTTTAACAACCGTCTTTGATACGACGGCACAGACAATAACAGCCACAGAATACAGCGTGGACACAATCATAAATACACCGAGCCCGCAGACACAACAACAGCAACTGCAGCCATCCGGACAGGTCGCCCAGGTGAACAGCCTTCTGCTGCAACAGTTGCTACTCCAACAACAACAACAGCAGCAGCAACAATTGCAGCTGCAACTGCCTGCTCAGATAATGCAGACGACGTCGCCGCAGATCCTTTTGAGTGAGAACCTGCAGGATCTGGAGGAGGGAACACGATTCGATGCCGACGATAATATCGATGATATCATAAAGCCAGCCGTTGGCCATGACGATCATCACGCGCATTCCGGCAAGAGCCGCAAAAAGCCAAGGAAATCGAACAAGGGTCACAAGCGCAACAAGCAACAGTTGCCTCGAGGAGGATCGGGAGAGGAGGATCAGGAAAGCAGTGTGGTCACGCTCTATGTCTCTGGCCGCAGGCCAGGTGAGTTCAGCACCATTTTGTCCACGGTGCACAATAGCCACGAGCACCTGGCGCCATCCAGCCTGCACAAGAGACACGCCCAGACGTCTGCACTATATAGTCCGGAGGATGAGTATGAGTTTGGGGAAAGCGAACGGGTGCTATCCTATTTACGACCTCAAGAACAGTTGGCAAAGAATTTGATTAACTCCGATTTGGATGAGGATTGTGAAGATTGTGCATGGAAGGATCATACGGCTTCCCTGGAGAGCATCATTGGCGATGTCGATCTGTGGTATGCCAAGGCAACGAAGCAGGCGAAAGAGCCCTCATTGAATACACAAGAAGCGTCCCTCTTGTCCAGCGACAACGAGAATAATATCAATCAATCAATATATTTTTTAGCATAAATGACCTCGCTGAGTTGTTCCCACTTCAGTTGCAGGTCACAAATACTACACATTTGTTTACACAATATCCTCAAAGAAATAAAAGTCGGATTTCCAAGCGAGAGGTCATCGGCTCTCCGACCCGGCCCCGACTGCGTAAGGTCCTTGTGCGACGCAAGCCCCACAAATCTGTACTCCCAACACTAGTCAATAACAACAACAATCGTAGCGAAATCGATTCAAAAGGCAGATCCGAGCCGCAGACCACGCAGCCAAAGAAACTTCGTGTTGTAGTTTTCCAGCATAGAAAGAGTAGAAACCATACAAATAATACATCTAAAACGCAACGTTTCCCAATTCTAACCATGTCAAAGTTAACGTTAGCGTCAAGCTTAGCCACACTTCAAACGGAACGTTTGCCAACACTAACCATGTCAAAGTTACCGTTAATTACAAACTCAGCCACATTTCAAACGGAACGTTTGCCAACATTATCCATGTCAAAGTTAACGTTAACGCCAATGAAAGGCGCCACCAAGCGACCCAGAAGGCGCAAGCAAAAGCAACTTAGTAATAGAAACCATCAATTATCTATTCCCGAGCGGGTTACCGAGACCCTGCAACTGATTACCACAACAAGTACTGAACTATTCACACGAACCTATACATATGTCGTGGAGCGGGTGCACAACGATCAAACCGAGCTAGTGGAATCCATCTCAACGTTTACCCGAGTGCAAACCCGAACTCTGCCCGCGACACTGACAATAACGCGTACTCAACTAAATGATGTTTCGGCAATTGCCACACAACAACCTTGAAATCTTACCGAAATTAATCTCAGTAGGGTTACGTGGAAGCAGGGACCTAAACTTGATACTGGATAATCCAATATAACCATATATTGCCTATCAAAATAAATTTTGATCGAATCTTCTTTGAGTATTTGTTTTGGCTCAACCTTTGCTATGAATCTTTTATTAACAATTTATTAAAGTTGAACAACAACTTTAATTGTTTTAAAAATAACAAATATTTAAACATTGACAAATTAAAGCTCAAAATTTATATGCAACTAATTAATTAATAAATTATTTTATAAACAATAAATAATAAATAAAAACTATTCAATAATTGATGCAAGCTTTGACGGTCCCTGGCTAAAAGGTAATACATATTTTTACATCATACATATGTATATTTGATGTAACTTGATGTATCTTGATGTATCACACACACATACACATTATATACGCATGTATATATATACATTTATATACTCTTCTTTGTTAACTTCAGATCTTAAGTTTATTTATCCTCCACGCCCGATAATTATACTATACGTATATATGTATATGTATATGTATATGCATATGTATATGTATACTTATATGTACATATATATGTGTATTGACTCCTTAAAAAATATACCATATGCCAATAAAATGTACATAATAATAATAGCTATGCATATAAGTTCACGTTAACTGAAGTCTAAATTGTACATTTTAAGTTAATTACTTTTGTTCGTTAACTTTCAGTCTATATCCGGGCAATTAATACAAAATAATCAACAAATTTCTTGATTAAGTATGTATAAAATGGGTTTGTTAATATTTTGTAATTTTGATGTACGTATGTATGTATGTGAATTGTATGTTAAGAATGTTACTTAATCTTAAAACATAAATTAATGATAAACATGCAAGTTTATCTTGTGTTTGCAATTATATATATATCAACATATTTTCTGAAAATAAAATTATCGATTTCGACAACATTCTATTACATAAAATAAAAATACTTCATTTGCCTTGGATTTCTCCGAGCAGAGGACACAAACTTAACAAATCAAATTGAATATTTATTATATATACGTATGTATTTATAACTAGGACGACGAGCCAAACGGAACTAACAATGCTTCTCTCTACATGCAGATATTATATTTATATATCTTTTCCCGTTATAGTAAAACCTACGAAAAATATAATTCATTTGCTTCCAGAAATTGCATTATACTTCTCTCAGCTCTTTTTCCAGAATTCTAAATCCAATAACTACTTTGCTTGGCATCCAGAAGAATCTCTTAATAGAGAGACAATTTAATAAGTTCCTTTTGGAACGGATGTAAATGGATTTATTCCTTTCTCGATTATTTTGTTCGTGACTCTAAAACTGTAGGCCCAAGGCATTGAAATGGCCCAATTGCCCCGATATTGCACTTGATTATTATTGATTATTTGTAAAACTGTAAAGAGAAGTCATGTAAATATGCGCATAATTTGTACACTTGTAAAAAGGCCGCCCCCATTTATAGTTGTGCGCATAAATGTCCACTAAAAATGTCCAAATAAAATTCTTGTAATTGATGCAGGCTACAATAAGAGACACGTTAAACACTATACAACACATAGCACTAAAAGTGAATCAACTGACACAATGTCCCGCCTTCAGAATATCCGCATGCTAGCTGACACCAACCATTTGTCGGTTGGGGTCACCTTTGGGGACATGTCGGACAGAAGCTTGGATGAGGCCAGATTCAATCTGGCGACGCATGTTATGTCGAATGGCGTCGAGCTAATAATTGCCAGCGACAAGCTCAAGCATGTGGATACGGTTCACGGATTCGTATCCAGCGCATCCTCCTCGCGGCACAGCCAACTGAAACCAGTGACCCTTGCCCCCAGCACACTTAAGAATCACATGATCTTGGCTTTGCCTACCAGCAAACAGGTAATCGAATGTCTACAATAATCATATGTCATCTCTTAACTTCTTCTATTTGTCCCTGCTAGGAGAACTTCACAATTCCAACAGATGAGAATCAATTTATTACAAAGACCTGCCTGACGACCTACACATACCACACAACCTACCTCAACAAAGGAAGCACCACGGTGGAGAGCAGAGAGAAGGTTGTCTCCAATCGGTATACAGAGGAGCGCAACTTTTTGCGAGCCAGCACGCAATTGCCGCTAGGGGTGACTCTTTCAAATGTAAGCATATTTGTTTGGTATATAAAATACCTGAAGAGGGGTGTGCTATTCGAAAATGCACGTCTAGGAAATACCCTATGAACCCTGCGCCGAGCTACCTTTACGCACGCACGCCGTTTCGGTTCTTACTGTCCGATCCGAATCCAATTTAGAGAATATAAATCCTGCCGTAGAAACGAGCGGTCGAAAATTAAGTTAAATGGAAAACTTTCGGCGTGCCGATTAAAGCCCTTCTTTCTCGCTTAAATATTTGAGATTTCGCGATATTCTTCTTCATAATAAGCATATATACATATATAATTATTTATATATTTCTAATATTTATAGACGCTCGAGCTGGCGGTAGGCATATTTCCAACTACATACCACTACTATAACACGCTCAAAGGCAACGATTTGGTCATCACATCGAGCTACACGGTAATTAACACAGTCACCGGACCGGAGGATTACATATCATATTTACAGCCTTCAGAGGATGCGACCCCCATGCTGGACACAAACACATACTACACTCCGCTTGTCCTAACGAAAACCATACAAGACGCTTCGGAGTCGACAAAAGTTGTAACCGACGAGAATATTTTGACTCAAATCGTTGTCACGGAATCGATTCCGGCACATGGTGCAACAAGGCTTCAATCGATCCATGTTTCGAGTGACAACAAGTTCGATGCGACAAGTTCGGTAGACGTTCAGATCTATGCAACAAAAACGTATTGGACTACGGTTACCTATCTAGCAACAGCCACACAGCCGTCGTCCAAGGAGGAAGCTGATAATTCGAATAGCTTCCAGACAAAGGTGATCGTTAATGTTATGACGGACATCGTGCCGGGTTCGCTATTGGGACCGGAGCTTTTGTCCAAGTTCTCTACGGAGCTAATGCAGAAAAAGGGCAAAAACAATCGAAAGGTTCTGGTTACCCTGGCTACTTTGGTAAGCGGGGAAACCCTGCAAGTAACTGCAGTTAACATGCCAAAGGAAGCGCTGACGGCAACCTACGTAACCCAAGTCCAAGGGTCATTGAGTACTAGTCCAGACCATATTAGACAAAAGTCAAAATTCGCCATTAAGCCAAGTACAATGCAAAGTAACATTAGAATAGAAAAAACGAAAAATCAAAGCGAATTAGATTCACAGCACGACTCAGCTACAGAAGATCAAAACCCATCGGAATCCGAAACGAATGATATATATCTTAGGCCTCCTTCGGCGCCGACCGTCGAACAATTAATTGGATCTTTGAATCTACAAAGATTTCGACCAGTCTTTGATGTGATGGCTGAGCTGTTGCAGAAGAAAATCGTGAAAAAGCCAAGTCAAGCCAAACCGAATCCGATTAATCCAAACGACAGGAAAAATCAAACAAATAATAATATCTCGAGTCAAGGACAATTAGAAGAAAAGCCCGTTTACATACCACTTAAGTCGGCTAACTCGCAAACCGAGCAGAGCCCGAGCCCCAACCCGAATGCATTGACCAGCTACAACTCGGATATTAATAGCTCCAACAATAAACTGGACATTAATCTTAGCAGGTTGGCGGCGCACAGTCTGCACATCAATCCCCCGGAAGCGGAGACGGAGCTGGACTTTCCCGATGCACCGGTCGACAACAGCTGGAGGAACAACAACAATATTACGCTTAAACCAAATCCATTATTGGGCTACCAGAACTTAATGCTTAATAACGGTATACCTATACGACCGGGCGAAATTATAAATGCCAACGCCGATGTCATAATTGGCAGGCCAAACGGCATAGGAGCTCAATTCTCAGCTCCACACATTGAAGAGTCTCCGAAGAAGACGGCGATTAATTATAATGCGCCGCCATTTAAAAAGAAAACCTGGATACCTCCGCCTCCACCGCAAATTCCACTTTCACTTACCCCGCCACGTCTCATTCCACTCGTTCACGAACGACCAAAAATTAATCGCAATCAGCAAAGGGTAATCGGGGAGAGCTACAGCAATATACTGAGGCCACCTGCGCAAGTCTCTCAAATATATCCAGAGTTCAGCACAACATCTTCAATATATCATTTCCAATCGCCACCTGCCTCACACAATCGATTCCCAGTGTTATACAACAATCCAATTGCGAGCATCTATGGATCACAGCAGGTTATTATTAATTTGAATTCGGAGCTGAATAACAATGAAATTTTGGAAATCAAACAAATACCTCAGATATTCAGCACACAGCTAGCTTCGGTCACAACATATCCAATGTCCGAAATTAATTACTACAGGCAGCCGCCCCCAAAGACCTCAATAGCTCCGACATACTCGGCCCATCACCACATAAATCTGAAAACGGATGTCCTCAGTCATAATGTTAACATGAATGTCCCGCCCCTCACGTTTAAAAGAGAAAACGAGAACTTTCCACTTGCGACTGCAGTGCGAGGACACATTCCCCCGCCGAATATGCCACTGATAAAGATACCTCTCAATAAAGCCCATGTCGAAGTACGCCTGACACCGCAAAACAACAGGCTGGCTGTCGAGCCACTCGACCCACTCGATCCACTCGATCCACCCGAGCCAGATCGAATAGCTGGTCCGAATATCAAGCAACCATTCAAGCAGCGCAATCAGAACTTTTCGAAAAACATTGAAAGCCTGTCAATGCATGATCCTAATACAAGCTTTAGCAGCAAGACAATAAGTTCCAAAAAGCCGCACAATAACAATAACTTCTATTCCAATCCAAAAATATTGGCAAATAGTCCACAATTTAATTCAGCAATAACTAACAAATTGACAAATCACACAAACCAGTGGAATAAAAGTGAAACACGAATAATGTGGCACGATCCGTTTACATCGGGTGCGACCGACTCCGATCAGGCAGCGACCAATTTGATTAGCTCGGAAATCAAAAAACGCCCAAATTTGGTATACCTCAGGCCCACATTAGTGGGCGAGGCTCCCATTAATGTGCTCGATAATTATGGTGAAGATCAAAGCGCCTACAATTCGAAATACAATTTATCAAATGAAAATCTTTCTCCAACCGCAGACATGCAATTGCCCAACCTCGTGGCTTCCAAACCAGAGATAAGTTTGCAGTCTTCCAGTTCCAAGAATATAGCTCCAGCTCAATCAACTGTAAATTCGTGGTTGTCCCTCCATACTCCGTACGGCAACCAATCCGTCCGCTCCAGTTCGAAGAATATAGCTCCACTTAAATCAACAGTGGATCCTTGGTTGTCTGTCCACACTCCAGACAGCAGCCAATCCCTGCGTTTGGGCCAGCCTTTTGTCAAGCACAAGCCGCCGGCTCAGTCAAAAGTGAAAGGCGACAGCCCAAAAAAGATTTTCGTGGCAACTGGCGAACGCTTTAACTTAAGGCCAATTGCGACAAGCCAAATTATGGAGAATGGCGAATTCTATGCCGGCAAACCAACTAAAATAATTCAGAACAACCTGCTGCCGCCTCGCCTGGCAACATATTCAAAGACAAGCAGTCCCACAAGGATCTATGGCTCTGAAACTGTAGTCGGATTACAGCCGCCGCCAACTCCACCCTTCCCATCTCCAACAAGAGCTAAGGAGACATCCTATAGATATTCCACATCATCAACGATTAGGAACATGAAGTCCACAGAAATAGTAGCCCACAGTTTCCAAACCAAAATCAATTCGGGCTTAAAAGTAATTACGCCGAGTCCAGAATCATCGATAATAAAAAATTCAATACATTTAGAAGACAGCAGTACCCAAGATCTTTTTACAAGGCCAAAAAGCTCGTCTATACCCAAGTCAAATGTGTCCGAATCTTCAATTGCATCCGCTTCCAACACGATTCGCAAACCGTCAGTCACAAAATTGTCCACTGATTCGAAGCTAATTAGAATTTCCAGCACGGAGTCTCTTCTGCCTCTTAAAGGGCTAACTAGCACACATTATTACAATGAGAATATCAAAAATTCTTCTGACTATTCCACTTATAACAATAGCCAAAGCTCATTACACTTACTTGAATCGTCGGAAGCGGCGCTGTCGACGGAAAGGAAAATTCCAACTGGAGAATCGTATAGCAATGGGGTTAAGGATAAAATAACGGACATGCTCGATGATACCACCTTGACGAAAATGCAAAACGTAATTTTTAAATCAGTTGAGCCCGTTACCACGAAGAAGAAAATTACACTTACCTCAAAAACGTCGCCAGCTTTGATGGATGACACCAAACTTACTCAAAGGGTAACCAAAAGTCGGATGGAAGAGACAAAAGTTATTCAAAGGGTAACCAAAAGTCGAACAACCGATTCCATTCATACAAAGTCGAGGCCGTACACAATAATGCCCACGACCACGACAATGAAGATGCAATCCGATATTTCCAGCATTTTAGTTGTAATGACAAAGGCCACTGGCAATCAGAATAGCAATAGCATTGATTTGGAGGTACCCTTGGATTATGATGCCAGCATATCTTTCGAGATCCCGACACGAGACGAGGAAATTCTGCCGCCCATTAACGCGAACAGTGTTCTACTCGGAGGTATCCTGATAGCCACGCCCTCGAAGACGCATTATACCCAATACCCAAACATGACCTCATCGGATGCATGCAATCCGGCCTGCAAGTCCAATAAAAATGAGATATGTACCAGCATATCGGAATATGTGAATCGCTGCGAATGCCGGCTGGGATTTGCACGCATGTTCCCAGATCGACCATGCAAACGTAAGTTCTTTGATTTCCTTTAATATATATGATGTAAAATATAAACGTTCGTTGGCTTTATATTGTCATGCTTGTCCGTTGAATTGAATTCTTTATTCTTCCTCTTTTTGTTTTTGTTTGAAGTATCGATATTGGTACTGCTATCGATACTTCAGGCATTGCACTGGGCTGCTTATTATCTTATTATATAATTTGGTCACATTGATTTTTTTATCCACATTTATTTTTTCACATTTTATTTTTTCAGCCACATATACGTACGAGATGCAAATACCAATTACTAGAGTTGGAAATTACCTGCTTAAATTTAGCGACGAGTTTCTAAACAATTCAACAAACCAATATCGACATCTGAACTCAATAATTCTCGATGCTATCGATCGCATGGTCATGCAGTCCGACTTCCGTGATGTATACTATGGTGTCCAATCGAAAGAAATCTACTCCAACAGAGATGGCGCAGTGTTGGGCTGTTTTTTGCTGCAGGTTTAATATTAAAACCTATATGTATATATAAATATATAATTAATTAATTAATTAATTATTTTAGTTGTCGGAGAACAGCAACGAAAAACGCTTAGAAACCGTTTTTAAGAAATACCTGCGCCAGAGTAACTACAGTATTGGAGGAACTGAGTTATATACGTCCAAGGAGGATGTAAACATGCTGTCAATTAAAGGTAAATTACTATTGGTGTAGTATTGGTATTTATGCCAAAAACACATTGATCAATACATCCCCAATATCTATCTATAATTTGAATTTAAATTGAACAAATCCACGGTTAAGCTTTGTTATCGATGAGTATGAATATATAGCTCTGTTAAATGTAATATCGATAGTATCGATATTTTCAATGAGCAAGCGATCACTTTTTGAAAGATTGTGAAACCGTGCGGTTGTGCAAAAGAATAGAAACCCGCAATTCATACTATACAATAATATATATATATATATATATATATATATATATATATATATATATATATAATTTATTTAGATTTCGACGAATGCGCCCACGATGAGTTCAATGATTGTTCTACTCATGCCCACTGCTTCAATTTGGTTGGCAGCTACACCTGTAGCTGCCCCGACGGCTATGTGGACATATCGGATAATCCAATTTATCCGGGCCGTCAATGTTCGGATCATATAGTTGGCTGCGATAAATGCAACTACCATGGCAACTGCGTTACTCCAACTTTAAATGGGACTCCAGTCTGCGAATGCTTTGCTTGGCACGCTGGCGCCATGTGTCAGTTGAATTTAAAGATTCTGCTAATCAGCCTCATCGCAATAGGCACCGTATTTATCGTGTTGCTCGTCTGCGTGCTGCTGATCTATACAAGACGCCGGGTGCGGGGTGGTGGCTCGACGTCGAGGCCCATATTTATCACGGCCTCCAATTACCATCCCAGCATGTTGACCACGTCCAGCAACAAATCGGGCATGTCCTCCGCAGCTCTCATACGTAAATGCGGCAGCATGGAGAAGCATGTGATTTTAAATGATTCGAATAGCGAATCTAGTCACAATTCTGGGCCATATTCGTTCAAGGTAATAGTTGATTGGAGACTGGGGACCCCGTTCCGAACCCCCTTCAAATCGTAACATTTTTTATATAGACCCTTTTTTTAAATTTATTAGGAATCCAATCTCTGCGCAGCGGATACTGTCGAGCCGGAACAATCGGATCGGTCACTTACGGTGATGATTCCGCGGGCCAAATACTATCACCCGACAGTTTTGCCGCATGCACAACTGAAGCAGCACGAGTTGACACTGGAAAAAGTCGATAAAACAATTCTATTCAAAGGGACGCCACAATTTTATGATGGCAAACAAAAAGGAACAACGGCAGATGCGTCTGAGTCCTTTGGCAAGGAGTGTGCTGCCCAAAACAGCGGCGCCCTAGTCTCTGCCGGCTTTGAGGTGTCTGCAATTGTAAGCGATCGAGCAGTTCAATCGAGCCAAACAGTCGAGTGGAAGGAAAATGGCAATGAGCAGACACATCAAAAGATATCCAGAGCTAACTTGGAAGCCATTCTAAATTCCGGGGAGTACGTTTCCAACGGAAATTTCCAAAAATGTTCTCCAAATTCTAATCCTATCAATTTCAGGGATATTCACAGAATGAGCTCCTGGATGTCTAATATTCCCACGAATGCTATGTAAGTGAGGGCAGTAAGAAGGGCAATTTATATATAATTAAGTTGAAGCTATTCATTTTAAGTTTTCAAAATCTAATCATCGTGATACAAAGGTTGAAGGTTGACAAAATTCATTTAAGAGGGTAGAGTTAAATTTTCTTCGGTTTTTGAAGCTTAAACTTGGACTGGGCAAGGATGGGCGGTACCTGCTAGTATTATGTTATTTTTTATGATCGGATCCTTAAATTACTTTCCTTTTAGATCAGCCGATGTGCGGTCATTTGATGAAACGACAGTCCAGGCTGTAACCAAATCGATGCATCTATGTTTCGACAAACTGGCGCAGAGTACGACAAATGAGGTAATATAATATATATATATAATAGGTAAATTTATGGCTAACATCTTAAATCGGTTTAGGAGGCGAACACAATGACAGAGCGAGATCTTGGCTCTACATTTTTGCTGCCGCATACACACCTTTACAAGCCAGAGAAGGTATACCAATATCATATATATATATATAATAGGCACTAATCGATTGATTAATTTTAGCTCGAGAGTGACCTGTCCGGCTTTGACTCGTTATAGGATATACCATATAAACATTGAAGCAGAGTCAACTCTTAAGATTAAACTTAGATTAATAATACTTAGTTCTTTGTTATAACATTTTTTATACTCGACGCGCTATTGTAACATAATTCACCACGAAGGCAGGATACCTCTAGGTTTTCGTATTTGTTATAATATTGTTATGGCGAACAATGAAATATTTTATAGATATTTACACACGTCACCCATTCAAAATTGGTCAAAAACTTTTTATAACTGTCCAAAGTATGTTCTTACCTACATTTCTAATTAACCGAATCCGTCTTTGATCTGTCAAAAAAATCTGAATATGGTGAATTTCGGTTTAAGTCGTTTACATTCCTTTGGTTTCGCCGGCAATTTCAATTTGTACACTTAGCAAGATTTAAGGAAAGAATCACAAATGCATTTATTGAAATCAGTACGAATTTATGCTGGGAACAGGGTAACTACCAGTCGGGCACATCCCTGTTGTCTTAATTAGTTAATAGGGCCAGTTAGTTAACTAAAAGCATACTTTTCTTGCCCTTGTGAATATATAGATATGCCCATAAAGATGCATTTTAATGTAACGTTGCATTTACTTATGTTGAATTTAACTCCAACTAAATAATAAGTCGATTAGCTATCAATTTTACAATCAAAAAAGAAAAGAAAAAATGACTAGCTTAAAAGAATTTATTGCGTTTATTGTGTTTTTAAATTATAAAATAAATTGTGTGCCAGCAGATAATCTGTAAGTCAACCAAAATATTGCCTTATTATGCATAAAATGTAAAATTGTAAAATATTTAATGAAAGCAATCCTTAAATATTTATTATTTATCTAATAAAATGTTTTCTAAGAAAGCTAACTATTTATACTTAAACTAAGCCCGAAAAGAGTTTCAAGCTCTTGAAACCCTTTGCTATAGAAACTAGATTAGTGATCCGGTATTTGTAAGTATACTAACTAGTTAGAACGACTAACTAAGTATTTTTATAATTGTACTGCTGTAATTTGTAAAGAATCTGACAGTACTTGGCATTTATGATTTACCAAGTTTTTTTTAGAGCTTGGCTTATAATAACTAAGTAGCTAAAACATTTCTCCTTTTTACTATACAAGTTCTAGACAGAAATAGTATCTGAGCTGTACCCTTTATAACAATTGCTACCCTTTCGAGTGTCGGCCGAATATCCTGATGGGGTGTAAAGTCCACAACTGGCAATTATGAGAACTAGTATCTAGTCGAGGGTGTATGCGACTAGCGTTTGCCATGTACCCATCTAAATTTTGGAAATAAACCTAGACTGTGCATATTTTGGAAATTTAATACATCCAGGACTATATGCTTAAGAATATCAAGGATCTGGAGAGCGAAGGAGGCATTTCTTGGGGTCAATTGGCGAAGCTTACTGCTGCCTGGTTACATAAGTTGCACAGAGCCATGGATACCCATTCGAATTGTGGTTACAAGGTAGATGAATAGGGGTTGATATAGGGTTGTGTTAGAAGCTTTTTTCGTGTCAAAATGGACGGTGGTCGATGCCAGCTCGTTGCCCGTCGGCTAATGCCACGAACATATGCCTAGATGGTATATTTAGGGGTTCGGGTACATTTCTTAGTTAGCCGTGCAGAGGCGTCTGCGTCGGGGGTTCAATGGGTAACGTTCAACAGTCGCCCACTCGGCTAAAACATGCTGGGTCACTGAACTTTTCTGACCACTTGCGCGTAGCCGAGAATATGTACCTGGCCGAACCTGACCCTATATGACCAATATTCCCAGCTCAGCGATACAATCTGGCAATCTCGCTCAATATAACTATAACTAGGGGTTGGCAAAGGCCCGCTGACCAGAGGTACACAGGTATACAGGTGTAGAGAGCTGTACACAGGTGTAGTGACTAGTCGCCCAGCAGTGTAAATCGAGCAGCTCGTCCAAATACTAGTATATTATTTCTTGTATCAAATACTGGCAAAAACAAAATAATACATTTTTGTTCTTAAAAAAAAGTTATTCATATATTTTTGGATTATATAAAATTGAATCGAGTATAAGTTAATACGTGATATTTGCAAAAAAGGTACTGTAAATAAGCAAGGTCCTTATGTTTAAGGCTTGCGTTTAAAATGATTATGTATAATTCCCCCCCAAGTGCTAATCTATGCAAGGGATATTTGCATAAGAGTATAAGAGAATAAGCGAAGACACACACATGAATATAACATAATAGAAGACCCGCGTATAATGTGTATTTAAATAATCTACCAAACGAACAAAAAGAATCGCAGGTTATTTAACAATCAGTTTCCGAGTGAATTGACATTTAAATGTCTTCGATATTTGTAGTGACTAATATACTGAAAATATAATGAATGACTCATAGAAATTTCCTATTATTGCAATTTTGGAAAGTCCCAGCATGCTTGGAAAATCAGAATTGGATAATAAAAATAACTCATTTGAATTGTGATGATTTTTAATGAATGATTTGTCTTTTACAAACGCTTTATCAAAAGGTTTGTGAATCAGATCGACTTTAAACTTATGTTTAAATATTAATCAATGTGCATTTTGATTGGTTTTGGAAAATGAGTTCTCCAGGTTGAATGAAGTTGAAATATTGTTGCGAGAAAAAAGAAGAACATTGCAATTTTAGTCAGTTGTCCATGTAATGGCATTTATAAAGTTAGGTGCGTCATATTTCCCAGTCCTCAGACCTCAAATGGAATCGAAATAGAGCTTATATTTTCCATTAATAAGGCGATAACTTAATATTTCATACAACTTAAATGTACGGTAAAATATAAGACGTACATATCAAATGTTAAATAAAATATAAGACGTACATATATAAAATGTATGGTAAAATGTAGATGGCAACATATAAGCTCCCCACATTTACATTTCAAAATGGCGTCGCCAAGCTCTTTCCAGCGCATCCGCGCCCCAGCCAGTCGCAAACGCCTTGCCACCCTTTTGCGACGAACGACGCATCGTGTTCGGGCCAATCACGACTTTCGAAGTTCTCTGAGCTGTAAAAAAGAGCCAATGAGAGCTTTCGTCGAGCGTGTCGCCGATTAGCACAGATAACCTGTATCCAGAGCACACACCCATAAACTCGCACACTTTGCGTCTCATCCCTATGGCAGTTAATGGCCGCCTTAATGCAATATATATATACAAGCCTTTAAAACAGAGTTTAATTATTATTCTTATTATTATTTTTTCTATTGTTGATTAGTAAACGAAACAGAAACGCGGAAATGATTTCGGCAGCAAAAAAATTGAAAGAAAGCGGAGGATTGCGGCATCTCGTTGGAGCGCCAGAAGTGGATGAGTCGGACGAGGAGCGCGAACTGACAAATTTAAACTGGCTACTCAGAAACCAGAATCTATCGTGGCCAAAAACAATTGATGTGAACTCTGAAGATGATGTCAATAGCCAGATCGGCGGCAATCGGAGCCTGTCCACGGCAGCAGCCGAAGCTATCAATGCACAGAAGAAACCAAAGGCCTTGGAATATAATACCTTAAAGCATATGGGTCAGAAATCCTGTTCGGAGTCGAGAAAATCAAGCACAGCAACGGCACCTTTAAAGCGTCCAAGTCCAGCCGAGCGATACGATATCTTCATCAACAAAATAAAGCGGTGAGAATAATTAATTGAAATAAAAGTGAAATTATGCAGTTCAACCAAGAATTTATTTCCAATTGCAGCGATTTAGTGGAATATGAAAAATCGGCTACTAAATATAAAACGGACGTAACTCACAAGCCGCCCTTCAACTACTCTCACATAATTGGAATGGCGATGCTGGAGAATGGAAGAGTCACATTGCAGCAGATTTGCGCCTGGATTGAGGCCAAATTTGCCTTCTTTCGTGTGCGTAAAAAATGGAACGTAAGTCTGCACTTCTTTTTTAATCCTTGTCCTTATGGCGAAGATCCTGTTCAAGAAGTGTTCGTGTTTAGAGAGTGTTCGCTGAGTCAAAAACGGGATCGGGGGATCGGGCATTTAGTAGTTTTGTATGAACAAGTTTTTTTTTTTTTTTTTCAAGATATCTTGACCAAACTCGGCATTTATTAGTTTCACCATGTACCCTACATTTATGTAAAATCCTATCATCATCGGACCACTATATCATATAGCTGACATAGGAACGATTGGTCGAAAAGTAGGATCTTGTATGGCAAAATTATAATAAATGAAGTGTGTATATTATTTTAGAATTCCATCAGGCACAACCTGTCGCTGCACCATTGTTTTCGCAACCGCAAGCGCGAGGAGAAGGGCAAGGGAGGCTATTGGGAGCTGGGAGTGGATCCCAAGAAATGTGATAGAAAACGGATACGTAATCGCAAAACGGCCCAATCGAAGTTGAATCCAGCTGCGGATGCTTCTAAAAATCAAAGTCCACTTTCGAAATATCAATTCGTCGACAATGCGATAAGGTCCCACATGACTCAGGAGTCACATACGCCGGATGAGAAGCCCCGAAATGCCCGGCTGGATAGTTCCGACAATAACATGGTCGAGCAGGATGTGCAATTGGATGCCCTTACCCTAACGGAGGTGGAGGTTGGCTTGGGCCTGACTCTACCGAATGCTCTCAGTCCTCGGGTGCACGATCCGGACGCCACTTTCCTGTATCCGGATACATTTGCGGCGACCCTAACGACAAACAACGAAGCCTTTCATCTGCAGCAGCAGTACGAGCTGGGCACGATTATAATCAGCACGACGGGCATCCTGGAGGAACCTTCTTCTTGCCTGAATAGCCTCATCGGCAATAAGTTTGGCTGTTCCAATATGGTAAGGATTCCGGATCGGTTTAAAACAGATTTTCAAACAATTCGGTATTAAATGATTTTCTTCTAGATCTACACGGAGGATGAGATTCCCCCGGCAAGTGAGAATGTTATCATTTCGTCGCATAAATTGGATGTCAATAAGGATGCGAATGTGGCATTGATTGCCAGCCCTGAGTTGCCCATCCCTGGCAGCTTTACCATCAACTGCGATTACACAAATTTTCGTCCATTTATGGACAGCGTGGATGAACCCTTCGGTTATCTCCAGAGCAGTGAGATCAATCGGAACGAGGACATCCTGGATAACCTGCTCGACGTGTGTGTCAGAGATTATTAATTGACAATATCGCCAAATTCAAGTGCACATTAAACTCAAACTAAAGCTAAATACTAGAATTCATAATCGTTCTTATTACTGAAAGGAAATTTCCCTCAGTTTTCCGAGTTTCCAAGCTTGTTATATGCTAAACATTGCGGGTAGCCAAAATTGTTGGTCCCGAGTGTATATTTAATCGAAGGTTAAAATAATATTTCCTCTTTTGGAAAAAGAATCTAGGCGTTACGTACTGCACCTTTATTTCTTCTACTCTTCTTCTTCTACTCTTCTTCTTGTACTCTTTCTTGTACTCTTCTTCTTGCACCCTTCTGTCCATCTGAACGTGCGGAAAACTTTTAGTCAAGGTTTATATAGTGAACAGCCGGTCGGAGATCAAGTTTTTGTATGCGAATCATTCGAAACATTCGAAATATTCGAAACATTCGCAATAAGTCTGCAAGAATATTTCAGTTAGGAGCATAATTCAAATTAAATTATTATGCGACAGTTTCTTCAATTTTATTGCTCGAGGAAATTTTCTAAATTTTTACATATCAATAAATAGAAAGAAAAGGAACTTACACAAAACTTATAAAAAAAATTTATTTTCCATTGTTGTTTGACAGAGATTTTTGTAATCTTCCAAGTAGGTTATCATTTCGAGCACGTTCTACACAATAGGTAAAAAAAATATATATATATACTATATATCAGACTTGAAATGCATAAAAACATTCGTGTAGCTGTTAAAACATATTAAACGTAGTTAAATCAAAGTTAAATATGGCTTGAGGTGCATTTTATAGTGGTTCATGTATTATCATTTTTCCTATGTACATTTATCTTAACACGAATAGTCCTCGAGTCGAGCAAGTCCGACTCGGAGTTAGCCTGAAAGCAGCTCTGCAAAGTATGTTGGAAATGAATTATATTTCATTATTTATTTGGATAATTAGCTTAGGTTTTGTAGTTAAACAAGTTCCAGATGAGTCTCTTCTTCTACTAAAAACATAAAAACTTAAATAATGTTCTAAATAGTGCAAAAATTTGGATAAATATTCTAATTTATTCGACAAATTAACTGCTTAACCAAATAGATTTAGCCCTAAGTCCGACCCATTTGGAAATCTCTCTCTCTCTACTCAATCTAAGCTAATCAATTATCCAAAAAAAAAGATAGCCTCATCTGATTCTTTTTATTGTTTTCTAATATTAGTGCGAGTCGAGGAATGTACCTAAAGCTGAAATACTCTTGAGAGAAAAGTAAGATATGCTAAGAAACCAAGTTTACAAATCGATTGTCATCGATTGTTATCGATTCCATGAAGACTTGTTTTGTTTGAAGACAAGTTTGCAAATCGATTGTTATCGATTCTATGAAATTGGGAAATAATTCTTGATTTTGGATCTTGTTGCAGGATTTGAACTTCAGTATTTGAAGCCTCTCTCTCTAGGCCCTTTGGTCTCTGAGATCTGGGAGCACCAGACACGCAGACAGTCAGACAGTCGGACAGTCGGACAACTGATTATACTCTATATATATATTGGATGTATAGATTATTTAAGGTGGGGGTCGATCCTACCTATGCACAACTGCAATATATGATATCTTAAACATATAAATTATTTACTGGGCACATTGTAAAATAATTCAATTACAAGCTAATACTTAATTCGAACTCTCTGGCTGCTCTGAGAACTATTGTACAAGGACGATTCTATGAACAGGCGCATTCCAGGACCTGCATATCGCTCCACGTTGATATTTTCAGCTTGTCGCTGTGCTCCTCGTCCACGTGCAGAATCTCTAGTTCCGTCAGCTTGGAGGGAGCACAGCAGGGTCGCGGGGCACGATTGTGGTCCTGTTGCCAGATGAGGCTCTGCAGGAGGGCATGGTGATGGGCGGGATTATGCCGGGGCGGGCAGCGACCCCGGCAATAGCCGGCATCGAATACTTTTGGCTGAATGATGAACTCGAATCCCTTGATGTCCTTGAAGGCCACATCCAACTGGTGCCGGCAGCAGCGTTGATGCGTCTTATAGCAACTATTTGGCCACTTCTTGACCGGATTCCTGTTGTTGTTGTTGTTGTTGTGATGATAGAACTGGGAGCTGCTGTGATTAAAGGATTGGACGCCCTTCTCGCGGTGCATGCGGCCAATGTGTCCGATAATGTTCAAAACCGGCGCCAGATGAAACCGATCCTCCTCCGCCTCCGCCGCCTCTACCTCCAAATGAGATGTGGGCGTGCCAACGTCGCTAAGGATGCGCGCTCCGATGCGCCGGCATTTGTCGCACTGAATCTCGATGCCCAGGTTCTCGTGGCTCTTGTTCAGCCAGCCCCGCACCGCGTCGGTCACGTCGAACTCCAGCCACTGGCTGCGGGTCTCCTCCTGCCGGCCCGGATTCTCGAATTCAATTCGACGCGCATCCAATTGACGGCGTTTGTGCATGGGCAGCAGCTGGTAAACCTTCAGGTTTAAGATGTGGCTCCGGATTTTGGACCTGCCTGGACCGTGCGGATGATGCGCCTCGTCCGAGCCACAGCTAGCTTTGCTCCTTATCGGATTCTGTCTGTTGCCCTTGATGCCCGTCTCCAATCGGGTTCTCTGCTGGGATTGCGACGCCAGCGCCGGATTGTAGAGCATCATTAGCCGGACATTGGCCTCGTCCAGCTTCTCGTAGTGGAAGTCGGCATCGTTGATGGCCAAAGGAAAATGCAGCAGAATGTTCGTCCCAAACTCATTTCCTCTTTTAAAGGTTTTTCTTTCCCGATTCTTCGCAGTGCTCGGCGCACGTCTCCGGCGGATGCGTCTTTGGGTTATGTCGTTAAACCTATTTGTTACAATGCTTAAAATCTGAAGTGTTGTCGGCGGCGGTCCCGGGGAATAGAGGCTGCCCATGGCGTTCTTCACTCCATGGTTCTTCTTTAAGCGTTCCAAGTATTCCAAGTATTTGCTAGAATATTCTAGTTGGCTTATGTTTGCCTGTAATTAAAATTAATTTAAGAAAATAGTCATTTTTTGGAAAGCTGTTAATCAAAAGCTGGTTCCTAGAAGACCCACATATCCGTGGTCGTGCCTTGCCATTGATATAGTCCTGAGGAACCTAAATTCCCGAAAAAGTCAAGATATATGAATGCTTTCTCTTTCTCATCGGTTTCCAGTTGACCCACCTATCCTTGGTCATGCAATGCCATTGATATAGTCCTGGTGAACCTAGAGGACCGAATATGAATGCTTTTCTTTCAGCCAGCGACCAGCAAAAAAGCCCCCTCCCTCTCCCTCTCCCTCTCCCTTCCATCGACGGTACCCAGTGGACCCACATATCCTTGGTAATGCCATGCCATTGATATAGTCCTGGTGAGCCTAAAGGATCGACTCCTTGCAAAATGCGCACGGAAACGGTCCACAAATATGTATGCTTTTTTCAAGCTTTCCTAGAATGCAATTTAGCATACAAATAATTTTAGTTCGTTTGCCTGCTGGGGATTTCTGTTTGCCTGGTACTTCAGCCGAATTTTCGTTAAAATCTGGCACCAGCTGCTCCTCCGCACGCCCCGTTTGGGTATGCAATGAAAATTTTCATTCATACAAATTTCTGCCTGCTTGGCATTTCTGTTCGCCTGGTTGAAATAATACGCCCCTATTAACAGTGGTATGTTAAGTAACAGCTGATTAACAGCGAATTAACAATAACAGCTGCTACTTAACAGTCCACTGTTAATACAAAATTTTGTGCATCTACCTGCTGGGCATTTCTGTTCGCCTGGTATTTTCGCCGAATTTTCGTCGAAATCCTAGGCCCCCTATTAACGGTGATATGTTAAGTAACAGCTACTAACAGATACTAACAGTAAATTAACATTAGAAGCTGCTAATTAACAGTCGACTGTTAATACAAGAAATTTTATACATTTTTCTATGCATCTACCTGCTGTGCATTTCTGTTCCCTTGGTATTTCAGCAGAATTTTAACCCAGTGCAATAAGAATGTGCGATCGTTAAATTTAAGCCCACAATTTAATTGTGCATAAAGTTTTTAAGAGAATTTTGCTGGTATTTGGAACTATAGGATCACCAGGACTATATCTATGGTATGGTAAAACCAAGGATATATCGGTCGTCTAGGAACCATAGAGGGAGAAGGGTACGGCTGAAAGAAACGCATGCATGTTCACATTCCTGGAACATATCTGTGCAAAATTTGCACGAGCTCCGAGATTTAGGTTCACCAAGACTATATCAATGGTATGGCTTAACCAAGGATATATCGGGCATCTAGGAACCATAGACAGTGGAGGTAAGGCTGTAGGTTCACCAGGACTATATCAATGGTATGTGGAGACCAAGGATATTATGGGTCATCTAGAAACCAATTTTGAGTGTCTGTTTTGCCCGAGAAACGTAGCCGATTTAGAAAAATAGAAATTCGCCACTGCTCAAACACTTTGCAAGAATAAATTAAAATTTCTTAGAAACTTTAAATGGCACTTTCTCGAGTTCTGAAAAATTTACCATATTGAGAAGAGATATTTGAAATATAACATGTTTTTGATGCTTTAAATAACTGTGTGTCTAGTAAATGAAGTCCTTTCCAGGAAAGGTAAAAAGTTTGAAATCCTGAAGTTAATTTATTGATCAATTTAATCAGTCAGTCAGGAGAAACAAGTTTATATATAGAGATTTATTACTTAAAGGTTATAGCTCTCACCTTTTTCATATCCGGTAATTTTTTTAATCCAAGTCCCTTCATAATTAGTTTGGTAAGTTTCTCTTTGTTAATAATTCTGTTGTACATATGGTGATTCTCTTTGTATTTCTCAAAGGCGACTTCTAATTTTTGGCTATCAGCATCGGGCTTACGTTTAGTCTCACGAGCTAGCGCGGTTTTGGCAATCTCACGAGACTGCGCGGTTTTGGAAATGTGAACATTTCGCTTGGTGCGGCGGATTGAGGAGCCGTTTGCTATCACGGCTGACTTTGGTGCATCTAGGCTTCTGTTTAGGCTTTTCTTACCAGAGTTTAGATAATTATCAGATTGACTTAGAATTATTACACTATATCCGCGTAAACGGTGATTAGATGAATAAATGCGACTCTTGCTCTTGCTTTTTATTATACTATCGACTTTGTTGTGGTAACTTCTGTTTTCCGCGAGCCTCATTTGGCAATCCCTTTTTGTTTTAGCTCCTCGCAGCTGCACATGATTGGACCCTGGCTGCGCCCGGAATATGTTCTGATCGAGCTCTAGATTGGAGTTCGATATGGAGACCATGACATCCTGGCCGCTAACTTGTTGAATTAACGTATCGCAGGTTAGCAGAAATGGCAACAACAACAGGATGACGAAGCATAATTGCGTTGATTTATGCAAAATATAGCTGAAGAATGTTGTGGCTAGGCGCAGATATCTTTCAGCGCTTCTCGCTTTAGATGTGCCCGATTTCTTACAGTGTATCGCTTGCGCTGCATCGCAGCTATTGCTTGCATTTTGGCAACAACAACAACTAGGGCTATTCCATAAATGGAAGACAACGTGTTTTGAATAAAATGCTCGAGATGTCGTATAAGAAAGTCCAGTTAAGCCATCTCGCAGATCATCATTTATATATAGTTCATTTGGCTTGCCGACCCTATCGGTTCCTATTTGAATATCATTCCAGTTGGAAATACTTTGGAATGTTGCCGCAACGTATTCAGATTCATTACGTATTTTCATTTTTATACCACATGGCCTCTGATAGCAAATGACACAGAAATAACTGGAACTATCGGCTGCGTGTTCGATCTTGTCTCGCCCTCTTCAAAATCTCACATCAAGCTTATGCTCATTTCATCACAAACAATATACGGTAATATGTGTGTTTGTATGTATGTATGTATATTTATCAAGCCCGCAGTCGTGGCTTTCTTTTATTTTTGTGTGCGTACACACATATGCACGTCCATCATAAATATCATGGGTCTGCGATTTGAAATTTCAATTTGGTAATTAACACACAAAATACTGTTTAGTTTTAGTTAAATTTAGAGTAAATTAAAGATCACAGTTTACTAAAAATAACAATAACAATAATATATTTCGTATACACATATCTACAACTTCGTGTTTATTTATTTATTTATGTACATCGAGAGCACGGACGAAAACCTGTTCGGTCAGCACTTCATATTCGACTAAAATACCAGAAAGAAAATGCTTACTCAACAGCCACAATATAAGCAAACTCTTACTTAACATATACACACACCCACACAACCTAAATGTGAACAGTGCTCGTCATTTGGATAGGGACAGTGAAAAATGTGATAAAAAAAGAATACATCATATTTTGTTTTATGTTGTGTTCAGCATAAATTGTGAAACACAAAAACATATTTAAAAACATTTAAAACTTATGTAAAAACTTCATTTTGCATGTTTATTTCAGCTGTGTTGAAAGCACTTTATTTAATTTTCTACGTTATTTTTTATACTGTAAAATTCTTATGTACATATGTATGTATGTATATTAACATTGCACTGAAACTCCCAACTGCGCACACAAAACTGATATGTACATATGAATATAATAACTGGCGATATGCAACTTGTGCGGGTCCTATTCAGTTAAGTGGAGGTGTATGCGAGGGGTTTTTTTCATATACCCTACAAATTTATTCTAGGGCATTTCTATTTGAGAGTGTGGCTAACGTCGCCCACGCATTTTCCAGGAACAGAACCATACTTGTGTATGATTTCTAGGGCTGGTCAACTATCGTGTTTTTTTTTTATTGCGACACGATGTTTTTTTTTTGGCTCCCGAATAATGCTTGCTAAAGACGAGAACTTCTGCTAAATTACATTCTCCGTTTCGTTACATTCCCCTGCATGTTTATACATGTATATGTATATGTATTGTGTAGGTAATTGCATGTGTGTACACATTTTTCTTAATGATTCAAGTTCTAGCGCTTAGCTGCAGCCAACGAGCTGCAGTATTTCATTGATAAAAAGAATCTCGTCTCTGGACGTTAACGTAAACATTCTTTGTGCGAGATAATTAGATGCACACTAACGTATTCTCTTTACACAAACCTGTGTCAGATATTCACATACATACATACATATATATTGCGTACAGTGACTCACGCTTGAATTAACTAAGGCAATATACATACAAATCTTAAGGGCGATGTAAAAACCAGCCAAAAATGATATTCGAAAAATGTTTATAAAAAACAATATGCCTGAATTGTATAGTAAATTAAACAAACTTCTTATATTAAAAATAAATAGATGTAAAAACAGAAGGAAGCAAAGATAAATTGCCATTACTTGGCTTATCTTAACTATTGTTTATAATGCCAACAGAATATCTTATATTTGATACAACTCCCATCTCCTACATCACACAATCACATGTGGCGTCATTTTAATACATTCCTCCGCTTTTAAGTAATTAGCGTGGATCGGTTTTTCCAAATCCCATAGATTCCTACAAATTAACCCAAGTCAACTTTAATTTGAGTTGTAATCCACTGTAATGTTAATGATGCATACGTAGATATGCAAAAAATTCCCTATGCATACATTTGTATAAAAGTATATGGAAGGGAAATTCCCTATGCATTCAATTTCTATAAGCAGCCAGGGTAGTATTAACTTTTCGGACAAAGCGGCATTTGTACGCATCTTTGTGCACATGGATAAGTATGCGGGCGACGGGATTTCTGGATTTTTTATGCAAAACATCTTTTGGCGGGGGTAACGAGTTCTCGCAATTTGCGTATCATAGCACACACGCAACACGTACATCCATACATTTGAAGTGTTTGTATGTGTGCGTGCTGGACTGAACAACTTAAGATCCAGTCTTGTACACATTTATTTTAGTGTAGAGCAGGAGATTTAAATTGAAGTATAAGTGTTAAAGCCAGCGACAGGGGACATTTCCCATTATACAATGTGTATTATAGGTATACTATCTCAACGCATCGCCGAATTGATCTAAAAGATCTCGGCGACTACATAAAATAGATACACCATATTTTCATAGTTAAATAACGAATATCACATCGAATCGAATATGTTGAAGAACCTAATGAACTTTTATTAAAAATATTACAGTAATACATTCATACTTAATTACATTTACCTATAAATATGTTATCATAAAGTACGTATGGTATATACACTAGTATGTACTATAATGACTATATATAACTTATCTTGAATGTATATTATCTGTTCATATATTTTCATGTATGCGTGCATATATATACAATAGGTAAAGGTACGAAAAACATATATCTGAAGACATTGTGTTTAAAAAAAAAGAAAATTATAAAGTCAAATAATATAAGCCTTATTTTTCACTTTATAAAATTGTTATTAATTTCAATATAAGTATATTTAACTGTGTTAATTTTAATATTGGATGCTGATTACTATTGTTAATTAAGAATATCAAACTAAACCCTAGTATATCGCAACTCAAAATATAAAATATTTTCATTATCGTTACCAAAATTATCAATAAGCAAAATATATTTATGTTTAGTCAACATATTTCGTAGAGAATATTATTAAACGTACATATTCAAAGTTTAAAAAATGGACAGAGTAAAAATAATTTTTGTAGCTGCTGCGATTTCGGGAACCACTTTTCTCCTCCGTTTTTTTTTCAGAGGCGTTCAAAAATATCTCCTCCATATGGGTTTGCTTAGTTAACTGTACGGAATACTTAATACATCATATATCACATGTTCTAAAATACAAAGCTCGCTATTGAGCCGAATGAAAAAGGGGCAAAAAATAGGTACTAAAATTCAAATAGAATACTTAAAAGATTCTTGAAAACAAGTTAAAGTAGAAGTGTACAAATATCTCTCTCAAAAAGAACTGACATTTAGTACAAATATAGAATTGACTTCCTTTAAACAACGTTTCGGAAGCTTTAATTGCATACATTAAGTTCTTATTTAGTTGTTAATTTTCAAAATAATCTATCTTAAAACGCGCATATGAGTTTTATCTTAACGTAATATAAATATAAAGTAAATGCAATTAATTTGTGTTTTCTTTTTCTTTTTTGTTTTTCGTAATAAAATTTTGCTCGATACCTAGCAGACTTTTCAATATTTTTTGTAATCGTTTGTACAATTCAGTCATAGCATATATCGATGAAATGCATACTATTGTACTTAAACCAAATATGTTCGAGTATAACTAAGATTAAATATGTACTTTAATTCGTACATTATTTTACTTTAGATTAACTCCTTGAGAATGCCGACAATTAGCTTAAATGTCTATATTTAATTTATATCTACACGCGTGCTTTTTACTTATATAATATATATGACCACATGAGACAATTATCAGATTTTCAATCTGCAAGTCTAGAAAACACAATGGAATCGCGAATCGACAAAAGCAATTTAAATATCGTGGATCAAACGGGGAATGAAAAGCCTTATTTATATTAGAAATCACTTCGTCAATTGGAAACGAAATTAGGTGAAATAATCATGTCGCAAAACCAGGAAGGTTTCCATTAAAATCTTTTGGTTATGGTTTGAGATTTTGTTTTTAGTTATGTGGGGATTCATAACGAAATGATTGGTGCATATGATGCAATCGATTTCCTATATAATGTCTTCTTGTTGGAATATATAGCAGAAAGAACGCGATTCGATTAAAATATGCGGCATGTTTTGTTGCTCGAGTTGGCACTTGATAGAGTAGTTTGTAGGTTCTTTGCACCATAGCCCAAAACGAATCCTTTGCGAATTGATATCGGGATGCTTGAAATGAAATAGATCAGGTCAGCAGCGTTATTGATCACATAATGGAACGCACATTCTTGTCAGCAGTTGGATGTATCTTCGCCGTCGAGCGTACAAGCCACGCTCTCCAGCTTGCTGGATAAATGCATCTTTTTGCAATTTGGATCCGAGTCCAGAGCGTCCATGATCTGAAAGAGAAACATTTATTTAAATTGTAACCTAATCTCATTGCAACATCAGAGACTCACCTGTTCCCTGTACTTGGTTATATAAATGTAAAGCTCTTTGAGTGCGGAAATTGTGTCAAATTCTTCATTCTGTTGTACGGACAATTGCTGCATGGCCGTGCTCATTTCCTGGTCACTGATTTGGGGCAGCCTCGCGACGTCCCGGTAAAATTCCTTAACCATTGTTCGATAGTTCGGAATATCCTGTGAAAATAAATACCGAACTTGTATCCAGCTTTGCAGCTATGGGTAAAGATTGCACTTACTTTTGCAAAGAGCAGCTTGTTGGACGGCGAGTCCTTGCCCAGACGATGCTCCGCCGTGGAACAGGCGTCCATAAAAGTCTGCGCTATGACGCTCAGGCAAGAATCCACAGAGTATGTTTTGTTAACGTCGAATATGAAATCTGGGTTCTTAATAAAGTTAACCCAAAATCGCAGCGGCAAACTATTCGATTTCCAGGCATGCAATATATCCGTTTCGGCAATATTATGCCGTCTGGCCGCCTCGTCGAGCAGATCGAAAAGCCATTTAACTGCCGGCGGCAGCTCCTCATTCACGGTCAGGATTATGGAGAAGAAATCATCGACGAATTTCTGAATTGTGCCCTTTGTGGCGAGCAGCCGGGTTAAATAAACCTCGGGAATCGTTTTATTGACCCGTTCGCTGCCGTTGCCAATGCAGTGGGTGACACCGCCTTGAGCTGGGACTCCGGACATGGCAGAGTTTTTAATATTCATGTAGTGATCGGGTATTATGGGCTTGACCAAGTGATAAAGTCTCGGCTGCTGCAGACCGGACTCAATGTCGTTGTTGATGATGATGTGGCTCTGCGAGTTGTTGATGTAGTAAACTAGAAAATGACAAAAAGCCTCAATGAGGAAGGATTTACGCTTGAGATTATGTTCAACTTACAGTTGTGGTAAGGTGCCTGCTGCTTGCTGTACGGCATATTGTAGCTATCGTTCTGCCGGGCTATCAAAGACATCACGGCCGACTCTTTCACGCCGTAATGGGACAGCGTATTGAGACGTTTCCAGCCGTTGATGGTTTTCGTCGTCAGGTCCTCGTCCTGCAGGGTTAAATGACCGCCGCGACCGTGTCGCCACTCGAGATCCACTTCGTGGACGGAGGGACGCATCGAAAACGGGGTATTCTTGAAAATTGCATCGAGTATCTTCAGCTTGACCTGGGATATTGTGTCCCAGTCGTTGACGCGACACTGGACCTTCTCGTCCAGGTCATCTTGAAGGATATGCAAAATGACAACGGTATGTGTAACCTGTTCGTGCAGCAAACGCTCTTCGGACAGAGAATATCGAGCATCGTGCGTTATGGCATCGACCAGACCCTTCTCCACCTGATGCTTGATGGCCTTGAACAACAGGAAGAGACTGGAGCCGGCATATTCCTTGAGGTAATCATACATGCATATGGCCAGATAGTTGGTCAACATTTTCTCGACCACGCTCTCCGTGCGTCGCAGCATCAGCTGCGGATGTTTGCTGGCCAGCGATTTCTCGATGAGACGCAACAAAAGGCACTTCAATATCTCCGTGGCATACTCCATTTTGTTCATGAGCACAATCATCAGCAGCGAGGCGACATTGACGCGATCCCGTATCGAAAAGGAGGATCGCTGCGCCTCCAGCGTCTCGATGAAGGTCAGCAGGAAATATTTATTGCTGACCAGCTGCTCGAATTGCATCATGGCCGTATCGTAATTTGTGTGCTGGCCATTCCCCCGCATCTTTGGCGAATTCAGGATGGGATGATCCGATACGCCCGGAAAGAATACCTTCATTATGTAATTGACATGATCGAGCGTCGGTATGCCGCTACTCTCCAGATCCGCCGTCAGGTCCGTCATATCCGTTTGCAGTTCGGCAAAGGCCTGCTTGCATTCGGAGCGCACATTGCTCTCCAATGTGATCATTTGTATCTGTATCCGTTTGTACTCGCGCTCCGCCTGCGTCGACTTACGCCGGAACATGATCAGCACAACTATCAGGATAACAATCAAGCTGACCACGGTCAAGATGATGCCCAGCATGGCATGGGAGAGGGCGTAGGCTTTATTCAAATCATATTTGAGATATCCGATAACAAAACGCAAATTGCGTCCGACCTTGACAACGACCAGGGGCAAATCGGACGACTGATCGACGCCATTTTCATCCGTCGCCGATGGCTGCTGTTCCGGCGGAATGCACAGCAGTTGGGTCAGAGCCAGGCTCGTTATATTGCACTGGGCCGTGCCGATCGTTACATTCACATCGTACTCATCCGCCGCCAGATTGAGGAGCTCGCCCTCGATGACCAAAGTGTCGCCCTTGTAGAGCTTGATGCCTCCATTAGGAAACGGCAAATACTTAGGATCCGCCAGATACACGATCGTGCTTCGGATATCATGGAAATACTTGTTCAAATCGCGCACCAGCTGCACATTGTCCATGACAAAGCTGAGCTGCAAATTAAGTTGCGTCTCGTGGACCTTGACAAACGCAGCTACATCCATGCTGTTGCTGGCGAAGTAACTGGAGGCCGTCGAGCCCGTTGCGTAGATGTTGAAGCTGTCATTGAACAGGGCATTCCGCTTGCGCTTGCGTTCAACTGCGGATTTATCTTTCCTCTGTTCAGATTTGCTTTCGATTGCATTTTTGAGCAACTCAAATTTGAGGTTCACGGGCGGCGAGGGGCACTCCATTTGGCTCGAATTGATTACGGTGCAGGAAGTCTTATTGACGCGCTCCTCATCAAAGAACACCTCCAGCTCCGGGTTTTGTATAGAGTCCAGATACATGCCGTGTACGGTGAGAATGCGGCCGCCGCTGACAAAGCTGCGCAGAGGCTTGATTTGCATTATACGCGGATCTTGCGTGTAATTGAAGATCGAGCACGGTGGCGGCGGCATATTGTAATATGCGCCGTAATAGCTTCGCGATGTGCTTATCAACTGCAGCTGCTGTTGGTCGGGATTCTTGCAGGTGAAGGTGCGATTGGCGCCATCGACGACCAGGCGCAGCGAACGTATTGGCTCCGGCTGCGTTGCCTCAGATGTAATGCAAGATAGGCGCGACGAGGAGGCCTGCGTCACATTTATATGGCATTCGTATTCGTCAAGGAACGCCCGAATACTGGAGCCAATGTTCAGGTATTTGCCCAACAAGGACAATTGTGTGCCACCCGATTTGGGTCCAACTGTGGGATACAGTCCGCTCAATTGTACATCCTTAAAGTGGAATTGCACGCTCGATTCCGTGTAGCCGGCATCGTTGGCCACCTTAATGGGCGCGGACATCTCGTGCAGCGCGGCTCCCGTGCGACATTCGATCTTCACGGATATCTGATAGTTGACCAGCTCGCAGGGCACGTTGCCAATTGAGATCTTGCCGCGCACATCCTCTTCGCGTATGCCCAGATTGCTGCCCTCGATTGTCACCAGAGTGCCGCCTTCGACCGGCCCGGACAGGGGCTTAATGATGTCGATCCTTGGCCGGGGACATTCGTTCTGCAGCGAGAGAGCCGAGCCCGCATCGTAGCCGGGTCCAAGCGAGCCGGAGCACGTCTCGTTGTAGACACACGAGCTGCCGCACCAGGCGCACTGGTATTTGGGATCCCGGGTGACGCACAGGCTACAATCGGCGTGCTCGCGATGCGAGCCAAGCACATCGCATTTGTACAATATAACAGTGGCGGTGTCCACATAGTGTTGGCGATTCCACGTAATTTCCACCTTGGCTTCGTATTCGTGCGTGTTCGTCTCATAGAAATACGGCGTCTTCTCGCACACGACAATGCGGTTGGATTCGATGTGCGCCGGCAAGAGCATTTGGGCTGCCTCTATCTGGATGGTGCACAAATAGCCGGCGTGGGCGCTTTTTGGCTTTGGCAGATTCTCGATCTCCAGCCGGATCTCCTTGGGCACACGAACGGGCAGCAAAATGGGCTGCCGGTTGCGCTTCAAATGCGGACACTGGCCCTCTATGCTGATGGCCTGCTCCATGTTGCGGCATTGCTCCGACTTGTGAACGCATTTGTTGTCGAATATGCACCAGTTGCAGCCCCACGAGCTGCGCACGCACGACTGGCAGTTGGGGTGATGCGAGCAGTCGAAGAAGGCGAAAGAGCGCGAGACAAAGTCCTTGTTTGTCTCCGAGCTGCGCACTGAAAGCGGCACCAGGACGTGATCCGTATTCGCCGCAATGCTCGGCCGCTGATCGATTGGCGGCGTCGCACAGGCCAAGCCATGCTCCAAGATTTCCGCATCGATTGGCGTCGAATTGCCAAAGACGCAACGATATTTGGCATTGAAGGGTTCCGGCAGCGTGCGTATGACCAGCTGCACCTGGGTCAGCTCCGTGATGGGTATTTTGTCCGGCACAATCGACTCGAAGTCGATGCACTGCTGCCCGCTGCCCAACGATAGCCAGCGCGAAGCGGACGTATCCCGCTGGCAGGTGGAGCGCACCGTGCAGCGCTTCTCCAGCGAGCACCAGCCGCAGAAGGGATCCCGCGACTCCAGACAGGCGGAACAATTCGAGTAGACGGAGCAATGTTCGATGCGCAATTTGGTTATTTTACGCGTCGACAATACGTAAAGAAAATCCTTTTTGGGCGACATCATTGTGTTGGGCAGAATCCGACTGCCGGCGTCGACAACGATTTCTTCGTACTCCCCGGGCTTCTGGCCGGACAGCAGCACCTTCTTGACGGTGCCCGCTTCGGTACCAAGGAACGCCAGGGAATGCTGTTGATCCGTCGTCGTGGTCGCCGTCACCGAGGTGACGGACACATTGTCGAAATGGAACAGAGCATGCGCCGAGATGGGGGCAACTCCGCTGATCTTCAGTCCGACATTGCAAAAGTTGTAGATATTGCCCAGGGAGCCGACAATTGGACATCTTCCATCATTGATCGTGCCCGATATATAGCCCAGATTGCGATCCTTGATAGTGCCATTGAAGCACATGTGTATATTCTCGATGAACACATCCTCAATGTCCTTCAGGCTATATATGCACATGGCCGACTTATTCTCCGGCTGATCACTGATCTCTTTGGACGGCGAAAAGACCGTAACCAGCACATGATCGTCCCGCTTGATACCCATTTGATGGGCCAGCTTCTGGCTAGCGTGCGTGATCTTGGCATCGCGCAATATATTATAATCAACGTGGTCGTCCGTGGCCGTGCACTGTATGGTTATCTCCGTATAGCTGTCATAGTTGGGATCCGTAATGCAGATGCGTGCCAAACGCGTCACATAGCCGGCCTCCTCGGCCAGGTGCGACTTCTTCTGCACGAGCACAAAGTATGCGTACTCTGACGAATTGAATCCGTAAACGTAATCCACGAGAAAATGATCCCGATATTTTACATCTATGTTGATGATTGACTGCTGTATCGAGAATTCGGCATAGTTCAGATCGTCGAGGCGGCGCGACGAGATCGCGGGCACATCATGTCGATAGTCACCCACATTGGTGAAAGTCGTACCCACATAAAGTATATCCTCCTCTTTCCACGAATAACGCGCGGGCCCCACAAACGCATACGTCGAGGCATATTCGTCATTTGCGGCCAATGGCACGGCCACAAATTGCGGCGCGGTCGGGAATCGCAAAAGATTGTAAATCTCACAAGCACCTGCCGAAAGAAAAAGGTTCATTAATACGGCTTATTTCTGTGTGGCTAATGTGGCTATAAATCTGCAAATGAAAAGTTCTCTAATCGGACGGGCCCGATCCCAACATTTCTATGGAAAATGCTTTCGATTACCTGATCCAGATATATATATATACAAATTCCTTACTTAATCACTTCAAGAGTTATGTACAATAGTTGGGCAATGTGCGGAGGTATCCGAGAGCCTGCATACGAAATTTTTGGTGCGTTTAGTTTTCTTGAGCTCCAAGTTATACCCAAAAACAGGATTTTGACATTTCGCTTTTGACCAACAGATCATGGATATAAAGGAAGAGATTGATTGTTGTCTGCAGCTCTTGTTGTCTCTAAGATCGGACGGACAAGGCAGCTGCAGGAGATCAGGGATCGGGAATGCTTCCCTCCGCCCATTACAAGCTTTCGGATACCCATTTACCCAACAATATAAGATGAGTTCAAGGCATAAAAAATGGATTCTATTGTTCATACCTTGTCGGATGCTACCACATGAGATGAGAATGCCGTCGTTATGAGCATAGCTAACTACCAATATCTTGTTGAAGTTATTGACCAGCGTCGTTTCCACATCCTCCGGACAACCGCCGGCATGGCATTGCGGTGCATCGTGCTTGGGTCCAGTGACAGCCTCAGCGAGTACGCGCAGATTTTCGTTTAGCTTTAGGATCTTGTTAGTCGCGCCCGCATACAGTACGTTGTGCGTATAATCGAAGGTGAGATGCGTAAAATAGTTTTTCGATTGACTATTGGAGGCAACACCCAAGGAGTTCGTGCGATTGCCAAAGCTTGGCTCCGTCGACGTTGAAGTGGACCCGCCATCAAATGTTCCATGTGGAGCAACGCCGCCGGCGATGGACGGCAGAACGAACTGGGCAACTATATCGCTTGATGGGAACTGTTTGTTGTTCCCTTCCAGATGCGGATGCGGATTTGGGTGCTCAACTCTGACGCAGTGCACGGCGGAATGCAGTTGCAATAATAGAAAAAAGGCATACAAAATGTATATGGCGCCAGGCTGGCAGAAGAAGAGTTGCCGCAACATCCTATATATATACATATATATATATATGTGCGAGTCCTCCGACCACTAATTTATATGTATTGTAAATTCAAAATGGTGTTTTTTTCTTTTTCATAGGGAGTTGAGGCGGAGCAAATGCGCTGTGCTATTTTCACAATGGTACAGCCAGCTTTACCAATGCTTCACATCACATTCTATTATACACTGTTAATTGAATACGGTTTAGAATTACATTGCGGTAACAACAAAATATTTTGTCAATCAACAAAAAAGAATTCTGCGTACACTTCTTCAAACACGCACACACATACACATATTGTGGAAAAAAGTGTATACTTTCATAATAGAGCTGTCAAACCATCAACTACTATCGATGATTAACACCGATTATTGCGATACCATATTTGACAGCTTTTCTGTACTATCGATAAGACTGTATAATTCATACATATTTCTCTTTCTGTTAGCAGACCGGTAGTCATATATAGAGTTGGCAGCCCTATTTTCCTGTTTGATGCTCACCCACAACATTTGATTTTTATGTTAAATAGAAACACATTCATGTGTAAGACGCTCTAAACTGAGATTCATAAGTGAATATTTTACATCATTTTAAGCGATATTTCGTATTTTAAGGCAACTTAGCATATGTGGTTTTGCCATAATGTTCATTAATTAGTTGAATGTTTTTTGATTCGTTTAACTCAGCTGGGGCTGTTAAGTATTCAGTTTTGCTAATATTGAATGATCTACACTGTAAAACTCAATTGAAACTGTTAATATCATCAACAGCTCGGTTAAAGATAGGTTTATAAATTAAATTTAAAATTATGGAGTATAACAATTGATTTTCGTCCTCGCCAATCAGGTATATATATTTTATAAGTTATGAATTAGTCATCTGAATCGTTACAATAGACAAATATTTATTATATCTTTATTTTTATACCGATGTTCAAAAATTTTCAATTTAAATTGGGAAGACACGTATTGGTAGTTTTTGATTATAGCTAGCTTAAATAAGAAATGCATCTTCTTGAATGGCTTAAATACGAATACAATTACAAACGTTTCCTTATAAGCATACATATAAGCATATACATAAATATGTATGTATGTTTCTTCGCGGTCGATCGAAAATAAAAAAATAAATAATTCTTAATAAACCCCAATGCTCGAAAATATCTGTACCCTGAAGCTGTATGTAAGTACATGAGTGTTGCTTGTGTTTATGAATGATAATTAGAAGTAAGTCTCGTAGATTTGGTTTTTTAAATGAATAAAATCAATGCCCTTGTCAAGTCTGAATTTGACCAGTGTGGCCAGCTGTCGCTACAAAAAAGTAGCTTAATCCAGTGCTAAAAATAAAAACAGCTAAAAAGGGTTGCTAAATGCTTTTAAAATGTCAACTGTCCAACGACCTCTGCTAATGGTCAAGTTAAGCTGAATTGGCAACTCTGAATATGAATTTATAAAAACTAGTGAGCGTAAGTCTTTCCAAATGTAGATATAACCATTATTTAGCATGCTACTGCATCATCTGCAGATATCGATTCTCTTCCAGAAGAGAGCTCAAGGATGTTGTCATGTCGTTGATAATCATATTTGTGCTGGGATGCGGATGCGGATGCGTCGAGCTACTCACATCGGCCCAAATCGAGTTGGGTTGATTTCCGGCTATTTGCGGATTGCCCATCAACGAACTGTTCGTCTCCATCCAGTTCTGGCAGCTTTGGACATATTCCAGGGTACGCTGATAGGTTTCCGAATGCATTGATGTCATATTGCTCTGATGCTCCGACAAGACCTTAGCCTCTGCCCTTAGGGGCTGGGCAATTAGCTGGCCCTCCCCCTCCATGGGCTTCGGCAAACAGGGATTCTGTGGGGCCTTTGTTAACTGTGCCGGACAATTGACATCCATATTGGCAGTCGGCGACAACTGAGACTGGCTAACGACCCCGCATTGTATCTCGTTGCCGTTATTAACGCTGTGAACAACGCCCAAGGGATTAGGATTCGATAGTTCCGGCAGACTGGTCATCGAGGAGTCAATAATCTGTTGTGGCTCGTAGCTGGGCATTGATTGTGGTTGAGCCTGAGTAGGAGCCTGAGCCGGATGTTGGGATGCCTGGGTCATGGCCATGGGCGGAGTCGGGTTGGGGATCGGGCCCGGCGTCTGACCCGTCGCAAACGGATCATTATTGGATCTTGGTGTACAGTAAACTGTCTGCTGTTGACGGTAGAAATGGGTGGCGCCTTCTGCTTCATAGTTTCGCTGGGAGTATGGACTACCCAACGCCGACATTGTATGCCCGGATTGGGGGGACATCAGCTGCACAAGTGGAGATGGACAGTTGGGCGTGTGGGTGGGCGCTGGCGATACCAAGGATTGATAACCCGCATTAACTGCAAGTGATCCTCTATCGCCGCCAACCTGTATATTGTTGGCTGGCGGAGCTGGTGTTCCATCCTTCGATTTGGGCTTCTCGGTTTCCTTAACCAAATTCAGATACTGCAGCATCTCATCGGGCAATATAAGCTCCTCGACCTCATCCAAATTGACCTTCTCATTGGGATGATGCTCTCGCGAACTGTCCATGGTTGTCGGCTCACCGGGGCAATCCTTGGCTGTGGACGTAGAAGTTGTCGTTCGATTTCTATTATTGGGATTGACGGAGCTGCGCATGTTTTGGAAGGCAGTTGGATTGATCCTTCGGTCCATGCTCTGCTGTGCCATCATGATGGGCTCCGACTGACGTCTATGCTGGGAGATTGGGTTATCCTCATAGCCGCTGGCAAAGTGCGGATTGAGCGGCGATTGCAGTACGTTTGGAATCGAATATCGTCCGCCACTTTGCGCAACCTTCTGATTCTGATTCGGATTCTGATAGTAGGCGCTTGCCTCGCCCGACTGCAAGCGTTGCAGATGCGAGGCAATCAGGTGGGATGACGGCGGAGGAGGTAGGCTGCAGTTGCTGCGCAACCCAGATCCGCCACAGATCCCAGTCGATGTTTGGGACATTGGAGGAGCATTCGCGTTGACCACATTCGACATTTGACTGGAGCGACGAGAGCAGCCCGGCGATATGGGATCGTATAGGGACGGCGCGCCCGATGCCGTATTATATACGGGGCAGGGCCTCATTGTCGATATCGATGACAGCTGCGAGGATTGACTGCTCCGGCGGCTCTGCATGCTGCAGTAATATGTGCTGGCATTCGAGTTCTGGCTGTCGCGTCGCATCGCAGCCACCGCCGCCTGCGAGTAGCCTCCCTGCTGTAGCTGAGCTGCCGTAGATCGACACCCGACTCCCGGCTCGGTAAGCCCGCCGCAGTTGCCCGGTAAAGGTCGACCTGGCTGCGGAGTTGTAGCTGTTGTGCCCGGCTCCATCTTTAGCTCGGTAATTCGCTGGTTGAGCTCTATGATGCCAATGGATCGGTTGCTCTCCGGGATGTTGGACAGCATCGAATTGCTTGAGTTGATCACCTTGGTCTGGAGGCGACTGCGGAAGCGCTGGCGTGCCATGGTGCTAGCACATGCCGCATTCCCATTGCCAATGTTGACCATTGCACGCAGCACTATGGGCAGATCGGCGGCATCGACATCGTCATCGTAGGGCCAACCCTCGTCGAGGGTCGGCACGGTCGCACTGCTCAGATCATCCTGCCTGTAGATGTGCATCAGGCAATCGGAATTCGTAGCAGATCCGCCGTGTGCCGCAGCCAGTTGGCCCGGCGAATTGGCGTCTGACTCCGATTTGATGCTCGGACTGGACACACTGGCCGGACACAGTTTTCCTCCATGCAGATCCTCGCTGCACGGACTCGAGTCAATGTGCTGCTCCTGCAGCTGATGCTGCTGCTGCTGGCCACCATCTCGATCCCTGTCCAGTCCCGAATTGGCATCGTGCAGCGGCAAGCCCTTGTGCTTTTTATTCGCATAGAACTCGGCGCCGTGTACGGTCTTCACGTGCTTCCGCAGCGAACTGGGATCCGTGTAACGCTTCGTGCAGCCCGGCGCCTTGCAGATATACGGTTTCTGTTTTCAATTGTTCCAATTTGTTAATCATCCAATTTAAACTTGATTCAATTTCTATTTAATTATAGAACTCACCTCGTTGCTGTGGGTCCGGTTCTGGTGCTTGGCACGATCGCTGGCATTGCTGAAGGCTTTGCTGCAGCCGGGATACTCGCAGGTGTACGGTTTTTCACCTGTATGCGATCGCAGATGGGTCTTCAAGTTCTCCAAACGAGAGTACGCCTTATAGCATCCCTCAAACTGTAAAAATACACATTAATTGTTGTTTATTTGCTAATTGTATAATTTTAGGGTCGAAAAATAGGTTCTTGTATGAAAAACTTTATTGTTTATCAAGATATCTTGACCAAACTCGGCATTTATTAGATTTTGTATGCTCCTCATATATATGGTAAATCCTATCTATATCGGACCACTATATCATATAGATGCTATAGGAACAATCGGTCGAAAATTAAATTGTTGTTAGGAAAACTTTTTTGTGTTTCAAGATTTTTTGAATAAGCGCGGCATTTATAAGTTTTACTATGCTCCCTATACTTATACAAAATCCTATCAACATTTGACGACTATATCATATAGCTGCCATAGGAACGATCGGTCGAAACTGAAGTTATTGTATTGAAAACTTTTTTGTTTTTCAAGACTACAAAGTCAGCATAATATTCAATAAATTAATATGATATATATTCGAAATAATTTACCGTGCATTTGTGAGGCTTTTCTCCAGTATGGCGACGCATGTGTACAACCAGCATGTACTGCGCCTTGAATGGCTTTTCCCCACGCGAACAAGCTTCCCAGCGGCAGACGAATGCCTTCTTGTTGCTCTGGATGTGATCGTTGTTGATGTGTTTGACCAGCTCGTCCTGGGTCATGAACTCGACGCTGCAGTTGCGCCAATGGCAATTAGTCTCGATAAAGTCACCCGGCTCATCCTTAATGTCCGTTGTATCCGCCGTGGCGCAGTCGTATTCGTTGAACGGATGGCCATCCGGACCATCGTCGTGGTGGCTGAGCCCCCGATGCCCCCCACCACCCAAGGCCTTGTTCCGTTGCCGTCGCTCCAGGAGATTCGCCGAGGCGCTGTCTGCTTCGACTTGGGCTACGCTTTCCGATGTTGACGACGGTTGTTCGATGGGCTTGGCTTTGGCCAGTCGATTGCGATCGATGCTTCCATCGTCGTAGTTCTTTAATTGATTTTTAATTTATTTACGATAAGTTTTCTAGCATTCGATTATTAGAGCCCTGCATCGAATTAACTGAAAGCGTTTCGAATACTCAAACATGTTGTACCCGAGCTGTTCGAATTCGAGCGTCGTTTGGCTCGATTTGGTTCGATCGAGCAAATAAGTTGGAGCATCTCGAAATTTGGAGTCTGTCGGATTTCGGTTTAACCGACGCAGGGCTTGGATTGTAAGTTGAAAATTCTCTCTCACCTTGTTCGAGCTGATGGGTTTGATCTGTGTTTCATCGGCAGCTGCGCTAAGCAACGTGGACGTTGGCGTCGAAGTCTGGCTGGCGTTGCCCATCGCCAATTCCTTGGCATTAGATTTGACAGAGACCTCGGTCAGGCTGAGGGCCGCAGCGCTGGCGGCAGCCGCATGGCTCATAGAATAGCTGGCCGCGGCCGCCGCCTGCATCGGATGCAGCAGTCCGGCGCTGGCGCGCAGCAGATGAGCCTGCAGCTGCTGCAGATGGGGCGCCATCGCCGTATGGGCCGTATGCGCCATCGGACTGATGGCGCTGGCCGAGAGATGGCCATAGGAACCGCTCGCCGCGCTGCTCGCCCGCGAGCCGTTCATGATCGTGGCCAGGGAGTTGGGCGAGAAGCGTATCATCGAGTTAATGTCGAACGAGTCGGAGTATGGCGATGAGGATAGCGCCCGCTTCCGGCTGACGCTGGCCCGCATGCTGCCGCCGGCGCCGCCCGGACGTGGACTGCCCAGCCGTCCGTTGCCGTCCAGGCTGAAATGGAAATCGGTGCTGGCCAGAGATCCCGCCGCAGCGGCTGCGGCTGCTGCCACAGCCGCATGATGCAGTTCGCTCAGCGAGCCCATGCCCCGGGCACTTAGATACTCGCCGGAGCCCAGGCCCAGGCCGGCCAGGTGAAACGTTGGCGCACAATTGCCGTACGGATCTATGTGCGGGACAATCGTCAAGGATGTCAAGATTGTGTCCACAAAGTTGCCTTAAAAGCTTGTGTTCTTACCGTGATAGGAGGCTGTGGGGCTGGCTCTCTGCAAGGAATAGAACTGTTCCACGTAGCTGGGAATTCTGTAGGCCGGATGAAAGTCATGCTGCGGCTGTGCCGGTTGCCCCGGGACACCATGATTGACATTGTGCCCATGGACATGATGCTGCTGATGCTGATGATGATGGTGCAATGTGTGGCCGCCGGCGGCGCTTCCGCCGTTCGAAGCCAGGCTGGAGTCCGCATGACCCGAGGGGGGCATTGGAGATCCCGGGACTGGAACCGAGCTGCTAACGTCCGTTGTGTGCACCTGGTTGGCGGAAGGCGAGCTCGGCAGCACCGAGGCCGAAGCAGCAGCAGCTGCCGCAGCCGCCCGCCTTGACGCCAGAAACTGCAATTCTGTATATCTGCCATAAATAAAAATTAAATAATGGAAACATATGAAATATATATCTAAATAAATCAAATATTCAGCAGACTAATTAAATAAATACTCAACAGAATGGCAGCAAAACGCGTTGAGTTCAAAATCTGACTGAGACAACTTTGCTGCACGGGCAATGCCGGTTAATTTACGCATGTTAGAGCATGTTAGAAAATTAAAATGAAAAACAGAAAAGCGAATCGAACATTCCAATATATACCCCAACTACATGCATCTATTCTCTTTGGCCATCTATTTGCCTTATTCCGTTTTTATCCCGACAGCACGGGATCGAGATTTGATATAATAATATACATATAAGTATAAGTATATAATAACATATATATGTTATGGTAATACTCTGGTCTCCGAGTTCAGCCTAGATCAGCAGTATTTCAAATTCGACGTGCTCAAAATCAAGATCCTGTTTTTATACCTTGCGGAGGTTATTAATAACAAGAAGAAGAAGAAGATGAAGAAATGTAAAGGAAAACAATCCGAACCATATAGTTTATATAAATGGCCAATTAGAACTCTGGAACAGAAGGACATGTAAATTAAAGAATGAAAATAAATTTTAAAAAATAACGGTTGTTCGTATTACCCCCAATTTGAAAGCTTAACCCCAATATTGTTAAATCGACGTTTAATATTTGTGCAACAGTTGTGTGTTTAATTTTCAAAGATCTCGATATGAGTTAATTGAAGACTGTTTGTGCGTAATTCTTCCCCAATTTATAAAATGGGCGAAATATATTGTTTGCAATTTTTCTTCTCATCGGTTTTCCTGATTGATTGATTGACTGGCAGATTAACTGACTAACTGATTGACTGACTGACTGATGGACTCACTAACTGATTGACTGATTGACTAACTGATTGACTGACTGACTGATTGACTGACTGACTGATTGACTAACTGATTGACTGACTGATTGACTGGTTTCATTCAACCTTTTTATGTACTCAATTTCAATGAACTTTTCTAAATTTATTTGTATTCCTTGGTGACAATTGGACTTTTAAGAGATGATTGGTTGGAGTTTCAGCTTTATTTATTTCCAAGCATCCCTCTACAAAATTCATTTGATTTCACGAGCTCCCCGCATTTCGCAGAATCCAAGCTTCCTTGGTGAAATCAAATCAAAGTCGTGTGTCCAAAATGTGAAGTAACAAATAAATAACAAAATGAACAATAAATAGTATTCGAGGTTTCCCTCGAAAGATTTGGCCATGTGCGAGTTGATTCAAGCGTACAGAGAATATATATGGCATAATTTGCCTATTCGATTATAGATTCAAACGTTCAAAGTCTTATGGCTTTGGTACACTATTTACGATAAACAATAAAAATTCGTTTGAGCAGGCATTCGCCTCCGAATACAAATCAATCAAAGACCTGCGTATTTAACTGCGTATTCCCGTGCACTCAGATAAATGTACTCTATTCTCATGACTTGGCGTTATATCTATACTCGAAAGGCTCGAATAGAACATTTTGTATTTTTAGTAATATCAGAAACCAAACGAAATTTGCTTTTCTATTAAATCTAGTATTGAACTGAGCCTAGCAACGCCGGGTAATTCCAGATATATCCACGAACGAAAAATCGTTTGAGGACAAGTGTTTGCTTTTGTATTTAATTTTAAAACTTAAATATTCATTGAAATATTAACTAGCAACGCCGGGTAATCCCAGCTTCTATATGTAAATATACGAGTAAGAAATAAAACAAAAAATTAAATTGGCTTTCTATGAAATCTAAAAAATATACTAAATATTCATTGAAATAATGTTATTTAACAGCAAAACTGCGCCGAACAATACACCGGGTAACTTCAGTTTCTATATAGATATAAGAGTAGGATATGGACAGTCTCTTTCTATGCGTGTTTTTAAAGATCTATAAAACAGGTTTGAAAGAGCAAGAGCTCTCAAGAGAAACAAAATGATGCCGAAATCGTGACGCTAACAAAGACATCGACATCGACATCGACGTCGACGTCGACTTCGTGTCGAGCTGTAAGCGCAGCCGCCGCCGACAAAAGGGAGGCTCGAAAGTGGAGCCCTTTATTACGGGCCTGGCTTAATATACACGTTTGTACGTGTATGCGTGTATCTGAGACCATGCTGAGGTCTTAATTAACTACATTCAACCAAAATGCCAAATAGAAGCATTTTTCGACTACCCTCTGCCTAAGTAATCCATTTTTAAAAGAAAAACGAAAGAACTTCCTTCATTTTAACTCTCTTGAAAGCTATTCACATTAAACAGGAAATGCTCCAAGAAATTAATTTTTCAATATCTCTGTCCTCAAAGTCACCCAGGGAGGGTGAGGGTGGGGTCAAGATCCCTCGCCTCGTTTGATAGACAGAGCTCTAAAGATACCCCTTAGGCAATAAATATCTTTTATATATATCGTAAGTTGACATCTGGAATATGATATAAACATATCTGTCCGTGGTATTCGAAAGCCTAGAGGCCAATTAAGCCAAGTTATTATAACGAGGCTTAGAAATTGATAACAATGGATTTTGCGGGAGACTTATCCAGATTCTTCAAATAATTGTACTCTTCTTTTGTTGTTCACATGGAGGAACGCGATTATTATATATGTACATTATAATACACAAAAACAACCAAATAGACTTTGGATAAGAAAACCCAACAGAAAGAAAGTTCCGAATCAGTTAAAACTCCATTTTATAATATTATCCGAAAATTATGTCAGAACAATTATCCCAAAAGTTTCGGTTGAAAATTGAAAAGTTAAGAATGGGAGACTCAGTGCCAAAACATAGAAAACTTCGTACCCAACTATTTAATTTATCTTAACATAATAACAACATAATCAGGATTAAATTTAGACCAGGCTCACGAATCAAAACCTTTGCTTTTGCATTTGGTTTTTCAGCCCCGAAACGGAACATTTCTATTTTCGAAATAATTAAAAAATTATATAATACTCACGCTAGGGGAAAATACGTTGGTAATGTGTACGCATCCATTTTGGAGTGTGTGCCGATGTCGTTTTTGGACTGAAATTGGATTTGGTCACACAGTCTTCTATTTTAATGCAACTTATACATTGTGTTCACAATTGCCGTCGGCGCTGCACCGTTAGTTGAATTTTAAAACCGAATGATCAATTACGATTTTTTTTTTACATACACATGTGTATATATGGTATATATATTCTATGCCACGCCAAAAGCGTATGGATAGTTATAGAATTTATGAGATTATACAAATTTAAAAGCACACACACGCACTAGGTATACATATGCATGTTACTATATATATGTACACATGTGTACTGTAAACGGAACTGGCAGCAACTTCATTAGAATTTCATTATTTTTAGCATTTTACTTCTTGTCTAGGTGTTCGCTTCTGCACGAGGATGTGTCTGCACATGTTAAACATATGTATGTGTGTATGTTTGTACATATACATACATAGATCTTTTTCTATGTGTGCTCGCTGATTCACACTGGCGATAGTGTTTAATTGTTCATAGATATGCAGATGCATACATATGTACATACAGATCAATTAATGCAATTTAACATAATGTACATAGACATAGGACACTCACACATACACACACGCACCTACACATATGTGTACAATGTACAGCACAACATTGAACAGCTCGAGGGCATCAATGAACCACTTAATTTGTACTAACTTTCAGGCAGCAAAAACAAATTATGTGTGACAAAGTCAATAACGGGCGTGTACGGCACGGCGTCTTACTGCCGTGTTTATTCCGAGCGGACTGAGGCAGCAGCAGCTCTTGCAATGCCTCGCTTGCTTTAGCTGGAGCAGCGCACGCTGCTCACGCACACCCATGCCTGGAAACAAAAAACAAACAGATACTGGTACAGATTGAGACACAGACACACGCACACATACACACACATACACGCAGATACGACGCCATAGACACAAGTGTATACAGCCACAGGTCACGATCTGCTCTGCCTTTGCCTCTGTTTGCTCACAGCCCTAAGTTGAGAGAAGGCGGGCAGATTGAAGATGGCCATACCAAAACGTCGTTGGCTCTCTTGCTAGATCGACTCTCACCACATCAGTGTTGCCCCATCTAGCTATAGAAAAACTGACTGACGACGGTTACAAAATACATACAAAGCAACTGGTGTTGCAAAAAAAAAAAAAAAAAACTGAATTGCTGTTATAGTTCAGAAAGCCTAAGAAGTCGTTGTTATTTAGTTATAAGAGTTTCAGCTGCCATGAGTGCTCAAACACATCCGATTAATCAGAAGAAAATCTCTAAATTTAAATAAATTAATAAATAAATATTAAAATTAAATATTACTAATGAGTGCCCTGTGGGAAATTATACATATTTGTTTTGTTTTCATTTAAACATTTTGGTGTATATTCGAATTGTCGCTATATTCAATTTGCCAGCACTATCAATGATAAAGCTGTTGTCCCTCTCTCTGCAAACCGTAGCATAGCAGATACAATACATACACATGCACATATTCATACATATGCTTGTATGTATGTATGTGTGTTGTCTCGGCGTCGGCGAACCCAACTTTAACAACTTGCTACTTGTTATGCAGCAGACGTGCACAGACCATCTTTTAGGCGCACCCACATTGTGTCTGCACAGCGCTCTCTTCGATGTTTACTTCTCTCTCTCTATCTCCCGCTCTCTCTCTCTCACTCTCATGCTATACCGTTGCTCGCCTCTCGTTTCCGCTTGGAATTATTTATTTACTTATTTAACAATTTTGTAAATATATAAAAAAAAAACCTTTTTAACGGAGGCACGGTCCCAAAGCATAAATAACTAGGCTCCTTCCAATAGATTTATTTTAACATATTTTTTTAGTGATAAGTAAACAAAAAGTATATGAGAAGGCAAAGTTTGAGCCTGGCTTTACGGATGTGGAAAACTAGATTCAGAAACCGAAGTATTTTTTTGTGTGTTAAAATTCTTATACTTACAGCTATTTCTCTGTTACTCTTACTTAGCAATAATAATAATACGATAAATTTAGATAGATAGATAGAGATAGAGTGTTATTTTGTATATTCCCTTTTTCTCACCCTTTTTCCGCTCGCGGAAACTGTACTTCGGCCCGTATTCAAATCTTTGTCGAGCATTTTGTCATCCAAATCAAGTGGACTTCGTGAATAACGCAAGTAAATGTTCACATTGATATTGGAAACTGTCTTTGAAGCTGATTGAACAAATAATGTAAATAAATAAATATTTTCCGCCTATTTTCCACCGTTGCGCGTGCAATTTCCACTAAGTTTTTATGTAGGGCCTGAGGCTAATCAGACGAAACTTAAAACTTCGATAACAAACACTTAAAAACCAAAATGAGCAACAAATTAACTTGAGCCCGAAGTCAAACGTTACCCAACAAATCTTTGACGAACATTTCCATGCATTTCGTAAGTTTTGTAAGTGAATTGGACAGATGTATTATTTGACCCTGCACACATTAGACCCTATAGAAATGTCGTCTACGTTGTCCCGACTCGAAAATAGCAGAAAAATAGCTTGTAAATAAAATAACATGAGCAAAATAACATGAGCAAAATAACATAAGAAAAATAACATAAGATAAATAACAAAAGAAAACTAACATAAGTAAGAAACATGTAACAAATTACGAAGCACATAAAAAACTTGCCTGTTCATTTTTTGTACACCCATGCTTATCTGTTTTTCTAGCCTTTTATATAAGTTGAATAATTGCTAAACATTTTATATAAATTGTATATACTCAAATTCGTTATGTAGCTACAAATCTATAAGATTGTATCTTGTATCTTTTGGATACCCTTTCCCAACTCTACCAAAAGTTCAAATAAGGAAGTTAAAACCTGCGTTTTCGTATATTAACTCATTTGAATGCTATCCGAAAGGACATGAAACTGAGAAGTGGTTCATAAAAGTGAGATTTATGAAATTCAGGACATTTATTTTAGAAAACTAGAAACGTGTCTGCTATGCCAAAAAGGACAGTCGGACTAGCCTAAAGACTGTGTAACTCAGCAAATCGTTTGGCATTGTGGCAAATGTACCTGGGAGAAGGTGCGGACATTTGTCAAAGGCAGAGTCGACATCGGGCCAACCTTCGGCAACCTGCGGCGTGGCAAGAGAATCTTCGGACTCGAACCCGGACCCAAATTCAGATTCTGCTAGGTATGTACATACATATATGCCAGGGCAACACACAGCGGGAACTGAAACGAACCTCGAAAATGCGCTTGCTGTGCGCTCCTCTACGATCTCATTATGTGTTTTCCCTTTTGTAATTTAACGTCTTATTCAAGTCATTCCGAGATCTCTTTTTACTCTATGAAAAACACCAGAGCCAGCTCCGTGCTGCCTGCTGCTTGTAGCCTGCCTTCTGCCTGCCTGAGATTGTGAATACAAAGCATTCACATTCACATTCACACTCACACTTGTGCGCATTCGTCTTATTTAACGAGGGAACTTCGTCGTTTCTCGGAAACAACATAAAACCAGATATGTATGTATTTATATATGTATATGTATATGTATATACATACATACATATGGCTTTATGTAGGTGTATATGTACGTAAGTTTTTGGTTTTGCATCTGCATTCGAGTCCTCCCCGCACAGCATCATCCGCCCGCAATGCAACAACATGCAACATGCATGGACACGTCGCGATCTAAAGAGCTTCGACAACTCCTTCGACGGCTCCTGCGCTTAAATACATACATACTTACATAAGTATTTAGTTGCCTTTCCTTGAAAATACAGAATACATGAATGTGTATATTAATCATATACATATCTGTATACATATACATATGCATATACATATACATATACATACATAAACATACATATATACATGTACACATACATATACATGTACATATACATATACATATACATATACATAAACCTATACATATATATATATGCATATGCATAGACATATACATATACATATACATATACGTATACATATACACATACATATACATACACATATACGTATGCATATACATATACATATACATATACATATTTATATTTATAATTATATTTATATTTATATACATATACATATTTATATACATATACATATTTATATACATATTTATATACATTCACATATACATATACATATATGTACATATACATATTTATATACATTCACATATACATATACATATGCATATACACATATATATACATACACATATACATCTACATATACACATACATATACATATACATAAACATATACATATGCATATACATACATAAACATACATATACATATACATATAGACATACATATACATTTTCATATACATATACATAGATATACATTTACATATATGTACATATACATATACATATACATACACATATACATCTATATCTACATATACATATACATATATATACATATACATATACATATATACATATGTATAATATGTAATATACATTTACAAATATTATAAATACAACACATACATACTTATATCTATACAAGATTTTATGTAGATATGTAAGCATATATGTACACATACATATGTACATATGTACATCATGAGTGATTTTTTGCATTTTTGTTTTCATTTTATATTTTTTACGCTTTCATATTAAGACTGACAATCGAAGGAGTCCGAATGACTTTATTTTCAATGCGACTTCTCGAGCATGGGCCTGGGCCGATTTTAAGGGCTTAATTAGTCAGCAAATCGAAGCCCCAAACGAAGTAGTCAACGGAGTCGAGCCGGCGGCTGATAAGTCGTACTCTCGCTCTCAAATCCAGTTTTTGTTGTTTTTTTTCTTATTACATACATACCTAAATACTTCAATTCCACATGTGTCTACATACATACATACAGATATTCTTACAAAAGCATGCATGTGTATGTATAGGCATAGGTATATAGGTGTGTATGTATGTAGTGATCGGTGTGCGGACACATCCAAGCATACAAGCATACACACACATACAAACATACACATGCTGTGTATCGAATTCAGCATCAGCAGCGGCAGAAAGAGTTCGTACTCGGAGGAGATCAACAATTATGTTGTATGTAGCTTGTATGTATGTATGTAGGTGCAGACACTCGTACGTACGTAAGAATGTGTGTATGTATGTATATATGTATGGCTGGATGCCAGAAAAGCCAAAAGAGTTTTAAAAAAGTTGACAAGAACAGCTACAACAACAAAATCAAGTAAATTGTTGCTTTCGTCGACTTTTTTCGTGGGCTGCTCAACAAGTTTCTAATATCTATGGAAATATTTAATTTACATATATATTTATGCATATATTATGAATTCTATTTTAGTGTATATATCATTGCGCATTCTGCTGGAAATTTGTTACACTCATATTAAACATAACGGCTAAATTTGTTAGATAAATCCAAGTCCAAGAATGGGTCTAAAATGTTCGAAATATTTTTTTCGGGTGTTTTCAGGGCCTTAAGTGTATATTAAATTCAATTGTATAAATAATAATAAATAATACAATTTGCAACTTTACAAATATATGTATGTACATACATATATAAATGCATTTCAACACTATTCGATTAACCCATGCCGGTGAACTTGAAGAGTAAGGCCGTGAGCTCCAGTTAAGCCCCATTCGATGCAATCGCTTGTATCGCGACCTTTTCCTCCCCCCTCTTCATCTCTCGCCCGAGACGGTCTTCTATGTATGTATGTATGTATGCCCCATCCAACTGCTCCATCTCGCATCGTGCTGCTGTCGCTTCTCTTGCTGATGAAGACATTATTATTTATAAGGCCAACCGCAGCGAATGTTGCGTGTCCGTGTTTGTGTCTGCGTCTGTGTCGGTGTCTGTGCATGTGATTGTGCCTGTGTGTATCTGTATGTGTGTGTGTGAGGTTCGGGGTCTGTGCGTGTGCCTTGAGCAAAACACACAGCTCTGTGATCGTATCAACTCCCCATTATTATACTCAACATATATCTATGTATGAACAACATGCAAATGCACAAATATACGTTTTTATAATTATAATGTATAAACAAATACATATATTTATTCCTATACTATACATTATAATATATTTATATATATATATATGTAGATAAATTATATATATATATATATATACATATATAATTTATCTACATATATGTATGTATATCTCGCGTCAGATGTATGTTACATATATATGTTAGATACCTGCACTTACCCATATAACATACATGACCTTAACATGACATATGTTAACAATCTTTTCCTTATTAGGTCTCACAGATCAATGTTCTTTTGGAATCTAATTGGGCTTAACACTATTAACAGGGTAGTTGAGCAGTTGGGCATACCCGAGTTGTTCGAAAATAAAACGCTGAGGCTGCGTTTCTTGTTCGTTCGTTTTTCGGCTGTATCTGCATCTGTGCTTGGTATTTGGATAGTTACGCCTTATACACAAAGGACTGCAAAATATTGAAAAACAAAAAAAATTATTCAAAATCTCCATTTTGCTAAGTTAGCTTTAAAAAAAATGCACGACAGATAGATAGAAAGATAAAAAGATAGATAGGTCGAAAGATAGCTATAGATATAGAGGATAGATAGATAGATAGATAGATAGATGGATAGATAGATAGATAGATAGATAGCAAGATAGATAGATAGATAGATAGATAGAAAGATAGAGAGATATAAAGATAGATAGATAGATAGATATATTAGAGAGACAAAAAGATAGATAGATGGATAGATAGATAGATAGATAGATAGATAGATAGATAGAGAGAAAGGTAGATAGAAAGATAGATAAATAGAAAGATATATAGATGAATAGATAGATAGAAAAACTAAAAGATAGAAAGATAGAGTGATATAAAGATAGACAGATAGATAGATAAGTACATATATAGGTAGATAGATAGATATATAGATAGATAGATAGATAAGTAGATATATAGGTAGATAGATAGATAGATAGATAGATAGATAGATAGATATATAGATAGATAGATAGATATAGATATTAGAGAGATAGAAAGAAAGATAGATGGTTAGATGGATAGATAAGTAGATAGATTATATAGATAGATAGGCAAAAAAGGTAGATAGATAGATAAATCTACTTAAACCCAAACCGACCTTGAGGGCCTTCCTTTTTTCCAGTTTTTCGCCCATTTCGCATCAGATCTTTAAGAATACATTCTGAATGTTAATTTATTATTATAAGGCATACATCAACGCAATTATCTTCTTTTCAAATCCCTTTTAAATAAACTGAAAAGCCAGCACTCATTTAATTATTTAAGCAAAGTATCGATACCACATAACCGATACCACATAACCGATACCACATAACCGATACCACAAGTGTGCGCCCCTGAATTATTCTTACATGGATGCCCTCGATAATTCCTTTTTGAACGTTGTTAACCGCAAAATCGTTTAGTACCAGATAATTGTGAGAAATATGAGATGCAATTGCTTTGTGTTGTGCGCGTACGTGAATTAAGTTTATATTTTGTATTAGCGGGAATTCCCCGGCCCAGCCAAGTACCATGTATTTTTATTAAAGTTTTGGATATACATTAGTTCATCACATGTTCGGACACGATTATCGGCTAAATGCACCTAATGGGGTCGAAGATGCCTCCCTCTACATTCTACTGCATCGAAGGTATACAAAACAACGTTCACAGTAACCGCTTCAAAATAACCGTTTTCCGCAAACTTATCGCAGCTACGGGTGGAATTTCCGAATCGATAAAAGCATAAGACTTCGCAAAGTAAGTATTTGAAAATTAATTGGGAACGGGAATAAGTTAATTAAAGATCCTACTTGCCCACCAGCTTTGGTACGAACGCGTTAATCAGACGAAACTGTCTTTATTGGATGGAAAACATATAGCTTAGCTTCCTTCTCGAGATAAGTATTTTTGCCCAAAGTCTAAGGCTTACCTCCTAAAGACCGTCGGCATCCGCCGAATGGAGTGGAAATTAAATTTGAAGAATAATTAATTGTCATCCCAAGGTAGATTCAAGCTGTAGATGAATATTACATTTTTATCTGGGCTGAACAATCTAAAGTATCCCCTTTATCTGTTAGAGAACATAATATAATTTTGGTTTAGAAGTTCTTCAGTTCATAAAAAATATCCCAAAACAAAATATATTTCAAATCTTTAGATGTTGGAGTTTCCAGAACCAACAGACAAATCGATTCAACTGATCCTCCTGATCAAGAATATATACCTAATGGGCTCGTAGATATATTCTTCTGGCTTACGAGAACCTTCAGATATAAGTAAGTGCAGGATCTGTATCATTGGATCCTCGAAATTAAGGAAATTCCCAAAAAATTCTTATTTTGGGGAAATTCCGGTTCAGTTTGTGGGAAATGGCTAAGAGGGGCATCTCTTTACAATTCCAGTTAGTTCAAATTTGTAAACTGTCCGCCTAAGGGAGTTTTCGTTAAAAGAGTTTTCGCTGTAGTTTGCAACCAAACCATAATTAAACGTACAAACGTTAATGTTCCTCTATAAACATATTGTTCAGGTGATTAACTCAATTTTGTTTCAAAAATATTCGGATAGGGTATTTAAGGTTGAGCCCAAACTGACAAGCCGAGAAACTTTGTACCCGACTAATGAAGACATTCCATACTGATGGCTTATGCTCGATGAAGTATTCAACTATAAAACGAACAAAAAAAATGAAAAAAAGAAAAAAGCCTAAACCGGTCCTTTCAAACTTTATTTTAGAGTCGTCGGCGTATGTATGTATGCATGTGTGTATGAATGTAAGCAAAACTTAAGCTTTTCTGATTGTGTGTGTGTGTATGTGTGTGTGTGTGTATGCACAATCATCATCTTGTGTGCATGTGTGTGCATGTGTATGTGTGTGTGCGCGTATACATATAATATCACCCAATAAACATAAACTGAAAACTGTGTGACACGTGCTGGTTGATCGCAAAAAGAGCTACGGCTCAGATTAAAGTTAATTAATAAATAAATATTTAATAAAATTATATGAATACTATCACTACAAAAAAATATATGTCTTTGACTCAATTTAATCAAGATCTTCTTTGCATGAAATGAGATTAAGAAGAAGAGTGTGAATTAAAATTTTCACGCTATAAATTAATTAATATACATACACGCCGAAAGTATTTTAACAAGAACCATTTTTATGCGGCAAGAAGGGGTTAAGGTTGCTCTTACGAAGAGGAGAGCACAGAAAGAGCTGTGTGTGTGTGTGTGTGCGGCGTGCTCTCTTTCGAGTTTGTATGTTTGTGGATGGGTTCAATACATCTGAAGTCGATCTAGTTATTTATGTGGCGGGCAAAAGGTAAAACAGGTTGCATAGGAGGAGTTTCAACGGGGAAAAAACAAAATGGCGAAAATGTTGAATCACTCACAAAACCAGCATTTTAGCCCAACAAATCCGTTTGCAATTTCAATTCCATATTTTTTTTATATTTTATCCGATTGGCTATAAATTAACTTTTAAAATTTGTTGACAGACGCTTTATAATTATCAGAATAATATCATAGAGAGATACAAATTGAAACCTTCCCTTGCACACTTCCAATTCCTGGAATGCAAGCCCGAATACTCGAATTCTAACAAAAGGTTTCTGTAAGAAATGTCTAAGCTTTTACCTAATTCTTTTTTTAATTACAAACCTTAATGTTTTTAAAAGGTGTATTAATTTATTAAATGGTTGTTGTTTGCGGCACATATTAAATAAATAATCATTTATTTTCTTTGTGAGCAAAGCAAATGATTTAGGGTCCTATTTGAAAGCTTTCGTTGTTAATTCTTTCGCCAACGGATTATAATTAAAATTGCACCTGCTTCCTCTTTACTCTACTCAAATAAAGCCAACAAAACATCGACATGGAAATACCCTGTACCTTCTTCGGCCAATTTTATAGAGAATTCGAAGCAACAGAACAGAAACAGTTTCGATATCGATTCATTTCTTATCGATTGCTGGGAATCGGTGCAACTTCTCAATTTTCAGAAAAATGTTACAGAGTTTCAAGTATCTAGCTCTTATAGGTTCTAGGAATTGACTTGTTCATACATACGGACAGGCATTCATCGCTGCATCGACTCTGCTATTAATACTCATCAAAAATATACATATACGAAGGATTTCTGCCTGCAACATACATTTTTCCTTACACTGGGCATAATTAATCAGGTCGTAGTTTTGTTTCAGTTCCTGCTATCGACTTTAAACGCATTTTACTTACAAAAGTGCGTCAGGTGTTAAGCTGACTGCACTTCACCAATTAACAGCTGTTGTTGACTGCGTTACGCCCTAGAGCCGCATTTGAGACTTATCGATAGTGCGATAACATTACGCGCAATAGTTTTCTCCAAAAGTTGGCAGGACGCTGTTAGAGTGTTGACAGCGCGCGTCTGTGATGTGACATGTCTGTTTAAATTTACACGGCAAATTCAAATTTAACATCTCGAGCAGTGGAAAAACATTTGGTTTTACTTGCATTGATTTGATCGGAAGGCGAAATTTGCTTGAAGTGGTATTAATTAACGGAATGAGCATAAATAAATGATATGTCAGCTATCTAGGTTCAATAATGAGAATAACAAAAAGAAATAACAGTAGAAATTTGAAAATGCTTACTATTATTCAAATGATTGGACAAAGTTTATTATTTTTCTGTCAGTTGAGAAAAAACGTGCCTAGGTAGAAACAAAGCTGTAGCCGACAGAACAGATAAATAATTACAAAAAAACGGTCAACATTTATGGATTAGTTTTTCTTCTCCTCCTTTTCAACCTCTGGATATTCCAGCTTCACACCAGGCTCGCAGGTGAAGATGGGACAGCAGAAGGGAAATGGTGCCGTCTTATTGGTCTTCTCAGTATCCAGCTTGCACTTATCATTGGCTAGCGACAACGGCAAAGGACCGCAGTCTTCCACAAGTTCCAAGAGCCTGTATATATATGACGTTGTATGTATAATAGAAACACAAAACAAATAAAATTATTGATGCTCTTACTTTGAGGGATTCTCTTCGTTTTGAACGCAAGTTGAACGGCCACAGAATGGTGTCAATTCCCACGTCTTGCCTGGCTCTACTGTAGCGCAGCGAGTCGATGCAAAGCACATTCCAGGAAAATCTGTAGAAATACAATTAGATTACAAATTAATAAGATCTTTATATAAATGCAAGACAGATTCTTTATAACGAGACTTAAACTGTCTAATATAATATATATCATATAATATTATAGCTTAAATTTTATGGGGTTATGGGGTATTATACAAGCCGATTTTAGTTTTCAAATTCTCAAATTATTATCATAAAAACCGCATTTCAAGGTAAAACCTATTTACAAATATACAAACTTTCTGTTTGCCAGACAACTTACTTAATGTCTGTGACTCGATGTACGAAAAATACATACATAAATACCGAGTGCTTAACTTAGAATCTACGTCCCGCGTGCCCATTCTCTTGGTTGGCATTGATTCAAAGAGGTAAATCGCATTGTAATTTGTATGTAGGTTGTATTCGAATGCTTTCGAAACAGCTCAAGCGAATACAAATTCGTTGGATGTGACTGACTCTGGGGCCGTGCCATAAACTGGCTTTCGGTTTCGCACAGCTCTTATACATACATACATACATACATGTATAAATATATATAAATACATATATAAATATATATATGTTATATTAGTTGCCACGACTGCATTATGTTTATCTATGAACCGTTACTCAATCGAAAATCAAACTGTCTTATACACAAATGGCTTATACTCGAATTAACATCGACAGCTTTTGACTCGAAATAAAGGAAAGGATTTTATAAATCCGAAAACCCGTGACTCACCTCGCAGCACATCGGCCGGAATGAGACGTTTGTAGATTTTGATTTCACCATCTTTCTGCGCATCATCTGCTGCTGCTGCTGCTGCTGCGGCTGACTTTTCGGCGGCCAAAACAATGGCAGGGACCAGCAGAAAGGCCAGCGCGAAGCCAGTTAAAATTGAAGTTAACTTAATCATTTCTCTTGTTCTTTTTTTTTTTGTTAACGACCAACAACAACAACTAGAAAATGAAGTTCAGATCGACGATTCCGAACGCCGACCAGAAACAAGTCCGCTTCAAGCGAAAGTGAACACCGAATTGAAACTACCGGACCAAGTATTACCACTATTTATAGGCGAAATCATGCTTGTGGATTTTCGAGTTTTGGTTTTTTTTATATTATTTTTTTTTTTTTGTTTTGTAGATATGACTCGCCGCTCGGTCTGTGGCTGACAAAACGGAGCTTTGTCGACTTGGATGTTGACGTCGATATTAGCGTATGTATGCCAGTTACACAAACACATGCACATACATTTGTATGCATGTATGTACGTATGTGCATAGTTTATAAGACTATGCATGTATGTATGTGCCTAGTTTATAAGACGATGTCTGTATGTTTAACTAGATATGTAGATATGTATGTGCTCGCATATATATTGCATTAAAAATTTACTGTTGCTTATGAAAGGTATTTCTCAAAGTTGACATATGTGCATGTGTGCATGTGTGTGTGTGTGTGTGATACATAACATGCACATGTATGCACTTACGCATGCAAAAAGAGCATTAGCTGAGCCTGTCCTGAAGTCATGTCACCAAATTTGGTACATCTACTGTTAAATACAACCGATTCAATTGAAAACCAAATTAAATATTATACAAAAAGTCGAAACTTATATCCTGTCTATATCTGTGTATTACTTTAAATTCATTAAAGTAATTAATACATTAATTTGCTAAGGAGATGCTTCGTTTGGTTAGTCTCCAAATTCAATGTGGCCCCTAAGGGCCCCAAATAGAACTTTTCCAGTAGTTACCTTGCGTGGAGGGCTTGCTGGTTGTGGAGAGATTGGTGGAAGAAACGTTTTGGAGAAAAATGGCGCGGATATCTTGATTTGGGCAAACTCGGGTAAGCCTATTCATACACTTTAGGGGTGATATTAAAACAAATATGTGAGAGGATAAAGTTTTCCATTAAAACTGTTGTCGAGAGCTTACAATTAGATTTTCGTCTAGCTTGTCCGAGGTCAAGGACATTTAGTAGATATTTTCAATTAAAAATATACTCAAGAGTAATTTCCTACTTTTGTGCATCCCTAGAGCAACGGTAACCGCAGAAATTTATTTACCCTCCACAACTAAAACGAGGAAGAAAGGCTATCTTCGGCACGCCGAAGATCTAATACCCTTGCAACCTTTTAATGCCGAGAAAATGGTTAATGCCGAGCTTGGTGAAGGTATCTTGATAAACAAAAAAGGCTTTTAATCAAAAACCTAGTTTTCAACCGATCGTTCCTATGTCAGCTATATGATATAGTGGTCCGATCTTAAAAGGATTTTGCATATATATGAGGAGCTTAGTAAAACTTATAAATGCCGAGTTTGGTCAAGATATCTTGAAAAACAAAATGTTTTTTCATACAAAATCTTAATTTTCGATCGATCGTTCCTATGGCAGCTATATGATATAGTGGTCCGATCTTAAAAGGGTTTTGCATATATATGAGGAGCTTAGTAAAACTAATAAATGCCGAGTTTGGTCACGATATCTTGAAAAACAAAATGTTTTTTCATACAAAATCTTAGTTTTCAGCCGATCGTTCCTATGGCAGCTATATGATATAGTGGTCCGATCTTAATAGGATTTTGCATATATATGAGGAGCTTAGTAAAACTAATAAATGCCGAGGTTGGTGAAGATATCTTGAAAAACAAAATGTTTTTTCGTACAAAAACTTAATTTTCAACCGATTGTTCCTATGGCAGCTATATGATATAGTGGTCCGATCTTAATAGGATCTAGCATATATGTGAGGAGCTTAGTAAAACTAATAAATGCCGAGTTTGGTCAAGATATCTTGAAAAAAAAATGTTTTTTCATACAAAATCTTAATTTTCGACCGATCGTTCCTATGGCTGCTATATGATATAGTCGTCCGATCTTAATAGGATTTTGCATATATATGAGGAGCTTAGTAAAACTAATAAATGTCGAGTTTGGTCAAGATATCTTGAAACACTAAATGTTTTTTCATACAAAAACTTAATTTTCGACCGATCTTACCTATGGCAGCTATATGATATAGTAGTCAGATCCAGCTGGTTTTGACATATGTGCTGCGTGCAACAGAAAAAGGGACTTCTGCAAAGTTTCATTAAGATAGCTTTAAAACTTAGAGACTAGTTCGCATAGAAACAGACAGCCGGACAGACGGACAGACGGACAGACGGACATGGCTATATCGACTCGACTGTTGATGCTGATCAAGAATATATATACTTTATGGGATCGGAGATGTCTCCTTCTATGCGTTACACATTTCACGACAAAATTATAATACCCTCTGCAAGGGTATAATAAACGAACGAAGATCTTTACAAAGTTGTTAAAATTCGAATTTGTAAATCTCTGTAGGTTTGGTAATGTATTTTTCAGCTACAAGCATACCGTCAATTTTAGTGCCAAAATCAGGAGAACAGCAGAAACAATGGGTTGGGCTAACAGCCAGCGTGGCCAAATCTGGAAAAAATACTGTTTTCCACAGACAACAAAATCGGTAGTAAAGCCAAGCATTGTAAATGTACTGTGATTAGTATTAAATGCATATAATTGACAAAAAGAAATATGTATTACACATTACACCTAATTTTTAACTCTATTGATATATTTGATTTTAGCAACATTTAAATTGTCCGACCGATAGTCATGTAAACGATATATTGGTGACAAAAAGAAACTATCGATAACAATTTAGCAATCGTTACACGTCAATTTTTAGTCACAAAATTTGTGTGAAAATCTAGAATCTATTTATTTGAGCAGAACACAAAAGAGAAAATGGGATTGACAATATCTAGTTTACTAACGCGACTATTTGGCAAAAAACAAATGCGCATTCTAATGGGTAGGTCTCTCTCGAATGCAGTTTGATTATTTTCAGACGGCGGCCCTTAGCGGCTAGCCACGCCAATACGTAATGAGAATACACCTCCTTTAATTTGACGGTAAAGTTCCAGCCACGCAGTCATATACATACATATGTATTTATGTGCAGCCATATATGTATGTACACAGGGCAACACTCATGTATATATATATATATATATATATATATATATATATATTTCACATATTATTTACACACATATACATACATACAAGCAGTAAAATGTTTTTGTGTTGTCTTTCTCGTGCACAGTTGGCCTGGACGCTGCCGGAAAGACAACCATATTGTACAAATTGAAGCTGGGCGAAATCGTAACGACCATTCCAACAATCGGATTTAATGTGGAAACTGTAGAGTACAAAAATATCTGTTTTACCGTTTGGGATGTCGGCGGCCAGGACAAAATTCGGCCGCTCTGGCGTCACTATTTCCAAAATACACAAGGCTTAATTTTTGTCGTCGACTCGAACGATCGCGATCGGATTACCGAGGCCGAAAAAGAACTCCAAAATATGGTAAACAATATATATGCTTTTCTATGTACTTGCGATGTTTAAATGTAGTTGTATTCTGTTCTTACTCTTTAGCTTCAGGAAGATGAGCTAAGGGACGCCGTCCTCTTGGTTTTTGCCAACAAACAGGATCTACCGAATGCGATGAGCGCTGCCGAACTAACTGACAAGTTGCACCTGAATCAATTGAGGAACCGCCACGTAAGCGACTCTCTCTCACCTTCTCTCACACGTCCTGGTTGGCTACTACAATACTCTTTCTCGTTTTATGTGCAGTGGTTTATTCAGTCGACTTGCGCCACCCAGGGACACGGCTTATACGAGGGACTGGATTGGCTGTCAGCTGAATTGGCCAAAAAATGATCTGTAATATTTTCCAATCGAGCGCTAAGATTTTGTTTTGTCTTCACCATATGAAAACAATTACTATTGAATAGATTCTTAATAAATATGTGTATGTGTATGATAAGTCCAAGATCTTTAAAAACATGATTGCAATTGAAAAAAAAAAACAAACAATTATAATTAAGAATGGATTTAAACACAGTTTGGGTTTTATATATGTATATAACATTTTGTAATCAACAACTTTAAATTACTCATACAAACAAACAAAAAAAACTATACAAAACGCGCAGCCATCAAAAACCATAAATGTATTGTTTGTTTTGTGGTAACAAATCAGCATTCAGCATTAAAATATTATACATAAAGATAACTATCAAATTTTTGCTAACTGGCTGCGATAAACTCAACAAAGAAAAGCTGTTTTTAAATGGAGCTAACAAAAATTTGCCAAATAATAAAATATATACATTAAATAAGTACAGGGAAAATTGAAAATTTTGTCGCTTTTCAAAGTAACCGGGAACATTGGAATGCATTTGTATGGACAGTTCATATACAAATGTACCTAAATAGATGTCGATCGGCCTGAATTATCAATATACACACATATATATATATATATACATATATATGTGCTGCGATCGATTTGTGACGCAAGGATTTTATAACAACTGCATTATTGTAGCATTTTCTCGATTAATACTTATCATATACGTAGTACGAGCATTTTGCAATGCAAGCAATAATAATACTAAGCTATTCCATGAAACTTTGCAAGTGTGCGCCAGCCCGCGACATGGCCAAATGGGTGCAGTTGCTCAACATGGCAATTGATTGCTGCTCAGAGGTCAATGTCGAGAGCATCCGGTGCCAGCAGCATGGGCTCGCCATGGCTCTCGTCCACCAACGAGGACAGCGAGTCATTTATCATGACTGAGGATAGGTCCACGGACTGGTGCTGGTCATCGTCAACGGCATGCGATTGCTGCGATGCGGATAGCAGAGGATCGTGTCCAGAACTATCGCAATCGTTGAGCATGCCAAATGCTGCACTTTGTTCGTTTCTTCTGTGCTGCTGGTGCAGCTGTCTTCTCGTGTCCGACGGAGCACAGCAGGTGCTGCTGCTGTTATCAGCCAGGTGAACACCCGCTGTCGCGGCGCAGTAAATGGCCGCGTCGGAGGCACTTTTATGTCCGAAACTATTGGCTAACGGCGAGTGCGGGGCGGACAGCAAATGGCTGCTGTGCGAGGATAGCATCGGATCGCCGCCCTGCACCGGATGCTTGCAGTCCTCCATCAGCTCGTCAATTTGATTCAGGCCCATCCCAGAGCCACGATCACCATTTATCGCCGGCAGCTGTGAAAAACAATTGGATTCTATTAGTTTAATCGACACTCGTGGATTTTGGGTACTCGAAACTTACCTTGTTCTCGCCGACATCCTCCAGGAGCGAGGCACTGTGTCGACTCTGCGCTACGGATGCCGAAAGTGTTGGACTCGGGCACTTCAGATACGAATTGGCCGGCGTGGGCGCAGATACTGAGGTCAGATTGTAGTCGGACAGGTGTATGCCATGCGATTTGGCCTGCATTTCCAGTTCCTGCGAGCGTGTAAAAGGGGATTCATTTAATGAGGAATTTAATCAGATGCAAAAGATTGACTGCCTACCCGAATGCGAGATATCAGCTTTCGGTTCTGCAGCTCCATTTGGCGTTGGCGGCTTTCGTTCTGCCTCAGGCGGGAGACTTCGTGCTTTAGGCATTTAATGTAATCCACTGAAGATTTCAGAATTGTGCCCTTATTGGGGCGTATGTCGCGCACAACCTCGTAGAAGGCCTCGCTGCCCTTGGGCAGCAAGGTGCCCAGCTCCTTGATTCTATCGTTGATATTGAAGCGTCGCCGTCGCTCAACTGAAAAGGAAAAGGAATCGTTTAAGCGCGTTTTAGTCTAAGATTAATTATTTTACTCACTCATATTGTGATTGTCCTTCTTCTGACGATCCTTGGCCAATGCATTGATTTCGGCGTCAGTCAAATTTTGTGGCTCCTGCTTAATGGATAGCTCGGAGCCAAAGGTTTTATCAAAATTAAATGAATCGTTCTGAAGTATGTCATCAAAGAGATCGTCTGCCTGCAAGCAAAATGAAAAGTTATTTGTTATTTCTCTCACTTTCTCTAGCTCCAGGTCGGATACACTTTCATGACTAGATCGACTCGGATATTCAATGGTTTCGGCAAAAGGTTACATTTTCGTTCTTCCTTATTGAATTCGTTTTAACAGCATTAAAGAACGCTCTACTAAAATACCGGAACAAACATTTAAACAAGACCAAGCCATGGAAAATGAAAATGTGGATAACTTGGGGATAACTTATATTCAGATCTTTATGAATTATAGGGTTTATGCGCTTATTAGCAATTTTAGGGAAAAACTTACGTTACATGTATTGGCATTCCGATTGCATCAGGAATACAATTACGATATCGGTTTGGGATCCTGAGCGATAATATATATATATATATATATCTTCCTGTCCCTTTTAATATATCCTATATCCCTTTGGCGTTAGTAGATCAAGGGTGACAAGGTTTAAGAATGATGGGAGCAAATTTATTGGACTGGACTCTCAAGTTGCTGGCCAGGTAAATAAAAGGCGTCACATAGTCATATAATGAAACTTCTGCTTTCCAGCTCCTAAAGTTAGAACCGTCCGAAGGTTTGACTCCCAATTTAATTTGTTTGTGCTTTAGTTTTAGTGTACATACAGAATATAAGCCACACGATGCTGTTATTCAAGGTAGAATTTAATATGATTTTCGTTTAGCACAAATTCAGGTAATTGTGATTATTAAGCAGTCGTGCTCTACTGATTATGAAGCCCCCGCCAAGTCGCCCGCCCCCTCCCCAAAAAAAAAAACTGATATCCCAAGCTGATTGCGTAAGTAATTGACACAACATGTAGATGAGGCCTCTGGAAATATGGTATTCATATATCTTGTTTTTTGGGGCTGTGAATCAATTTCTTTGAACATAAGTAGCATATTTTGAGCTTGAATTGCAAAGAGAAGTTGTCAAGGCATAAGTATTCGGTCGTCCGACCTGCCGTGAATTTTTAATACTGTCAAATAAATAAAATAATAATAAACAAAAAAAAGCATGGTGCTTTTGTCGAATGTGGCCGACATGGAGATACCCTAAGTTGCCTAAGTTACATTTACATAATTCTTTCATACTTGGAAAATATTTCTAAATTGATTTAGATCAATATTAATGACTACTGAATAATGACTAATGAATAATGACAAATGAATAATTTGGAAGCGATGTGGCTGAGACGAATTTGAAGAGACTTCGAATTGAATTGTTTTGTTTGATAAAGGATCGTATGTACATAAAATAATGTGTTACTGCTAGAAAGCATAAAAGATGGTAATGAATAAAACAATAATAAAGGTTAATTAAAATGTCTTTACTTACATCGCTGTCAAATGAGGGTAGCTGAAAGCAAAGAGAGAAACCAGGTTATGTGTGTTAATAAAATATTTTTTTTTTTCGGGTGTTCTCTAGATTGATATTTAGAAGTAAACAATTTATGGTATCAACTTGTAATCGATCTGACCAGGCGAGTAGATCTCTCTTTATTATACCCTTACTGTGCATAAGAAGGGGTATGATGAGTACAATAGCCAGAGACTTGCTCTCTTTTACTTCAAATCATATTTCCTGGCGATAGCTATAAAATTACTGACTTCGATATCGATATTGATCGATTGCTTGGAAACGGGGCAAACGGACAGATAATCGGACATGCGGACAATCGACTCGGGTATTGATGCTGATCATGAATATACAACTAAAATCGGCGAGGCGTGGCATAAAACCATTATGGCCTTTTTATTGGGTATAAAAACTTATTGGCATTAAAAAATTCTATGCTCGGAGCTGGCTAAAAGGGGTATCTATTCGTCGTTCACTCCTGACTCGAGCACTCTGACACACACACACACACAGACACACGTACACAAAGGTTATTGGGACATACGTGACAATTGGTGAGAGCAATGAGAAAGAGGCGCGTATTATTGAATGTGCGTCGCGTCGGGCGGGTCAGCAAGCAGCTCAATTTGATATGTACGTTACGAAACATTACGAATATAGGCTTAAAAATCAATTAGGGTACTTTAGAGAAAGAAATAAATAAATCGAATGCAATCGGTATCGTTGAAAACTGCCTCATTTAAGTCAACATTAACCAGTCAATAAAGTTGACATTATCATAAAATGAATTTAACGCCAGCAATAGTACAATGTACGTGCTTAAAGAATGATTGAGCTTACAAAATGAACTGCCCTTATACTTTATTTTTTTACTTCGGTTCAATTCGTAGATTTCTTGTATTTTATTATTATTTGTAAGTTTTTTTCCCCCTTTTTAATATGACATTTTGTTTTCGTCCGTCAGCTGTTCCTGCGAAGCGTGCAGTGTGCCCAGAAAAAGAAAGGAAATTAAGGTCGCACTTTAGTGTTCCTGCGAAGCGTGCAGTGTGCCCAGAAAAAGAAAGGAAATTAAGGTCGCACTAAAAGATTTAACGAAAAACGCTCCGAGGCTGACCTTGATTTTATTTCGCTTTGCTTGTTTGTGTGACTTTAATTTCAATGTTTTCTATATTTCACGTATTAAAGATATATTAAAATGGGTTTAAGGAAGAAGCAGACAGGAGGATAGAAAGCTAATGAAAATGTTAAACATGGGAAGTACTTATTCTCCAAGCAACCAATTGTTATTAATAGATTCAACAACGTTCTGTCAGCATTATGCGCTTTCGCCGCGCCTTAGTAAAGTTGCAAACCAATCTTAAACCATGTTAGGAATCCCACTATGTTAATTACGAGCGCTAGATTAATAAATCGGTTTTATTTATAGATCAAAATGAAATTTATCTTCATACTTGATAATTAATAAACTTTTCATATAACTTTATAGGTAAGCATTGAAATGATTGTAATTTGATTCCATTATTTATTCTATTCCCGACTCACTTTATGTAAAACCGATAAAAAGAAGAATGTTTAAAGCTTTATCTGTGATTAATTGCCTCCTTTCATCTGTTATATACATACCTATGTATGTAAGCATGTATGTTATTGTACAACTACAACATAACCTATTTTGCCCATTTTCTATGAGAAGGGGGCATAATGAATATTTTAAGTAAATCAGAAAGCAAATCAGGAGTCAGTTACATTATAAGCCATATCGTCTTTTATTACGATTTTAATTATATTTTGATCCCATGTACGCTCATATACATACAAGCACACAGAGATTAGTTAGTTTGTAATGACATAAATTGTGGCTCTCACACAAATATATGTACATATATGTATATACGTGTGTACATACATGCGTACACATACATACGTACATACGCGCTAGTGTGGAGCGTATAGTTTTGTCATACATGACGGCCTTAGCGATAATAAAAAAAAAAACCTAAATTGTGCACGTTATCTAAGCAACAGAAATCTTATTGTCATTACGTCTACACCCAGTCAAACAAAATAAATAACTTGTCAGTACATACATATGCATGTTTGCACAAGTGTGTGTGTTTGAGAACGTAAAAACATAAGACAAACCGAATTTGAAGGAGAGGGATGGAGAAATAATTAAACAATATTCATTCCCAGGCACATACACATACACATATGTATGTATATGTGTGTGTGAAGGAGCCCGCATTAAACGTATAATCGTTTCATTTTTAATACATTTCTACACACATATGCATTAATTTGTTATGCATACACACTCACACACACACATATATATATATATGTATATTTCTATATTTATATTCATATGTAAGCAGTTCTGTTAACATTTTGCCGGTTGAATTGAAACCGATTCGAAAAGTCAACTAACCAAAATGTGAAATGCCCTTCACATGATTTCCCCTTGAATCGACAACATCAATGCACTATACCGTATGTACTATATCGTTTACGAGCTAAGAAATGTCCCTTTAAGCATTTAGAACCGAACAGGTTTGGAGCCCGACTTCGAATTTATTTTTATGTGAAGCGAACCTCATAGAAAAACAGCTGCTAAAAACAAATAGCAAAGCAAAAAACCCTGGACCAATGGTTTGGAATAGCGTTTACCGTATTCGGTAAATGCCAATTTTGGATAGAGATCAAATTTAGGCCCCAACTTCCAATGAAAAAAGAATTTGCAGCCCTCTTGTCTTCAGATTAATAACAACATATAAATTTATGTTATGTAGAAATGTCCTAGTAGTTATTGGCATAGTGCTGTACCCACATATATATACATATATGTATGTACGTAAATAATGTATTGAATTGATATGAAACAATATGTGTATTATCAACAATTGCACAAATATTTGTTAATTATAATTAATTGTAAATATCGCCAGCAGCGAGTGCCGTCCGCTCTGTCGCATATTCGTTTACACTCGTTCAGTTACCAGCCATATAAAAAAACATTCACACAAAAAAGTCAAATTAAAACAAGTTTCACGATCGGTTGCCAAGTTACCCACAAGTGTGCATATACATATGTATGTATGTATGTATGCATGTGCATGTACAAGTGTATTCAAATATAATTAGTATGCCCAAAGTAAATTTTTTTGTATGTAATTACATACATATATATCGACATGTGTATGGATATACATTCGACGAATACCCTGCCCAATAACAAAGTTACACACACACACACACACACGCACAAAAGTTAATAGAACATTGCTGGCTCGAATTTTAAAGCTCGAATTAATATTAGTGTCAAGCGTGGGCAAAGACGTCTGTCAGTGTGCAAGTGTGTGCGCTGTGCTCTCCCCCCTCCCACAAAATAGTGAATTCCTCTCTCCTTGTATCTCTCTCTCAAGTGCCTGCACTGCAGTTTAGGTTTTTGCTACTCAGCTTTTGCGGAGAGTGAGTAGGACAGGAACATACCTTGGTATGCCTGCGTGATATAACGCTGAGTACCGGCATATTTATTCGTCGGCTTTGTCGCTCAATTCCTCTTTCGCTCCCTTTTGGTTTGCTTGGTGTCCTGGGCGTAGGGGAATCCGGCCTAGGACCAATCCTATAAGCAACTGGTGTCGACAGGCGACAACGCTTGCTGCGCCTCTCCGACAGACTGGCGGCCGACAACCAAGGTAGCACGTGCATTAGACCTCGATCTTTTTTTTTTAACTGTTATTACGTGCGTTGATCGGTGTGAAGTCGTCACGGTCATTAAATTTCGGTGCTTTTGTAAATGTGTTAAGATCTGTTATCAATGCAGGATTTGCTTTGAATGCGAATGCGTTTTCGATCTGTTAATTTATCTGGTCTTAACACACATCTCACTTATCCTTAAATATCCTTAAATTGTAGCCGTACAAACGAACCCACATCATTTTTAAATACGTTTTTTACACTGTCGCCGGTTTGGATTTGATTATGTAGATTAATTAGATAGGGGCATGCTTTGTTTAGCGGCTCCTTTTTGTTTATGTAGACATATTCAAAATTTATCGTTCATTCGTAAGACAAACAACCACTAATAATTCATTCAATAATGTACTATTGGAAAGATATTCCGCACACAATATTTTCATAAATACAAGCCATGACAACCTGCTTGATTGACTGTTTCAAGTCGTCAGGCCAATGGAAAAATACCGTTCATTATTTACATTCACCGCAGCTTACGATCAATCCGCCGCCTTTCAAAAGCACAAATAAATCCCAAACGAAAAAAAAATACCAGACGAGAGCAGTCTGACAAAAGCTGTATTGCGTAGTGCAGAGTTGCCATTTTAGCTATTTAATAGTGATTTATGCAATTTCAACCGCAACTGTGGAAATTTGGCGGAAAAGTAGCAACGGTTTTTTTTTTTTTAAATTAAATTAATTAAAACTTAAAATCATTTTACAGCGAATTGAACTGTGATCTTTGTTAAACGACAATTATTGGGCACCATAAGCGCACAATCAAACATATATTTTCTACAAAATTAAGGGCTTACCAATAATATAGAACCGGGCAGTTATATTATATTTTGAAAAGATTTCGAAAGTAAACGAATTGAAGTATGGAATATGGAAAAGAAGGCTGACGATTCGCCTTGTTCTTTCTCTCGAGCTGGATCAAATTTTTAAACATATAAGTATTAAATGTTCCACTTACCTCCGACGCACTTGTTGCCACAGAGCTTAGACTTGGCGACATTGGAGCAGACATCGACTGCAGAGGACTCGCTGTGCTGGCCCCAGAGAAGTTGGAGCTGCGCATGGTATTTGGTATGCCCGAAGTTCGACCCGGGTTTGAATTTAAAGCAGCTTTGTTGTACAAGCTCTTGGGCAGACCTGAGCTGCCATCGCCAGCACTCTGGATCCCTTCCATGCCGTTGCCAAAAAAACTTGAATTGCAATTTCCGCTACCGGCTCCGAATGGGGATATCAGCGCCGAATCATCGGAATGCATTGTCTTTTTACCGACACCCGGAGCATCGCCTCCGAAGCTGTTGGGTCTTCTGTTTACCTCGCTGCTGCATTGCAGATTCCCCGTTGAAGCCGAGTTGTTGCCGGCTTTACTCTGCAAATGTGCGTGGAATATAAGTGGAAATACTGTCAGCAAATGCTGCTCAACTCTCACCTCGAAATTTTGGCAGCCCCAGGCGGATGGCTTAAGCGATTCGCTGAGATACTGTCGCACTTGGTTCTTTTGCTTCTGGATAACGTGATACCGTGTTGGATTCTCAAGAACTGTGCTCACCTAGAAATCCGTACAATAACAGATTAATAGATGGACTAATAAATGGAAATAGTTAACGTTTTACCTGAAGCACCTGAGGCGGCACATCCACACCGATGCTCTGTAGAGGTACTTTGAGCGCCACAGGACTGGAGACGGGCAGACGTTCCTTTTGACCCAGCTGCGAGGACTGATTCAAGCTGGATGAACTGCCGCTGCGATTGCCATCCGCAACCTCAAAGTCAAAGCAGCTCGGCGCCAGGCCAAACGCATTTAGCATCGTCTGATCCTGGGCCGGCAGCATCTGCTGCTGCTGTTGCTGCATCATCAGCTGCTGCTGTTCCTGCTGCTGCTGCTCGCGCTGCAGCTGGAGTTTCAGCTGTGTCCGAGACGTGGGCATCGCCGTTTTGAATGTGGGTCTAAATCGAAACGAAGAGAAAAACAACTTTTAGTATGTAGTATTTAGTATGTAGTATGTAGTATGTAGTATGTAGTATATAGTATATAGTATATAGTATGTAGTATGTAGTATGTAGTATGTAGTATGCAGTATGCAGTATGTAGTATGTAGTATGTAGTATGCAGTATGTAGTATGTAGTATGTAGTATGTAGTATGTGGTATGTAGTATGTAGTATGTAGTATGTAGTATGCAGTATGTAGTATGCAGTATGCAGTATGTAGTATGTAGTATGTAGTATGTAATATGTAATATGTAGTATGTAGTATGTAGTATGTAGTATGTAGTATGTAGTATGCAGTATGCAGTATGTAGTATGCAGTATGTAGTATGTAGTATGTAGTATGTAGTATGTAGTATGTAGTATGTAGTATGTAGTATGTAGTATGTAGTATGTAGTATGTAGTATGTAGTATGTAGTATGTAGTATGTAGTATGTAGTATGTAGTATGTAGTATGTAGTATGTAGTATGTAGTATGTAGTATGTAGTATGTAGTATGTAGTATGTAGTATGTAGTATGTAGTATGTAGTATGTAGTATGTAGTATGTAGTATGTAGTATGTAGTATGTAGTATGTAGTATGTAGTATGTAGTATGTAGTATGTAGTATGTAGTATGTAGTATGCAGTATGTAGTATGTAGTATGTAGTATGCAGTATGCAGTATGCAGTATGTAGTATGCATTATGTAGTATGTAGTATGTAGTATGTAGTATGTAGTATGTAGTATGTAGTATGTAGTATGTAGTATGTAGTATGTAGTATGTAGTATGTAGTATGTAGTATGTAGTATGTAGTATGTAGTATGTAGTATGTAGTATGTAGTATGTAGTATGTAGTATGTAGTATGTAGTATGTAGTATGTAGTATGTAGTATGTAGTATGTAGTATGTAGTATGCAGTATGCAGTATGTAGTATGTAGTATGTAGTATGTAGTATGTAGTATGTAGTATGTAGTATGCAGTATGCAGTATGTAGTATGTAGTATGCAGTATGCAGTATGTAGTATGTAGTATGTAGTATGTAATATGTAGTAAGTAGTATGTAGTAAGTAGTATGTAGTATGTAGTATGTAGTATGTAGTATGTAGTATGTAGTATGTAGTATGTAGTATGTAGTATGTAGTATGTAGTATGTAGTATGTAGTATGTAGTATGTAGTATGTAGTATGTAGTATGTAGTATGTAGTATGTAGTATGTAGTATGTAGTATGTAGTATGTAGTATGTAGTATGTAGTATGTAGTATGTAGTATGTAGTATGTAGTATGTAGTATGTAGTATGTATCTAGTATCTAGTATGTAGTATGTCGTATGTGGTATGCAGTATGTATCTAGTATCTAGTATCTAGTATGGAGTATGTTGTATGTGGTATGCAGTATATAGTTTGTAACATAGTATGTAACAATCAAGGCAAACGCATGTCTTTAAATTGGTTTAAATAAAAACTTGTCTCTAGGTAAGGAGTAAGGATTACCTACCCACCGGTCACTGGCGGCAGACCCATGACGCGGCTTTCTCTCGTTTCGCTAACAGTAATATCACCCAAATCTACAATGCTCGGATCCATTTCGAGAATCATTTCCAAATCTTTATCTATGCCAACGGTAACACGAATGTTGGTGGTACTCATTGGTTTATGGTCGGAGGACGGCCTTTTATCGTCAAGCTCATCGAGTTCCATCAAAGTGGACGGCTCCACTCCGACTTCAATGTCTGCTGCCAATTGGTTATATTGTTGGCGTTGCGGTGCCTGTGCCAGCTGCTGCTCGTCTTGCTCTGGGTAGCCATCTGGGTCCATTTGGTTCGGAGACATTTGCAATGTTTGGACACGCCTCAGAAACTCTTGGAACTCCTGTATTCGTTCCTCCGATAGAGGCGAAATCGGCGCCGTTTGCTTTATACCTTCTACGTTCCGTCTCTCTGGACTCTCCAACATGTGACTCTCCAACTCGGAATTATTAGGCGATTGACCAACACTGAATTCATCTTGCGGTGCATTATTTTTAACTGGAATCTTGCTGGCCGTCTTCTTACCCCAATAGGAAAACATGTTTGTGTAATTGTATCGGATTTAAGTGTTCCGTTGCTTTAATTCAATAAATATTCAATCCAACATCAAGAGGCCTTGATCTTGTGTATGCAAGGCGAAATATGAATGCGGAAAAACTGATCTTTCGGCGAGAGAGAATTGTTGAATGCGAACCTGTATGTAATGTGCATATATATTTGTGTACATGCCTGCATAGATACAGATACACCCGTGTATATATATTGTATCTACACACATACTTATATAAAAAAGGGTGACTATTTGAAACGTTTTTCAAATGGATTCAAATGGCTCCTTTTTTCTATTTTACAAAATCATTTCTCAAACAAAGACGCGGTCCAAAGTGGAAAGGATATTATGTATTCAAAATGATCAATAAAAAAGTCTAGGTAGTAGCACTTGCCAAAAGTATTCGCTTTTTATCAACCCTGTATTTTACTGAATTTTTGTAAACATATATAAACATTATGTATTTTTATGCCCACAGTATGCGGCTGTATTTGTGATCTACCATATTGGCCGTAGTACAGACTTGCGCCTTGTGCAAAATTCTCTCTTCGACTCTGCTGACCGTTTCTCTTGAACCACACCGGGCAGATATTCGAATATAAGAGACCAGTATTAAACATATAAGTGTGAAGAGCATATTAAGCTTATACTCCTTCATATACGAGTCAGATTTTTTTCAAATAAGAGCGAATATAAGAGACCCCACATATTATAAGCGAGAAGAGAGTGAAGAGCATATTAAGCTTATACTCCTTCATATGCGCGTCAGGAAGATTAGTTACGACCAATTTGACACTGGAAAGTCACGAAATTCTATATCTTCAGCAGCTCCGACCCCATAAAGCTTACATATCCTTGATCAGCAACAGCAGCCGTGTAGATAATTATATCAAACTCTACTATTTATCTATTTTAGTACATATGCCTATCTATGTACACTAATTTCCGTTAATTTCTTATATTTTTCAGTATTTTATTTATTAGTATTTCTGTTTGTTATACGGTAAACAATAAGTTGATTTAGTTGTGGGGGTGAGAGTGAAGCTTAATATGTTTCTCGGAATTTTCTAATTAACCGATTTTTTTCGACATTTCCCTTTCAAGTTCTACCAAAAAGATTTTTGGGTATCTTAAAAATAATTAACATATATAAATGCACTTTACCAAGCTTATACATACACACATATAAACACACACATATATATATATATATATATATATATATATATATATATGTGTGTGTATATATGTATGTATGTGTGTTTATTCGTTTGGTACATTAAACGAATTTCGAGTAAAGCTCTATTATCAATGGCCCATCGCTCCTTCTAAATTGGCAACGCTAAATTTCACACATTCGTCATAAACAATAAATATTTGTATCTACGTACATATTTATGTAGATCATTTTTATATGTATGTACATAATGTACGCACATGTACATGTACATATGTACATAGGTAGGTATTGATTTCGATATTAGAGTCATTTATATGATGGGACTTTTTTAAAGAGAAATAAAAGACGTTAACCTCTCATTACATACACTCAGATACATACATACAAATGAATGTGAAAATATGTATATGTATATGTATGAACGCAAGCATACAAATATAAATCCCGATAAGATAATAAAAGAGTGCTAATCATGCGGAAAATATAACCGTCGCCGAATATATATGCTTGCATGTGTAGGTATGTATGTACATAGATACGTACATATGTATGTCTTTTTGAATGCTTAAGCGTGCCTGCATATGTATGTATGTGCATACTTATAAATTTGGACATTGACATACATGCATACATGCATGTACAACTCCATGTAGGCATGTTACTAGTACTTACATTTCGTCGGTTCGTAGAGAGCGCGTAGACTTCAGCTCGTAGAACTCGACATTCTCCGTATTGCCCCCTAACGTCACATTGGGCAAATAATCCATATTTGAGTCGCTATCGTTGAGCAAATTTAAGTTTAAATCAAACTCCAAGTCAAAGCCCAGGTCAATGCCGGATTCCGCCATGTCTGGGACGGAACGATAACAGACAATTGGATTGCTTGTGTATCAAAACAAAACACAGAGTCGTCAAAACTGTTACTCGTTTAATTAAAATCAGTTATCAAATGTGATTGAATCTAATTGGATACGTTTCCACATTTTTGCACAAGTTTACACGCGTCTTAGAGACTTCAGGCAGATCCACGAGAGTAACCAGTAATCGATCGACATATAACTCTCAATTTATTGCTGGTAGGTACTGCTGAGAGAGAGAGCGTGTTGAATTTTGTTTAATTGAGAGCAGCACTATAAATACTACATATGTATATCAGTGTTGATTTTTGGTTGGTCGATAACGATTTAAGCAATTCGAAAACAACTATTTAAATAAATATGCTGAACGGCTTCTAAGTTTTGTAGATAGACCTACTCCATTTCTGTTCGCCTTTTGAAAATAATCACACTAACGGAAAACCACACAAATTCTAAGCAAAGCGCAACAACTATCGAAATGCCGTGTCGAAATCGAAATGCAAAGAGTCGATAGCATTTATATCGAAAAGCAGCAGTGGTTAATATCGTCGTTGGCTCTGCCGATAAACATCTTAAAGATAGAACAAATTAAATAATAAAAAAAAAAATTGTCATTCAAAGTGCAATTCGTAATAATATTAATGTCATTGTGAGTTGGATACTTCGGTTGCGCATATACTCACATCGTTAAGGAGTTGCGGTTGCAGCTTGCTTCGTTTTTGTACGTCTTGCATACAGGCAAACGTGTACATACTAGCATACATACATACATACATATTTGTATTTGCGTTTGTGTAACTTTTGTTTGTCGCTGAATACATACATACATACATAAATATTTCTCTTGTCTAAAATTTGTCACTGAAATTCCAATAAATATAGTTAATCTAAATAGATTTGCATGGGCAGCAACAATTTTAAATTATATACAAAATTTTCTAGTTCTTGGCTGATTTGCGACTTGTATACATACATATGCGAGTTTATAATATTTTTTTTTGTGTATGTACCATACAATAACTACTTATATATTTATTTGCGCATACATATCTATCAGTTGATTTGAAGCATTTGCTTAGTATTTAGTATTTCGAATTTAGTATTTACATATAAATAATGAAGTCTTTTGAAACCAGCCCAAGTGACCAGTCGGCAAAATGGACAAAAAGATCTCCTCTACATCGCAGCCACGCATTTTGAAGAAGAAGCACTTCAGAGTCAAGCATCAAAAAGTAAAGCTTTTCCGTGCTAATGAGCCGATTCTTAGCGTATTTATGTGGGGCATTAACCATACCGTAAGTGTGTCGCAAAATATGCACTTTTATTAATAACGCCAACCAATTTTCAGATAAACGAATTAAGTCATGTCAACATACCCGTAATGTTGCTGCCAGACGATTTTCGGGCATACTCTAAAATCAAAGTCGATAACCATTTGTTTAACAAGTATGACAAATTGGCTTGCATTTGTGAATAACTATTTTAGATTGTATACAACGATTTTTTTTATTATTAATTAGAGAGAACATGCCGTCGCATTTTAAGGTTAAAGAATACTGTCCCCTGGTATTTCGCAATTTACGCGAGCGTTTCGGCGTCGACGATGTCGACTACCGCGAATCATTGACCAGGTCGCAGCCATTGGGCATCGACTCGTCGGGCAAGTCGGGCGCACAATTTTACCAGAGCTACGATAAATTCTTTATAATTAAGAGTCTGACATCCGAGGAAATTGAACGCATGCATGCCTTTCTCAAGCATTATCATCCAGTGAGTCGTCGAATGCAATTAAATGTTAATAATAAAAATTAATAAGATGGTATATTTCATCTAATTTTGTCCAGTACGTTGTCGAGCGCCATGGAAAAACCCTTTTGCCGCAATACTTGGGCATGTACCGGATTACTGTCGAGAGCGTGCAGTATTATTTTGTTGTAATGCGAAATGTTTTCAGCTCCCAGTTGACCATACACAAGTATGATTGAGTCTTGATATGTGTGCTCAAATTGTATTTATATAATTTCGTCTGTAGGAAATTTGATTTGAAGGGCAGCACAGTGGATCGCGAGGCTTCAGAGAAGGAGCTGGAAAAACTTTTGCCCACATACAAGGACAACGACTTTATAAAGCAAAAGGTCAAACTGGAGATCGGCGAAGAACCCAAGAAAAAATTGCTGGATACTCTGAACAATGATGTTGATGTAAGTAACAAACAGTTCTCCTTTGCTTTGAATGTAGGACTCCCTCAAACGGATTAGAATATTAGAAAGTAAAAAGAAAATTCATTTATCCTAAACTAATTCCGAACGTCCCTTAACAAGGGATTAAGAGGATTATAAGCATAAATTACTAAGAAAAATACCACGCTAGTTATGAATATAAGAGATCCGTTTAATATAAACCTGAATATACTCGAACAGCTCCTAACCAAGTTGCATATAATGGACTACTCCTTGCTGGTTGGCATACACGACTGTGTGCGGGCCGAAGAGGAGGCTCTTCAAGGAGACAGCGCCCAGGCTACGGGACGCAGCGAGAACAGTGAGAGCGAAGAATGCGATAGTGGTGAACGGTAACTAAACTAAATTAAATTACGATCAATAGATATTAATATGAAAATTGCTTAAAGCTGGACGTATAACACACCACCCGATTCCCCCAGAGGTGCACAATATAAGGAAGTTGTCTATGAAGTCGACATTTATGCCATTCCAAGTATTGAAGGTAAATGAAAAAAGAGGCATATTTGAAAATTATGAACGAAAGCTGATTAAATATTTAATACAATACTTTTCAGAGAGACGAGAAATCTACTTCATAGCTATTATCGATGTTTTGACTCAATACGGTGTCAAAAAACAGGTATGCGAGCAAATAATTCGAATCCAATTCGGAAATTATATTGTACATTTGGTTTTTCGTATTTTAGGCAGCGAAAGCGGCAAAGACAGTTAAGTATGGTAGTAATGTTGATGGAATATCAACTTGTGATCCTGAACAATATGCCAAAAGATTCCTGGAATTTATGGATAAAGCTATAGAATAAGATATTTAATTGTATTTGTCATATTAAAAAAGATTCAAGTATACACATAAAATGTCGTCAAAATTTTTTCAATCTCCTTAATTTGATACGATAAGTTTGTTCGCAAATGAAGAATAATATTTCTAGAACAATTGTACAATTTGTCTACAGTTTTCACTGTGGTTACCTAATGTGACGCAGGTGCACGCTAACTCCGGGTTCTGGGAACTTCCACCCGCAATTGTTGCTTACCATCCAATCGTGCTTAAGCTCGTTTCATTCAATGGGTGTTTTACTCCTTGGAGAATCCATTCTTCCTTGGTATAAATGGATGGGTAAAATTTCGGTCTTAATTTCTTATCTTTATAGTCTTTAAGAAAAATTCATCGGAGATATGTTTCACGCTGAAGAATTAAAGCTTCCTTGATGGAAAATGGGGATCAAAGCCCTTCATTAGAACTTAATGAATACGTATTATAGAATGCAAAGAGTCTTATATATAGAGGGATATCTTTCCTAGGAGAAATATGTGTTCAGACTAAAAGAGTTTGGTACATTGATTCATACTTGTATTACTTCTATAACAAAATATAAATAATAAGTAAATACAATAATTTGTTAATGTTAAAATCATTATCCTTAGCGCTCCACGATAGTCCAGCACCAGCCAAGAGAAATTACTGAAATAGGATAAGCAACTCATTAAAATATGATATGTATATACATATATATGTATGGACTTAGAAAGTGATACTAACTACAAAACGATTAACCTGATAACGGGGGCCAATCGAAGAATTGCGCTCGAGGTTTCGCATGTTTTCAAAACGCTCGCGAATTCTAGAATTATTAAAAATTTGACAATTTCAAAAAATGGTACATTAAGCATTAGATTGGTGAGCTTACGCCTTAGCGCTTTCTATTGTTGAATCATCGGACACTTGCTGCGAGTAGATATCAACATAGCCATCAATAAGTTCCCGCTTGATTTCATTGGCCTGCCATTTTTCGAATTTGGCGCGCAACTGCTTGGCTCGGGCCGCGCTCTGTGCCTGCATTTCAAAGGTGGATTATTAACAAATGATTTCTAGAAATTGTTCAACACTGCTCTCCGCTTGCTTACCTCTTTGAGAGCGTCGTCCCCATTGCTTGAGCTCAATGCTAAAATTTCTTTATCGATTTCAGCTTCATCATCGCTCTCCTCCTCCTCGTCCTCGTCCTCCTCCTCTTCCTCACTATTGGATTTATCATAATATGCCCGCCTATCTTCCGGCGGAGGAGTGAAACACTTTAATGGCTTCGGACTATAACATTCTGCTTTCTTGGATGTGTTCTGCTCCATTTCACGAAATTTGTTAAGCATCGTTGACGTAGTCTGTGTCTTCTGCAGCACATTTTCGTCGAACGACAGGTTCTGCTTTGGATCATCTGCTTGCCCTGAATCGGAATCTGGTGACGGCATCTTGACAACACCTTCTCGAGGCGGAGTTATGCGGAACTGACGTTTCTCGCTGCCTTTTGGACGGTAGGTTTCAAAGAATTTGAACTTCTGGCTCAACTCGTCGGTGGCTATTTTTACATCCTCCGGCTTGGCATCACATTTTACCACATCAATGTCAGCATTCTATAAATTATAAAAGAATCAATTGTGGGTGTATTTTCTATACAGATTTACTCTGAGAACTTACCTCTGAAGCAACTTGACCTTGGCTCGTGCATTTGCTGAGACCAACCGGCCGTTGTTTTTGAAATTCACGCTGGTTATTCGAATTTGATACCGAGTTTGCTTCCAACTCCATAAAGATGCTCCGCGACTTTTTACTTATAGCTAAATATACACAAATATATATGTCTCAGTTAAAATTGAAGAACAATGATTTTTTTTTTCAGTCATAGTTTTAATACAATATTAAATACATGTGCAATGCGATATTAGATCAGAAAATAACCAAATTTTATAACCACTGTGTGTATATACAGACATAACAAACATACATACATACGTACGTACGCACATACATACAGACTTATCTACACACAACATAAATGCATATGTACACACATACATACATACATATGTACACACATACATACATACATATGAACACACATACATATGTACTTACAAGCATACGTATATATTTGCACACGCAGACACGTACATATAGATGTACATATGTACATATGTACAAAAAAAAACACCATAAATAAATCACAAAAAAACAAAAAAACTGCACTACTAGCTAAACTTGCAAAACTGCAGAGTCGAATTAAATTCTTGAGAATCGAGGAGAGCACTTGGCAGAAATTCGTTTTATTTAAATTTGCAGCAACCCGACAAGGTAACTTGGTCTGCGTTTGGTATAAGAAAACAAACATGCATGCATACATATATACATACATGCATGCATACACTGACACACAAACACATACATACATATATACATACACACGCATGCACTTCGTGCAAATTACTTGTTTCCAAATAGAATTGTTTCGTTAAAATGTTAACTAATCTTTGACGAACCAGAGCTTAAACCAAAAAGTTAAGTCAAAGAACTGGTTCACGAACCAAGGCTCAAGAAGCGAGTCGGTTCGTACCGTGAACCACTGAATAAATAGGTTTCATATGCTTACCAGACTCAAATACATCGGCATCCTCTGACAGACCCGAGCTGTGATTGTTGCAATTGGATGGTTCGTCATTGTTGGCCTTATCTTTGAAAATTGCACCATTTTCGAATCGTTCCTTAATGGAACGAGCCGCTGCTCCTTCAATTTGGATGTCCGGCTGTTTGCCCACGGAAGTAATGCCATGCTCGGATTCGGCAACGGCCTGCTGATACATTTCCTTGATTTTCGCCTGCTTGCCCATGAAGAGGCGCGAGCGTATATTTTGGATTTCCTGTTTTCGCTCCTCGCGTCGTTCCTCCTTCGATTGCATGGTGCCCTTCTCAAACCGCGTCTTAATATCGTTCATGGCATCGCCCAGACCGACGGGCCGTTCTTTTTGGGTGCTTCTCTTGGAGCGTATCAAGTCGGCGTCCTCGTTCTCTTCGCCAGACTCGTCGCCGCTGTCGGAAACATTATTTTCGATCTCGGCGCTATTTATGCGATACTTGGTTAGAACGGAAGTGCTGCGCTTTATCACTGGACGCTGCTGAGCCAGCAATTGCTCCTCCTTAAGTTTATTCTGTTCCACATTCTCGAATAACTCAAATCTAGAGCGGACGTTTAGCTGATGCAGCTCATCGAGTCCCAGATCCGGTTTATCAGAGGCTTATTGATGAAACAAATTGTAATATTAAAAAATTCCAATAGTTTAAATAGTTAGATAGTAAATTTTGGCCAGAAATGACCCCAAACTAAACTGACCACATTTAAACTCGTATGATTCTTGCCTATGCTCACTGTGCATATAATTTTAAATGGACACATGCCAACAATAACGATCGAATTTGAAGACTATTTACTATCGACGATGGCAAACCCTTTCAGTGTTTCATATTACTCGTTGCTTCAAAAGGGAATTGTTGCGAATTGTGGCTTGTGCGGACACATACACACACACACATGCATTTAAACGGTACCTAGACATAATGAGAGAGCACTGAGAGTAATCGATTCCGTTCTACCACATAAAATCATATGGATGAGCATAAGCCAAAGCAGGTACCTCTATTGGGGGCGAGATAAAAGACAGCTAAGCCGCTTTCTGATCTACTTTGATCTGGTAACCTCTGCTCTGCTCTCTCTCTCTCTCTGGTTAGATTATTATTTTTTTAAGTTAAATTTTTTGGTTACTCACCACGAACTACGTCTGGCGGGAGCTCGGTCGGCTGACTTTCGCGTATGATGAGCTCCGTTTTGCGGGGCTTGGGCTCTTCGTCCTGCTCAACGACCTTAGGCGCAAAGAGCCTGTTGGATTGAAAGGGAATAGTAAAAGCTTAGGAAAATCTAATTATCCAAAGTACTTACAACTTGAAATGTACATTGCAGTACAGATTACCCTCATGACTCTGGTAGTTATCGAACCTGAAATGAATAGTTAATACGGTTTTCCAGACGATATGTTATCGATAGATATGTAATCGATATCTAATACGTACTTCAATTGTTTGGCGCAATTTTGGCAGCGCAAACAGGATTTGTGGTAGATACCTTTGCCAGTCTTGAACTGAACTATGACCTCTTCCATTTTATAGACCGGCTTGGTGCAATGTCGACAATGGGTCTGCTGCTCATCTTGCAGATTCTATTAAAACAATATATTCATACTAAAGAATGGGCTCAAGATAGTCTTATATGGTATATTCTTGTCATTGGAAAATGATTTGTGATATTTTTATATATATTTATCATGCTCTGGGATTAATCGAATATGGTGTGGCTCATAGAAATGTTTGGATTAATTAATGATTCGCTTACACTGAAGATTTCTTGGGCTTTACTTGAATCACTTGAACGTACATGGATTAAATTGCGCTTCTGAAGGGCGTCGAACTTGTTAAAACTGCTCTTCTGCGAAATATAATAAATTATAATATAATATATAATATAATATAAGTGGGGCCCAACCAAGTTTTTTTTACTATGGGAATGTTACTTACCACAGATATATTCTGATTATCGTATTCGCATTTCTTTGGCTTTTTCGCTTTGATCTTCTTTTTGGGAACAACATTCCCATTCCCATCCCCATCATCTGCATTATTTCCCGACAGTTCCTGAGGAGGTTCCACAGGTGTTCCAACGACGGAATCTACAGATTTTCTATCATTCTCCGGAACTGAGTTTATCGATTCCGTGTCCTCGAGTTTGGTTTCCACAAGTGTCTCAGTTTTGGAACTAGTTTTTGTTACCTTCTTAAGAGTTTTTCTTGTTGTTTTTATTGACTTAGAAGCCAAGTGCTCTTCTTCGGCGTTTATAACAGTCTTTATCTGCATACGGATTGCATTCAATTAATTAAATAACATTAATATTATGATATTTTTGTGTTAAGGGAGTGCGAGAGGATGCAATCATAGGTCGGATCTGAAACAGGGTATATCTCAATTGTAGCCTCTTGACTTGAGCATAGGCAACTTTTAATATAAATAGAGTTAAGGGGCAACTTCCCCAATTATTATTAAATATTTATGCAAGCCGTAAAATATTTTGCATAATATTTTTGTTCAAAATGAAAAAGGATAATGCATTGAAAGATCGGACAATAAACACTGAAGTTATTTTAGAACTTGATAGGAAGGGGTGGGGAGAGAAGGGGAGGGAAGAAACATGTATATATACTACCTGCTAAAACCGTATTTTTTGTATTTTCTCACCTTTTTAGTATCCATTGGTCAGACTGGGGGCGAGCACAGTGAGCCTTTAAATATATTAAGATATATGTATGCCAATAATTAATTTTAAGGAATCGAGTAATTTACATAGGCTGGCAAATTATGGGTTAAAATGTACTTATATGTGCTACTTATGTGCATGATTTACCTATAAATATGTATTCGTATTATTCGTATTGTATATTATGTTAGCTTCGCGTACCTGAGACCTAAATGCACATCTAAATATGTATGTATGTTTATACATATATATATATATATAAATATATATATATATATATACGCACACATACATGTGCCTGTATAAAAATACGCATTCGTTCGGAATTCGGACACACATCTGCATACTCACACACACACTCTCGCACGCACATATGCGTGTGTGTATACCTACATAATTATACACACTTGTAAATGACCGAATACCGTTGGTAGAAGATGTTCTCAATTGGGGTAGGAGGGGAGTGGTGGCAGCAGGAAAGATGCGTCAGCCTATGCCCATCAAAATGCTATGCATGCAATCTTAAAATGCTGTTCTATTTTCGTAATAAATATTTTTCAAGTAAGTTTTTTAAATTCCCTTTTTGTGAAATTACTCGAGAGGGGTATGCAACGGAATTTGCTCTCACTTTACATATTTGTATACTCTAAGAAAAACTTAATAAAAGCATAAATAAAAATTGTTAGTTATTATTATATGCATAATATTCGTCTCTTGCGAATTAACTATACATTCAAACTTTACCTTAATATGAGCTGTCGCTTAGTTCCTTCCAGATGTATATTCCCCACACCACAAACTCCCGTTACTTTTTCACTTTGGCACACGACACACTGATCGATAGTTCCTAGGTGCAAATCCAATCGTCGACTGTTCGGATCTAGATATGAGCACAGAATTCGATGCTGCTGGCAGTGAGAGCATTATGCAGCTTTCGAACTGTGCGTATATATGTATGTATGTATGCATGTATGTATGTGTGGAAGCTTTTAATATACCTAGTCTGTTTTTACCGGCAAAAGTTTTGGGATAGCTCTCTGACATATTTTTGTATTTAGGTGATTCAGTTTAATAACATAAAAGGATTGAAAAAAAAGAGGAAGCCGAAGTTTGGATACCCTTGCACACATATGATTTAATAGATTTGTGATTTCGTACAAAAATCTTGTGATATTGTATTCCGATATTGGGTCAAATTTAGGAAAAACACCTGGCTAGATTTGATCTGGAAAACGGAAAGCGGATTAAATTTGTAAACATGCTATTATATTATTTAGTGCCTACCATTTGTTTTTTTCTTCAAATTCTATTCTATATTATGTTCTGTTGAAGTAATCGATTGAACAATTATTTTTGTTAATATTAACACTTTATTTAAACGTTGAAATATTCTAATTATTGAATATTTAATATTTATGCACGTATAAATAGTTTCTTAAGTCAAACCTAAGAGCAAAAATAAAAATAACTGAGATAAAGGAACCAAATATACAAAACAAATTTAAAAGCATTTAAATTAATACATTTAACTTTAAGCACGTTTACAAGAATGACAATTCGATTGCTTAATATGCAAACAATTCTATTGGGCAAACAATCCCCGTTAATAATTAATAATGCAATTTTATTTATTTATTACTTATAAGAAATTGAGACCCTCGACTGTTATTCGGTTGTTGATCTTTCTTATGCCCTTTATATAAAAGTTATCTATTAGATATTGTTGACTTTTAATATCGGAAAACTTTCCAAGAACTGAACACATTAATTAAATTTACAATATTTGCTTGTCGATTCGCTCTTCGATTCGTTTTTTTTTTTTTTTTTTTTATAGAATTGTGTTGTGATTTAAATAATAGATAAACATAATTAAGTTAGATTGGGAAGTCCGCTGTCGATATAAATCGAGTATTACTTTACGCTCAAATACTGAATAAGAAACATGAAAGAAAATATATTGCAATGGATTTGAATGCTGCAGGTTGGTACCATGAATATATGTTGTGTATATATGTATATTGTATGTTGAGGATATATGCTTATAGACCAACCATAAAAAGTCTCTCGCAATGCCTAATAAGTTAATAATTAAATGCAAGCGTTCGATTAGTAGTAGTATAATTTTTGTAATGCCACTATTTTTGCTTTTCATTTAGCCTTCTTGAGATCTTTGCCTCCATGTGAGTGCATGTTGGATGGTGCATGTGCGAGAGTGTGTGTGTGTGTGTACATGATTGCAAGGAAGATAATGTGCTGGAATATAGCTATTTAGGTTCTTAAATTGAAAACCAAGTAGGAGTTGTGTTAAGTCTATCACTTGTATGGCAGTGTGCTGTCAATATATATATATATAGACTAACAACAAACAAACACCGCCCTAAGCCCTTAGATGCATGGCAATTAATTGTTCCATATTCTGCTAAATATCCTTGGATGGTGCTTTTATCTTTTGTGCGTGCGGGAGTAAGTTGGTATTTGAAGCCCTATTGATTGGCCTGTCAACTGAATATGCTTTATAGCAATCCATCTCCAACAAGGCCTGCGAGCCACCCAAATTAATTGTCGTTGTAAGTCCCGAGTCGGCCGTTGTTAAAATGGGTGTAGTATTTGCATGCTTCGAGTTGGTAGTTATGATTGATTCGGATAGATACGATTGCGATTTTGTAGTCTCCTTTAAGGAGTTGATTGTGGACATAGCGGGTAAACCTGAAAACAAATGTTTACATTATTATCTATTATTAATTTAAAGCCGAGACGTTTTGAAATTACACTCAGATCCGCTGACAGCCGTATGGGGCAAATTCGATAATGCCGATGGATACCTAGATAGGCCGAGAGTATTGCTATTAATGCCACCAGGAGCACTGCTCTCCAAAGTCGCTGTCGGTACACTTTCCAATGTTGAGCATTTAACACTCGTTTTGCTGATGATGTCCGCCAAAAGGTCAACGGGCAATGCGGATGGCGATGCTGTCGCCCCCCCAGAGAGATTGGGGCCAAATCCAACATAATTAACGCGTCCGCTGCAATGGCTGTTATCCCTTTCCGAGGCCGCCGAGCCCGTGGCAGCTTCATTACCACAACTTGGTTTCAATCCTGAAAAATAATAAGTTAATTAAAAATGAAAGCTATTGTTTAGCTAGATGTGCACCTGTCACCGGTGATTGGTCACCGCTAATGCTTCCCCCGCCTCCAATGCTGCCGCCGCCGGCGCTGCTTGAGCCATCACCACCGCCTCCGCTCGTGCTGCTCGGCGGTCTGGGCAGGCGGCGACGCAGCCATGGATGCTTGAGGGCTTCCGAGGGCGTTAGTCTTTTTTCCGTATCCCATTCGAGACAGCCGCGAATAAAGTTGAGAAAGAGCGGATCCTTACAGCCATCCAATGCCTTTGACAGGCTCTTGGAGCATGGTGGTCCACGAGGTTTGCCGCGCCGTGACTGACCACCGATTAATACCACCATCCCATCAGGCATGGTGCGGACCGTACAATAGCGTGGATAACCCTTCGGGCTAAAGAACGTTTTCGCTCGCTTCGAGCTGGCCAATAGAGTTTTGCTTGGCATTCCCAGCACTTCGATAATGCAGGCTAACTGATCGCTCTCGTTTTCTCCGGGGAATAGAGCATGCCCCGACAGCAGCTCAGCAAGAATGCATCCGAGCGACCACATGTCAATTGCTCTTCCATATTTTGCGCCCAAAATAACTTCGGGTGCGCGATAAAATCTCGATTGTATATATGTGTAGACACGTTGACTCTCAAAGCACGACGATCCAAAGTCAATGACCTACGGGAAAAAGAAAAGCGTTTATTCGAAAGGGTTAACAGGAGGATTTTTTAAAGATTTGACTGTACCTTTATGCCGGAGCGACCTTGTTGTTTGAGCAGCACATTCTCCGGCTTCATATCACAATGGATTATCTCATTCTTGTAGAGTGCATCCAAGCATTGGAGCAAGGAATGAGCAAATTTACGCACCAGCTGTAGGCTGAAACCCTTGAAGCCGTTTTTCTTTATCAACTCATATAGATTGATGCTGAGGAGTTCGAAAGTGATGCAAGTGTGATTCCGAAAGGCAAAATAATCATACATATGTATAATGTTCATGGTGTTGTACTTGTCGTGGCGTCGCAAGTGATGCAGTATACGAATCTCCTCCTGCGCCTGCCGATGGAAGCGTTTCTCGTTTCGCACAATTTTCAGTGCAACATGTTCGTGCGTCTTGTGATCATAGGCCTTAATAACCTGTCCAAAACTACCTTTGCCGATTATCTTAAGCATTTCATAGCGATAGGCGACGTGATCATGCGGTATATGAATATAGGCGCCCTGCTCGTTGTCGTAATCGGAATTGTTGGGTCCATAGATGCCAGGCCGTTTCTTGGCATTGGCGCCAATAAAGTATATCTGCGGATAGGCCAATATTTCCGTACGCTCGTACGGCGTCAATTTATGCATGTAAAGTATCATAACTTGTTGCGGCGAAACCACAAGCGCCTTTGGCTTATCCTGCAGAGCACTCTTCTGCTGGCCAGACATAATGATCTGTTCGTGAAACGAGAAATGCTCTCCGCCGGCTATTACTGATTTCTGATGCTGCGAGACCAGGGCGAGCGTGTCAACTGCCGCGGCATTTAGGGACAAATCCGAAGTTGGCGATGCTTCCGACTTGGGCGTGACAATCGTAACGTTCGGCAGAGAGCTTGCTATTAAGTTGGAATATATTTAATTAATATATATATATATAGAGTAAATAAATAAAATGTATATATGTAGCTCTTACCTTGAATGGATTTTGAGACTCCACATCCATCTATGGCTGAAACATGTACCCTGGGATGATCTGCAATATAATTGGAAATCTCATGCGTTGGCGGTTTTAAGGGTAATTTACGATCCTGAAAAATTGCGGTCGATCCGTAACTGCTGCTATAAAATGGTACCTCCGTACAGGAGCGATGCGTTGATAAGCTATTTGGATTCATTTGACTTGCACTTCCACTTGGATTTTGGGGCATGGTCAGAGTCAGCATCGCGGGTGAAGCTGTTGTTTTCCCGCCCAACTGCATTTCGATGGAGGCCGCGGGCAGCATATCTCCGGTGAACGTGCTGGTATCCAGAATGGCAGTCGCCGTGGACAACTGAACATTATTTGTGTTCTGTGTGCCGACCATTTCGTTGAAAATATAACTATTGTTGTTGTCCAAATGATTCCTGTTGCTGTTGTAACTGGGAGGGGCCTGATTATTGTTGCCGAGCTCTAAAATTGCAGCTGGAAATGTTGATTGCTCTTTAGCTCTGGCAGAGCCTATTTCATATTGCCTGGCTTGATTCTCTTGGGGGGATTCGCGTGGGGCTGTCGCTGTCGCTGTCGTTGATTGCAGGCCGAGGTTCTTTTGCGATTTGGTAAAACTTTGGTTCAACGCTTGCGATCGATATGACAATGACATTACTAATCGAACTGCGCTCGCCGGCAACGAATCTGAACTAGTTATGCTTTGCGTGAGATTTTCTTCTTGCACTTTCTTCGAATCGCTGACAATGCTGGAGCTGCTGGCAGCTAGATCCTCTAATGCAGTGCCATATCGGTCGCTATTCGAATCATGGGATGAAAGTCTACTCTGAATCTCGGCTTGACGCTTTAGCTGGCCACGATCTTTCGGTATGAATTCTGAACGGATGCAGCTGTTGTTTATATCTAGATCTTCACAGGATTCGCCAGATTCATGATCAGATGCACTCTTCTCGTCCGCAATGCTTATTAAATTGGTTGCATTTGCCGAAAATTGGCTTTGATTCGAACTTCCATTACCTGGCAGCTTGTCGGCGGCCCCGTTTGCTAAAGATTTATGCTCGGCCACAGCATCGATGAGGGAAAATAAATGATTTGCCGACGCCGGAGCACAGCTATTTCGGGTTTCTGCCCCCCAAATGCACTGCCTTATGTATCCTGCTTGAATTTGGTTGTCCAGCGATATCGCCCCTCTCCTCACAGGTGAACGCCGCCTGAACCTAAAATCTCGATCATCGCTTTGATAGCGCTTGCTCAATTTTTGGTATCTGGCATCAATACTCTGCCCCCCCTTTGCTTTGTCAAGGTAAATGCTCAAGTTTCTATAATCGTGATCGACCACAAATTCGCTAAGTGTTGGTGTGCCTCGCCGAACTGTAGCAAATTCGGATTCTGGATTGTGCTGGTGGACTAGTGGATAATAGTTGGATGCTATTGAAATATTCGGCCGTCTGCCAAATGGCCCGTCCAATAGAAGCGAGCCCTGTTGCCTTTTTGGCACGTATTTTAATTGTCCACTGGCGCCAAGTTGCTTATGGTCTGGCTCTATGCTGGCAACGTCATCGAAGTCCCGTTTATTGCTCGTTCCAGGGACAGCTTCCAGATAACCCTTGTCTGTCGTTTTCCTGTTCACTTGCCGCCCACAAAGACCGCTCAGTATGTTAAAGCTTAGCACATTTTTAATTGAATTCTGCTCTTTGCTTTCAAATGTGCACTTTTCTAGACTTTTACTCCGCTTTGTAGCATTTAATTTATTTGGGCACTCACTTTGCTTCCACATCCAACAATACGGTACCTTTGCGCGTGTTGTGTGATAATCTACCGATATTATTCATTGTGGTTGGCAGTACGAATTAATTGATACATATGTACTCGTCCGAAAACATCAATTATTACTATAGAACCGTTTATACCCATATGTACTAATGCTTTTTTGTATTAATGTCCACAGCAGTATTTCGACACAATTGACACGCAGTGTGTACATATGTATGCATAAAGTTTTTTTCTCGCTATAGTAGCAGTAGGGTTGGTTGTTTGAGCAACGACCAGATACGATATATCGATAGTCTGCTCGACTCTATCGATCAGTTAGTTGAAAATAGTTTATCGTGCGTAATTTAATTTCGCTAATGAAAGCAATGTATTTAGCAACTGATTTAAACTCGTTTTTATTTTACGTGATATGTTTTACCTAAGAAACTGTTAAGTAATTACATTGGCTTCACGTGCAATGAATGTTTTTTTGTTAGTATATGTATCGATGTTTCAATATCGATTATACGCACAGTAATTTCTAAATAACATATGTGTACAAGGAGGAGAACTATTTGCTCCTCACAAAATAACTCATATGCTCAGAGTAATTCTGAACATTACAGCGTAAAACAATTCGAACTTAAAACATATTGTATTAAAATATTTGACAATGTGAGATTCCCTCGGATGGTCACACACGCTCCTATCGTAGCGTTGCCACATGGTCGAAAATACCGATGCCATTAATCCTCGGTAAATTCTCGATTATTAATATTTTGTAAATATCTGGCAGTCCTGGATGCGAGTGTCAAACTATCGCTGACGAGAAATTGTAAATATCGAATTTGCAATTTGGCGCAAGCTCTATAATTTTCAAATTATACAACATATACGAGATTTTGAACAAAGTTAATTTCAACATAAATTAATCTAGGATGGCGTATTATTTATATGCCATTAAAAATAATATAATAATTATTACCCGGCACTTTAGCTAAACTGCCCGTTGTACGTGTTGTTAAATTACTACTTTTCTTTTATAAAAATGGGTTCGCTTCAATTGCACAAAAAAAAATCCATTTTCTAATTGAAATTAATATGTATTTATTTTCAAAGACTTAATTTAAATAATATTTATATTATTTGTTAGGTATGTGATAAACTGTCTCTTGTGTATCTTAAATAAATAACTAATTTCCATAAAGTGCATTTGATCCATTTAAATATGCATATATATATATATATATATATATATATATATATATATGTATACATGTATATCTTTATGTTTTGTATGCGAACATATTCGTTATATTCAATTCATATTTATAGCCTGAAACTACTAAAACTATGTTTTTTTTATTTTAGTTTTTCTTTCAATCTGTTGTAATGCTTGTAAATAGTTGTACGCGCTTGATGAAACTACACAGATAACACATTTATACTATAAATCGTTTAATTATTCTGGGTTGAATATCATTAGTAATGTTCGTTATCTCATTTTTAATCAACTATTGATATACATATATTGCTACATAAATAAACCCGCTTCACATACAGTTACTGCTATGTATATATATACGCGCGCATATATGTATATATATACATACATATATGTATGTATGTACGCAATATATATATATATATATATATATATGCACACTCATGTGGTTATAGAATGAGCACACATACTTTCACGCAATTCATGTCGACATATATATATGTATGTAACTACTTGGTTTGCCATAAACCACAAGATTCTATATGTAGGCCATTTAAATTTCCTATCACTTTATTTAAGAAAATATTGTTGGCTTTTGTTTTTTAATTTTGATTGAAATCACAGTTTTAAAAATGTATTAATACGCACATATGTATGTAGCTGCCCGTAACGTATTATTTACTATTAAAAAGTCAACACATTTCACACTAAAAAAAAGTATAGAAGAGAAATATGCATCTCCAAAAGCAACATAATATATCCGAAAAGCATATTAGGCGAACCAATTTTTGTTGTACAAATACAATTTCATGTATGTACGTCCTGGCACATCTTTACAAATATTTGAATAATCGCAAAATATCTTAGATATATGTATGTATGTAAATGCTCACAAACATGCTTTACTGTTATTTGCATGGCAGACTTTGGTTCGACCTAAATGAAGCAAAACTAGCAGCACCTAACCAACGACTACCTTAATGCTCCGTAGATTCGTAACATTCGCACTATTATTCGCCATTTCAGAAAAATGTTATTATCATCTACCAGAAAAGTCCGCGTTATTAAAACCAAATACTATAAAACCCTGTTGACATTTGGTCACTCTGAATTGACGCAATGGAAATTGAGCCGAATCTGGAATTTATAAGTTAATACATATGTACGTAGTGTGTAAGTATGTAATCAGGGCTCGCCATTTCATGTAAATATAAATTTATATTATTTTTCTTTTGTTCTATTATTGTTAACTAGTAGGTATTACCGGGCTTTGCCTGGGACAATTGATTGGTTTAGAATATGCTCACCCAACTCCAGGCAGTAGAGTTAACTTTTCCCCAATCGGTGCAGCACATTTAAAATAGCCGTTTAAAGTCAATCGGATGAATAACAAAATGTACCTCCTAACATATTTCCCTCCATATTGATAACCAATTTAGGTGGAGCTTTGCTGTTACGTCTCAAGTCGGTCGGACGGAAATTATAAGAGTGTAGTATAATATGGTAGCAAGATACATATTATTATAAGAGTGTAAATTATAAGAGAGTAGTTTACACAGATCATGATACATTTTTGGATACCTTCTCTGGCCCCGTTCCCAAAAAGAATAATGAAAAATTAATCAATTTTATGAGCTAAAGTCATGCTTTAGTATATATATATATGCAAATATATTTGAAATATCGGACCGTAAGCACAGAAGTTACTCAAGAATGGATTTGTTTAAAAGTTTGGAGCAAAGTAAAGCACGCACAGTCGCTACACAGCTTGCGGAGTGTGTATGTGTGTGTGTGTGTGTGTGTGTATGTTTTTGTGCATATATGTTTATTACACATTATTACACTCGGTAAGAAGGTATTTAACGGCAGTTGTGAGCTGGGCACGGGGCACGGGCTACGGGGTATATCCTTGTTAAGTATGTGTGTTCGTACGCAGTGTGTGCTCAATATATAATATCATGCAAATGGCCAATTTCCACAATACTTGTACATATTATATAAACAATTTCAAGAACAACATTTAAATTTTTGGTGATTAATTTTAACCATTGATTAAATCATACAGAAGTATACATCAATATGCATGTAGTTTTATATATAGTTTTAACTATTTAGTATTTTTCGGTTGTTCCACATTTATAATTGAGAGTCATTTGGCTACCAATTTAAGTTCAATATTTTGTAAGTTCAATATTAAATTGAATGCCAGCGCAATCTACACATGCAATAAATGCCAGTTAAATTAGGTTTCCCAATTTTTTAGGTGTCCAAAAACATATTCAAAGGCAATTGATTTTCTAATTTACTTCATTAGTATTTTATTGTGAGCTAATTATGTATGTTTAACCGAATTTGTTTTTTTCGGTGGGAATGCTTTATAGTGAAAGCAAAACCGTAATTGATTATAACTTCCTATTATGTATATAACACAGGTAATTTTGTTTAGTTTTTGTTGTTCCATATATTTTTTGGATATACAAAAAATAATCAAATTTTCAACTCATGAGTTGTGTTGTTTTTTTTTCTTCTCATACTTGTGTGTGTGTGTGTGTGTGGGACGACGACACATACTTAATCAAGCAAGATATGCACATTTGTCTTTATATATTGTATTCGCACATAAACCTCGTGCATACATTTACATATGCATATACATATATATATATATATATGTATATGTATTTGTTAACACATAGCGGACTCTTGTGCTGCCATTCAAATTGAAAGTTAAACTGTTGTACGTAACTTTGGGAATCCGGATACTGAACACTATACTTGTATACAATGGAAAGGTAATTGTGTGTAGGCATGTGTGTAGGTGTGTGTGTTAAGTATAGTAAGTAAATAATTCAAGTATCAAGTATTTCCAAAGTATGTTTTGTATGTACCATATATATCGATTTTTGTCTTACATCATACAGCCCTAAAATCTATGAACGATAAAGAAAAATAAATCTACAGGCATACAAAATTCTAAGTCCATTCGTTTATCAGTCGATCCCATCTTTATGTACCTTCTTCTTTTCACATAACATAGTTGCGCTTTCCAACACTGTCTGTGTGTGTTAGTGTGTGTTGATTCACAGTATGCTATGCCATGGTCATCATCATCAAATTAATCATCAACTATGGAACAAACGAATTGAGATATATAATCATAATCGGCTTCCCTACCGGCTGGTCGATTTGGCCCCTGCTGTAGACCCGGATTTTGAGTACTCTGACGCCACGTTGAGTTGCCGCCAGCCGCCGCCGGTGTCACATTGGAAACAACATTTGGCTGTCCACCATTTCCACCAGTTGGGTTTTTGGTATTGTTGCCGCCACCGTTACCACCTGGCGGGGCACCATTTACAGCCGTGTTCATATTGCTTCCGCTGCTATTGTTGTTGCTACCTGTACTGCTGCCAACTGATCCTGCAATGGAGTTACCGCTGCCACTGGCATTGCTGGCTGCTCCGCTCGATCCGGCTACAGTGGATCCACCGTTGCCGCCGCCGGCTCCATTGCCGTTGCTGCTGTTTGCTCCAGCTATGGTCGCAATGGAACTGCTGTTGGAACCGCTGCCGCTACCGTTGCCAACACTTCCCGCCGCCGAGTTTGTCGAGGACGGCGCCTGGGGCAAATGCTGCAGTATATTCTGCACTTCGTTCTCGCTGGGCGATTCAGCAAATATTGTTGTATTACCGAGAACACAGTTGTTAAGTGCCATTTGTGCTTTGTTAGCCTCCTCCCGCGTTGTATATTTACATAAGGCAATTCCTTGGTTTAGATATGGGTGGAAACTAACAAGGGGACCATGTTGCATACACAAAGTACGTAAGGTAGAGCCGTCAATCTGCAAGCATAGTGTATTATATTATAGGGTATTATATTATTTTATAAGCAATTCTATATTAAAATAGTTGTCTAGTCTTAATTAAGTTCTCCTTCGACTGGACTTAATTACAAATTGATCTACAACAAACATTTTTAGCCCGCTTTTAAATTATTTTTATATTATAATCCGAATCGATACCTTCTATTATATACAAATATGGCAAAATCTAAGCTTAACGATGATAGAAATATTTTTGGTTTACATTATTAACTATTTAATGGTAAAAAATAAATAAATAAATAAATAAAACCATGAAAAGCCATAAATAAAGCCATGAAAACCCATTAAATAAATAAATAAAACCATGAAAAGCCATAAAATAAATACATAGCGAAAAATTAGCAATATTTCAAAACAGTTATAAAGTAATTATATATTTATTCTTATCTCTTATGTTTATTTGATTTTTAACGTACCTGAGCATTTAGATTTTTCAGTAGCAACCAACTGGAGTTCCAGGCAGCGTTGGCTCCAGTCCAAGTTGTGTTAGTGTTGGGAACACTACGATTAGGAAGCCAACCATTGGAGTTCCCGGCCACGGTAGGAGATGGTGTGGTGGCTGTAACGCCGCCCGATTTGTTTGTGCTCAGGCCAGGCGGAGGTCCTCGAGATGAGCTTTTGTTTAGAGGACTTGTCCAGAGTTCTGAGGTGGCACATTGTTGACTGTTGTCTGACCAACTATATATATACACATATACAGAAATTTTGTGGAATTAAAATCGATATTTTTCCCATCCTTTTTCTCGTTTCCATTCTTATTCATGCACTTATTTAAAAACTAGACTCAAATTTTACATTATTCAACCAAATATTCCCGCAATCGGCTTCATATTATTTATATGCAGAGTTTAGAAAATAAATCAGAAGTTTATCGAATGCCTAAGATAAACATTTAAATAAAAACGTTGCTTATATATAATAGAAAATATCGTTAGTTGGTCTATCTATCTATCTTTTATATTTTAAAACTTTTCCATGCCTGAATTTTATCTAACTTTAACAACAACTTGAACTTTGGTATAAAAAGACAGACCCTTAAGACTGAGAGTCTAATAATGTAATAAAAACCACATAAAGTAAACTTAAAGCTGATGAGATTCGAAATTCGGAATCTTTGGGAAATAAGTATGAAATCGATCGGATGAAAAAGAAGAAAAACAAAAAGGAAAAGAAAAGTTTTCCATGAAAGACTTCTCGCTCGAATATGGGAAAGTTTTTTTTTTTTGTTCTTTGTGCGTAAAATGATATTAGATTGGGATAAAAATGTAATTACCTAGGAAAATTTTGGTTTGGATTAAAACTCCACGTTGACGACGATAAACTTAGTGGCGGCAGATCAGTCGGAGAGTTCTTGCCGGTGTTGGCAAAAATATCAGCATCTTTTGGCGTCGGATTAATGGACAATGGAGATCTAGCTACGCTGCCAGGAGTTATGCTTGGATCATCTTCAATGCTTTTGATCTGAGAACCCTTAAAAATAAACTTCTGCTTGGGTAGTTATTGGAAAGAGAACGCAAGTCTACAGTTACCTTCCACGGCTTGCCTGGCTCAAACTCCTGCACCAAGTCGGTATACGCAGCTGCTGTCGGCGCAACTGACCAGTCTTTGTTCTCGTTATCAATTGAAGGATCTGGCCAACCGTCTCCAATATTGCGCCCAGTTGACCAAGTACTATAAGCGATTTATTTTTATTTATTTTTTATTAATACCATTTGTTTACTGACCCATCGTTTTGCAGGCCCAGCGGGCCCATGTTGCTTGAGTTGCTAGTTAAATTTTGTTTTGTTGCGCCCGGAGCTCGTGAGAAATCCGTGCTGTCCGTTGCGTTAATGGTATCCTTTTCTAATACTGGAAGCTTCCACTGATTCAAGCGGGACTGCTGATTGGGAGCACCCTGATACCCACTTGGCTGCAATTGACAGAATGTGCAAGATATCAAATTAAATATGGTTAAGCATGCGAGCACATACATAAACATAATACGGTCTTAAATGGTTCACTCATTCATTTTAATTTAATGTTCATTCATTTGGTCGTGAACTAAATCATTTAGTTCACTCGATCAGTGGATCATGAAAGATGAATTCTGCTCAGCTATTCAGTCGGTCATTTAGTTCACTCGGTAAGTTATGCAGTCGATCATGAACGATTCGTTTAGCTTAGCTATTCAGTTATTTTTTCTGTTCAGTTATTTTTTATGTAATCAGTTTGAACAAAAATATGTTCTACTTTTTACTTATTATACTGTACCATTGATAATAGATGTTTAATAGTTGTAAGTTACAACTCAGCAAATCAAAAGTGAACTTAAAATCCCGTCATCTTCATTGTTTATTAAGAACTGAACATCTCAAAATAATGTATTGTTCATAAACGGCTGAACTGCTCTGATTTGCATAGATCGTTCATGAACCACTGAACGAATATCAAGAGTGTATCGTTCATGAACGACTGAACGAATATCAAGAGTATGTCGTTCATGAACGACTGAATGAATATCAAGAGTATATCGTCCATGACCGACTGAATAGCTGAACGAGTGAACTAAATGATCAACTTCAGTAATTCATTTAAATGAACCGTTCAATTGAACTTGGTTTTAACTTAGATTTTATAATAAGGGCTTTCTAAAACTAATTAGGTACGCACCTTATTAAGATTTAGCTCTGAGAAATTGCCTTGAAGTGTAGTTATTGCATCGTGATTTCTTAGATAGTCATTTCCGGAGTTATTTATGTGTCCGGATGGATGTTGTTGTTGCTGCTGCTGTTGCTGCTGTTGTTGTTGTTGCTGTGAATTTTGTTGCAAATTCTGTTGCTTTATATAGACAGCCTGTTGTGCATTTATTTGGTTTTGTAAATTTTGTATCTGTTGTTTGTATTTTGCAATTGTTACATTGACAACCATCGGATTGGCGTTGCTGCCCCGAGAAAGAGATTGTTGCGCTGCTTGAAGATGCTGCAAAAAAATACGTTTGATCAATTGCAATTATATTTGAATCGTAGGTAAATCTACCTTTATACTGCTGAGTAGTTGGTTTAATAGATTTAAAGTATTTTGTGTCAGCGGCTGCGTCAATATTTGACTGGATATAAATCCGCTGTGGATGGCCAATTGGATTTGTTGGCCCAGCTGGCGTATGTGCTGCCCGGATGGCTGATTATTGGCATTCGATGCTAGATTCACGGCCGCCGCCGCCGCCGCCGGCACTGGAGCACCCGTTGCGTTCTGGCAGAATGCAACCGATGCATTCGCATTCAACGACTGTGGTCCTCCGACATTGTGCGGTCCTCCTTGATTCAGGTATTTTTGCACCTGCAACACAGCCATATTCGGATTGTTGCCGGGCGTGCCACTCATATTAGTCATCAGATTGTTCTGCAATAAAAACGAGAATTACAAACTGAAATTGGCACATTTTATAGAGAGATCAGATTTACCGGAGGGAATGACATCGATGGCTGTGCGCTGCCAACGGGATAACGTTGCGGGAATCCGCCCGCATTTGACGTATTCGAGTGATCAGCGTAGGAACCAAGCACCTCGTCGTGACGACGCCAGCCGGCATCCATTGCCAGCGAGGATGCGGGATTTGAGCGGAGCATTTCGGCTGCCTCCTCGATGTTCATGTTGGTAGTCAGTAATGCCCGCTCGACGTCTTCTTTCTTGAAGCCGTTCTCAACCAAAAGTCTGTATTGCTTGCTCTGCTTAACCATGTCCGTGTTCAGGATGCCAACGCCAACATTAATGCCAGCGATTTTTTGCTGCTGCTGGGATTTTCCCACTCCAATGCCACCGCCATGTGGCCAATCCGATGACAAATCGCCGCCTTCGACATTGCCGCCAACTGTGCTCGCATTGCTCCAGCCGGAGGATGCGCCGCCTGCTGCCGGCAATTTACTTTGTTTATTACCCCAGCCCCCGCCGCCACCAGCCGAAGGTGAATCGCTCCACGAGTTGGCGTTTGCTCCGATTTGTGCTAGTGTAGCGCTCTGTTTATCATCGACCCAGTTGTTGCCGGCCACGGCGGCGCCAACATTGTGACTATCATCGCCCCAGGAGCTGACTTGAGCATTCCGGCCGCCATTGCCGCTATTATTGGGATGCACCCACATAGCGCCGGCATCGGGTTTGCCGTGCTGGCCCCCAACAACTCCACCGGGGCCAGGTGTGTTTGCCAGGCGAGACTGAGGCCCAACACCGCCGGGATTATTGGGATTTCCACCGACTGGAACATTGCTATTGCCAACGATGCCGCCGCCGCCGACAATGTTGCCCGTTGGATTTTGGGCTCTCATCAGGTGACTGCGACTCATCGAGTCTGTCATGTCCTTCCAGTGGGCACCCGATCCAGGCAAGCGCGATTGTTGTCCCCATAGCGAGGTTCCATCATCATAATTGGGTATATTGCGACGTTGCGGTGGGGGTGAGGGTTCCTCCCATCCACTAATTTGTTTGGAAATATCCTTGGGGCCACCGACAACGGCCTGTGCGGCTCCCCACTGCGCTCCGACATTGCCGGATACGCCGGAACCAACACCACTTGGCCCGATATTTGAGCTAGCAATATTTGACCCGGTTGCGCTAACAACGGGGCCGACCATTTTGTTAATATTTTGTATCGGATTGTGCGCCATCTGCGGATGATGTCCCCACATCTCGGACGTGCCGTTAAGTCGCCCGGATATGCCACGCGGATCGCCGCGTATCGGATCCCGCGGATCAATCATGCGCAAGTCACGCGGATCTCCTGTCGGCGCGCCCACGCCTCGCATCGTAATTGGATCACGCGGATCCACATTACGGATGTCCATGGGACCGGCTCCGGCTAGCGGGCGCATATCTCGAGGATCGCCCCAACCATTGCCAGCACTGCCGCCAACACTGCCGCCGCCGCCAGCTCCGCCAACCGTTCCGCTTACAGCCAAATTGTTGCCACCATTTCCACCTAAATATGAGACAAGGATTCATCAAAATGCATCCAATCCAACCAAATATACAAAAATCAGGCAGATGGATGCGACTCCATAAAGAATATATGTATATAAAAGGAAAGAGAACTTTAGGGACAAGTATCTTCTGGATATCATCTAACTCTTCTTCGGGAATTATCTTTGGAATCCGTGTGGACTACACCAGAACATTTTAGTTTCTAGATCTTACGATATGGATGCTGATCAAAGTTATATATGTCGAAGATGCTTTTTCTGCACCGAACCATATATAGCCTCTACCGAACTATAAAAATAGTTGATAAAATCAGTTTTTTTCTTTCGATAAACTTCAAAATGTAGATGAGAATTTGCCTGCGAAGAAGTAAAATAACTGATTGTACTTACATCCGGGAGCCACGGCAGGCAGGGCTCCAGTTGCTGGCGCATTGCTATTCCCGGTCGAGTTTAAGGCAACTCCGACTCCAACGCCAACAGCCTGTCCCCATTGGGGGCCAGTTGAGGCGCCAACGCCGGGCGCATTGGCACCGACTGCCACGCCAGATGTTGAGCTATTGGCCGACTGACCCGTCCAAACGCTGGTGCTATCGGCTCCATCATCATCCTCGCCCCAAGTCCCGCCCAAATTCGATGAGGGCGTATGCCCCCAAGATGGCTTTGGCACTTGTTGGGCGGGCGGCTGGCCCCCGTTTCTTAAATTCGATTCCCACAAATCGGTGCCATTGTTGATGTTTGGCTTCCACATGAGCGGCCCGGATGGGTCTTTGTTCGCCGGCTCCGGTGAGCTGGGCACTTCCCAATTGGTATCCTGGTTAACGTGCTGGCATCCCCAGCCATCCTGAGCGAAAAGCGCCTCGCGCATGGTGTACAACTGTTTCAATTGATCTTTAGCTGCACTAGCAATTGGCGCATTCCTGTTTCCAGTTCCGACTAGTCCTTCATCGACTTTGCCGCCATCGTCATTGTCATTAAATGAACTCTTACGGCTATTGGTAATAATCTTGTTTTCAATGGTTAAACTCTTCCTCTTGCTCTTCTCTCTTAAGAACGATATTTCTTTTATCGTATATTCCGTAAATACTTTGTGTATTTATGATTGTTGTTTATATATTGCCTACGAAAAATAGATTAATATTGTAATTAATAATTAAACTCGAGAGTATTACAAGGATTCACGGTTTAGGTATATTTTATGAAAATCGAATTGCTCTGAAGGTAACTATTACCTGTCTGTATATATTCGTGTGTGTGTGTGTTTGGGTCGAGAAGGTAAGCAATTTTCATACACATATTTTTTTGAATATCTTAATTATTTTAACAACTTAATCTGCGTCTAAAGACACGCATTTTTTTTATCCACTTAATTTGCTTCAATGTTGATTATATTATTATTTGGGTTTGAGATACATTTTACACTTTTACTGAAAAATGTATACATATATGCATGCATAAAGATGTGTGTGTGTCCGTGTGTATATAAACATACTTGACAACTCTGGTCAGTAGTCATTGACGCAATCACCCTATTTAACTCTGTACTTTTGTTCACTCACACATTTGCAGATACACAAAAACACTCATACGCACGACGAATCAACAAATATTCTATACCACAAACACATACACATGAACTTATACAGATTTTCATACACATACACAATTTATATGCGGAGCATCTACAAGACATTTTAAGTTTGCATGTATGTATTTTATTTATTGATAATGTACATTGATGTTTCGATAGGTCAACATGTGCATAATTAAATTTTACATCGTTGCCTTAATAAATGTACATTTATACACTTTATTTATACTCGCTCATCTACAGAAATATTTACACGCAACATACATAGTTTGACAAAAATAAAATCTTTAAATGTTTTTTTTTCGTAATCTGAATATACATAAATCGATTAAAATTAAATTTTCTGCACAAATATGTCTAAAGACAGATACATACAAACACATGAATGTATGTATGTTTCTAAAAGCCAAGCCACTTTGACGATTTCACAAAGTATGTATGTATGTAGGTTTTCATGAACATCTGTATGCCAAATTTAATTCTTGCTTCACACATTGTTCGAAAATCTCCGGAAAAAAAATAAATTACACAGCATATTTATATTTAGTGTATTCACAATTGTAATATAAAGTAATGTTATCAAGCGGATTTAAGCATTAATAATTACTTTTCGGTGAAAGAATTTATCACTCCACACGTTCAATGGGACGGGAAAATTTACTCTGTATAAATGGCTGCTCCCGCAATGTTGCCACCTAGCCAGGTTTTATTAAAACCCAATTTTATGAACACACAGTTCATATATAGCACACTAAAAGTTTGCCACTTTTTTACAAATGCCTGTACAAATAGTTGATAATTTCAATGTAAATGCAAACATTTTGAATTATTTACACTTTTTTCATCATTAATGTCTTATATAAAATACCTAAAACGTGGCAACTCTTTGTAGGAGTTATAGCTATTTCTTTCTAACTTACAAACATAAAAAAAAGACAAGCAGATGCATACATTTTTATGTATATATGTATATGTGTTAGACTTTAGTTATCCATGCTGCGTTTACGCGCTTTATGGCGTTTTTACCTTAGTACCATAACACATCCACAATATACTAATAAAAATATCTGTAAATCTCCAAAATATATTACACCTTTTCGTTTAATTCGTATTTTTACCTATTTTAAAACGCACTTGTGCCGATACGTTGCTCTCGCTCACTCTTTTTCTGCGAATCTGTGTTACCATAAGCGGTCAATGCAAAAATACTCAAACGAGTATAGAAATAAAACAAGGAACGTAAAAAAAAATACTAATTGATATTATTTCTATAGTTGAGTATTTTCCAAGTAACTATACCTTCTACAAAGAGTTGCCACGTTTTCATTATTGCCATTTTATATAAACCAATAATTTATATAATACTAATAATCGTATAAACACTCCATTAGAAATATCAAGTGCTCCTTCAGAGGTATTTAGAATGGTATCATTTGGAAAGTTGGACTTGAATGAAACTTAACGGAGGTGGCAACATTTCTAGAGTTTTTTGGATGCTTCTTAAATAAGTTTGTGTATAAAAATTTTTATGTCAAGCTACTCCCGTGTTGCGATTTTTCCCATCATGACCAACAACAAATCAGAGGCTGCCAGCCCACGCCGACCTACTGGCATTGGCTCCATATATTCTGCTGCCAAGTTGGCGATAACAAAAGCAGCACCCTATATAGCTAACCATGGCTAAAGCCGGTGGAGCAGTAGCAGAGCTGATGAACAGATCGTCCAACAATGTGACAGAGACCTTTTCAGGGGCTTCTTGGGTTTTACTCGGTTGGATATGTGAGCTGGCCAAAAAGTAATGTACGTTGTTATACTTTTGGCTTAACTATTTATTGATTACCATTTACGTCTGGTTTCTTACCAAAGATTGCTTGGGGCACTTGGAACTGCAGCCAAGCAGCAAGACCTCGCCAAAAAGGACGGGGGATTGCAGCCGCCGGAAATGATTCGGAATTGATGATATAAAATGTATTGTAATTAAAGCTTATTAAAATAATATTCATCATGTGGTCAATAAATATCAATTGCCGTTGTATCCTTTTTTTCAATGCGACTCACTTGCATGCATACGAACATGTATGAATATACGTGCGGGTACCCACATATATATGTACATGCATGCAATTTTGCATATACTAAGAAATGCATGCATACTCATATGTTTGTGTGCATGTCTGCATATTTACGAATGGATGTGTGTACATATTTGTATGCATGTCTGTTTGTAAATGTACAAACATGTATACACACATACGTGTGTGTAGAAACCTTAAAGGACATACAAAAATGTGTACAAACATATACGTACATACACACATCTACATACATACATTTACAAACACGCATTTACATACATACATATCCACTTACCCTCTGCACCGCCTGCTCCACAACTCCTCCTCCTCAGGCCTGGAGCCAAAGTTCGCTGCCTTTTCAAATTTATGCATGGCCTACTTGAATTCTTGAGAATCGAGAAGGAGAGCACTTGGTAAAAATTCGTTATTTTTAAATTTGCAGCACAGCGTAAAATAAGCTTGGGCTGCGTTTGGTATTAGAAAGCAAGCATGCATGCATACATATATACATAAATGCATACATATATACATAAATGCATAAATACATGCATGCATACACTAAACAGACATACATACATATAATATACTTGTATATGTATGCATTTGCTGGATTTATGTATCGGTATGCATATACCAAAAAAAAAAAGATATTTTAGCAAAGATATTAATTAATCAAATGCAAATTGATCTTTTTAGTGTTCGTTTTATTGAATTTTCGGTTCAAGTATTGTGAACAATATAAAATGAATGGTGCTACAAATAAATTACATGGGTATGCAATGTATAAATAATACTTGTTAAAGTCCAAATCTCAAGATATAATCAACCTACGATAAATGCAATGCTTTCGCTATTTAATATAAGTACCTAGGTATATAATGTTATATATAGGGCAGTTTTCCAGATATTATTTTAAATTAATTATGTACTCGTATGTGATGTATGTATAATAGAATAAAACATTTGTCGGTTATAAAATATATGTGCAAAATTATTTGATAAGTTGTGAATGATAAACATATGTATATACATGTGTGTATATGCGCGAATGTATACAATTGTTTATGTTTTAAAACGAATCAAATTGATTTCAGCCTCAAGTGTTAAAAGGCATATGCATCTGTCTGTCGGTCTATCTGTCTTTCTGTCTGTATATTTCTATTTGTATGTATAATTCCTCTGTGTATATATACATTTAACACATTTGTAAATGAATAGATTATTTCGATTTTTGTAATTTTGTCAGAACCTTGCATATACATATACACATATACATATACAAAATAATAATAATCAAGTAAATAAATACTTGAGAATATTTTAATTACAAGTGAAAACGGAAGCTAACCTGATATTCTCGCTTACATATATAAAAAATATAAATAAGTATAAAATTGCTTTAGCAGGCCTGCATGTCTATTCTTGTGTGTTAATATATATATATTTACTTAAAGTTAATAAACTACAAAATGTACCTTATATATTATGTAAATTGTATTTTCTTGTGTTCTCGTTCACGTTTTGTATGTAAAACAACTTTAAGGTTTGTTTGTTTGTCTGCAATTATTGCTGCGTTCATGCTATGCGCTTGTTATTTTTCTTCTTTTTTTTTTTTGGAAACTTCGTTAAATTGCGTGCATAAATCTTACTAATTTAACTTCTTCGTAATAAGCTACTTGATTTCGTTATTAAACGAGTCGAGAGTCGAGAACATAGCACAAACGCGATTTATACATTAGCTTATGGTTATATCTTAAAAAATATGCTGCTTATATTATTGTATCCAGCTGCCGCGCTTGGTGTAAAATCTTCTTTTGATGTCCCACCAAAGTGATACCCATATCCGATAGCAGTTGAGCTGTTAATCTTGAGATCTATAAACAAAGTTAACTTTAAGTTACAGTTCAACGAGTATGTTGAGTGTGCACATACCTGTTGAGCACTCACTAAATTAGCCTCTCTAAAGTGTTGACTGTATCTTGACATTTTAATATTCTCTAGCCATAGATCAGTACTTATGAAAATGTTATGACCTCGTTGTGTATCCAAAATATGTGTACTATCATTTTCTGGGGAATTTCGGGTCGTTAGCAGCGATTGCGGCTGCCTGGCCAAATTATCCAGTGTCGAGACAATGCTGGCAAATGATGGCCGATGCGTTCTCTGCTTTTGCCAGCAATCCAACATCAGCTGATACAGGGCCTCTGGGCAATCCATCGGAGCTGGCAGCCGATAGCCCTTCTCAATGCTCTTTATAACATCCTGCGAAAAGAAATTTTTAACAATATTAGTTTTTATTTTCACTCGCAAAATGTTTACTCTACACATACCTGATTTGACCAGTTCCAATAGGGACGCTCTCCATATGACATAACCTCCCATAAGACGACACCATAAGACCAAACGTCCGAGGCTGAGGTAAATTTACGAAAAGCTATTGCTTCCGGCGCTGTCCAGCGTACGGGAATCTTGCCACCCTGCAAAAGACAGACTCGCATTTGAAATCGCAAAAAAATAAACTACGAAAATAAACTGAAAATATTGTGCTCTTCACAAAAGAGTAAAGCGAAATAAGTTAGAGCTTGGCAGACGGGGATTACAAAACACCTTCTTAGCCAATGAAAAGCCGAAAGTCTGTTCTTTGACCGAATTTCCATTATCGGGGCCAATAAATCGATCAAAGTATATTTCGAAAAGTGGAAAACTAAATGATATAGTAGTCGGATGTTGAAAGAGTACATGGTTTATATATTAAAAGGTAAGAAAAAAAGTGAAATTGACTCCATTTTGTTGACGGATAAACGAACTGACGGACATCGATGCGGCTTCTGATAATGATCAAGAATATATATACTTTATGGGATAGATGACTTCCTATCTATATATCGTCTAAAAGGGTCGATAAACGAACTGACGTACATGGGTACATCGAATATATATACTTTGCTTCTGAATATATATACTTTATGGGATAGGTGTCTTCCTATCTATATACTGTCTATAAGGGTCTAAGAATTAGGTTTCAAATCAGTTTGAGTCCAGTTTGTAGATGGATAAACGAAGTGGCGGACATGGGTATATCGATTCGGCTTCTGAATATATATACTTTATGGGATAGATGTCTTCCTATATATATACTGTCTATAAGGGTGTAGGAATTAGGCTTCAAATCAGTTTGAGTCTAGTTTGTAGATGGATAAACGAACTGGCGGACATGGGTATATCGATTCGGCTTCTGAATATATATACTTTATGGGATAGATGTCTTCCTATCTATATACTGTCTATAAGGGTGTAGGAATTAGGCTTCAAATCAGTTTGAGTCTAGTTTGTAGATGGATAAACGAACTGGCGGACATGGGTATATCGATTCGGTTTCTGAGTATATATACTTTATGGGATAGATGCCTTCCTATCTATATACTGTCTATAAGGGTGTAGGAATTAGCCTTCAAATCAGTTTGAATCTAGTTTGTAAATGGATAAACGAACTGGCGGACATGGGTATATCGATTCGGCTTCTGAATATATATACTTTATGGGATAGATGTCTTCCTATCTATATACTGTCTATAAGGGTGTAGGAATTAGGCTTCAAATCAGTTTGAGTCTAGTTTGTAGATGGATAAACGAACTGGCGGACATGGGTATATCGATTCGGCTTCTGAGTATATATACTTTATGGGATAGATGTCTTCCTATCTATATACTGTCTATAAGGGTGTAGGAATTAGGCTTCAAATCAGTTTGAGTCTAGTTTGTAGATGGATAAACGTACTGGCGGACATGGGTATATCGATTCGGCTTCTGAATATATATACTTTATGGGATAGATGTCTTCCTATCTATATACTGTCTATAAGGGTGTAAGAATAGGTTTCAAATCAGTTTGAGTCCAGTTTGTAGATGGATAAACGAACAGACGGACATGGTTGTATTGATTCGACTTCTGATAATGGTCAAGATTATATGCTTTGCTTCCTATCTATATACCGTTTGATATCGTTACATCTATTAAAGAAACATATTTAATATATTAAAGCTTACCCGAGTCGTGTAGGCGTCGCTGGCATTTTCTATTTCGCGCGACAGACCAAAATCGGCAATTTTGCAAATCAATTGGGCGTTGACGAGCACATTTCGTGCCGCCAAATCGCGATGGACATAGTTCATATCACTCAGATAGGACATTCCGCTGGCAATGCCACGCAGCATCACAATAAGCTGCAGAGTTTGAAATTTTCCATCGTTGACCCGCAAAAATGTATCCAGGCTGCCGTTTTCCATATATTCGGTTATAATCATGACAGGATTGGAGCGCGTAACTACACCTTGAAGGTAAATGACGTTCGGATGATCGAACTGTCCCATTATCGAGGCCTCTGTTAGGAAATCACATCGAGCTTTCTCCGAAGATCCTGCGAATGATAGAAGTGTTATAGAAATGCATACATCAAATTCTTATTTAGCTTGTCTAGTTTACAAAATCAATACGTTCACGCTTACGGACATGGCGAGATCGACTCAGCTCGTCGCCCTGATAAAGAATATGTATGTAATATATATACTTTATGGGGTCAGAGAAGGCTCCAACTGCCTGATACATACATTTAAACAAGTGGCCGTTGAGCTTTTAGCCCCGTAAAACCGATTAAACCTCGCATCGAACCTTGTTTGCAGAGCTATGAAAATTATAATCGTACCTGGTTTTAAGGTTTTGATTGCCACGTCAATGTCCTGGACGAAGTTTGGCGGAATTTTGAGCCGACCGCGGCACACATCACCGAATTCTCCTCCACCTTAAAAGTGATAAGTGATAACAACAAATTTATCTAAAATAATGCAAGGTATTATTTACCAATTATTGCTTCAATTGTAATATAATTTGCATCAATTTCACGTGCAAATTCCCTTATGGCCTGGTTGGGATCCTCATAAGTATGGGGATCCACGTAGCTGCGGCTGCTCCCAAATAAGGGCGTCGTCACTGGAAAGGCAAAAACAAAGGCAATAATTATTAATTAATGAGGCGACAAGGCTTAGCACAAGAGTATGCATACGTATGACAAACAATGTAAGTATATATAAATAAAAACATTCCTTAAAAATAACAAAATCTATATTCGGTTTCAGTTAGATTGATTACTTTGGAAACCGTTAAGGTTAACCCACACCGTAAAAAGAAAATGTCAACGAAAATAAAACAAATTATATACCATTCGAATGTAGAGTCTTGACAATTGGAGTTGTATCCATGGCATTTACTAAAAGTAAAGATAAAAACATATTGATCACAAAATATATTTAAATAACAATAAGCAAAAACTGATATATGTCCGCAAATTTTTGATATCCTCTGAGAAAGTAATCTCTATTCAATTAAAGAGTTCTACATTATATGGCAAAGAGTATAAAAATTATTTCAATTGATTTAAATTTAAATGAAGCAAACGAATTTAAGAAAGTTCGCATTTTCTCTTGTAAGTACAAAATTGGATATGTTTGCATAATCTATAATTTATTTATAAATTTTTATACGTTGAGGAATATAAAGAGTTAAACAAAAACTTACTATATGTCACAACGAGTCCTTAAAACGAGATCGGGTTTGGTAATTATGGATAGGGATATAAACAATTAGCATGTGATTATTGTATTTATTTTATTTTTTTCAAAGAGGAGAGGTTCTTAAGCTTACACACAACTTACAAGAAATATTCAAAGGGAATCGGAAACTTCGCCCACCTTTCCATCGTATTTCAATTCATTTTTGTATTCAACCAAGCAATAATAAAATAAAAACTTAGGTAAGCTTGGATTGTGCGTAAAGTATGAAACACGTATCAAACGATTTTAAAAGGATCCTTGCAATTCAATTCGAGCCTCATTCCAAACAAGAACGATTGGATTTCCTACACCTCAAGCGAATTTGAACAATGATCTTTACCGTGAGTTAATTAGTTTTGTCTGTCCATCTTCAACTTGAAGACTTGCATTAGGATTAAGAGTCCTTGCCTCAGGTTCTCAACCTCAACTAACTCAACTACTACAAACTGAAGATTGTGCCATCAGTTTAGACGTTCTCTTAGCTGTTTTAGTAATAAAATACTGGAGCGACCTACTTGGTCTAGAATTTCTCTTGATTTTCGCTTAGTGGAATCCCTTTTCCATAATCGGAATGGATGCTATGAAGTCCTTTTCCATTTTCAATGGGTGGAGTGTATAAAAAGTGAAATCTTTTGCTTTAGAAAATACCTTTGCGATGATATAGATTGACAATCGTGTTGACCCATTAAAATATACGGATAATATAGATAATTAAACTTACCTTCATTACTAGCGTAATCCATTGGCAAGGGCAGATGATTAGTGGACTTTTTGTCGAGCTCGTCTTGATGTTTCGATCTCATGAAGTACACAGTTGCAACGATAAAAATCACCAGAAAGAAAACGCCCGTCACAATGGCACCAGCAATAAATCGTATTTGCATTGAATCCTCATAAACTAAGAATGAAAATGAAAATGTATTGCCAAGACAGACAAAAAGTGAAATAATTAAATGAATTACCTGAACCGACAGATTGATGGGTCTGGGCATAGACCATATTGCTGTACGATCCAAATCCGTTGATTGTTTTGCAGCGCACTTGAAACCCGTATTCTGTATTTTCCATCAGATTATCGATTCGAGCTTTTGTTTCCTTTGTGCTTAATGTTGTTTTATTGATAGCCTCCAGTTCGGACTTGGGAAACCAGCGCACTTCATACAGTTCAACGGGGGCATCGCTTTGACCGGGCTTGTCCCAAACTAGGTCGGCATCTTTGTTAGTAATCGCGACGACCCTCAAATTGAACACAGTCGTTAGCATAACTGACTCCGTGGTAAACACAATTTCGGCATGATTTGTTTTGATTTCGCTAAGATCCAGTTGATAGTTGTTGCTGTTCGAGAAACTGGAATTATTGCCAAACGGTGTTTCGCTAATTAAATACGTTTCGTTGGCCCCGCTCTCTACCAGGTGCGAGATGCCATTTGTAGCATGAATTTGTACTGTATAGGTGGTCACCGGATCAAGATTCGTGAGCGTTATTTTTGTCTCATTGAACGTGTCAGTTGATGGATTGAACATAACATTCGCGTTGCACATGCTGCAACGTATTTTATATACGACATCGGTGCGATATTTTTCTACTCCATTTGTTAGCAGCAAATCTTCTTTTGCGGGAGCTGTCCATGATATAATTGCGCTTGTTTGGTCGACAAATAGAAGCGTAAGATTCATGGGTGCTCCCGGCGGCCTATAACAAGGCATATGTCGTCCGTCTGCAGGATGCCTATAGTACCCAGGCATGCACTTGCACATTGGTGATCCTGTTTTGGAGCTATTCGAATTGGGTGGGCATGAGACACATTTGCGTACTTCTGCCGATCTAAATGTCCCAGCCGAACACTCTGAAATATACAAGTCTCCGTTAATTTGTGCATTTCATGCAACTGTTGAACCGTGAACTTACCTGTACAGGTGTTATTAACATTATTTGGCTCATAGCCGGCCTTGCAGCGGCAACCGCCCGTGAGAATTGTCCATTTGCCATCCCCCTTGCACAGGTAGGTTGGCGGCTCGTAGGACTCTGCGTTCTCCACGCAGGTGCCGTTCTGTTTCTCAATTATGGTTATCTCTCGGCCCGTGGGCGTCTCATTAAAATGGGCAAAGTTCTCGGTAACTGCCGGACACGTTATATAGTAGACTTTTACCGCCAGGACGCTAATGCAAGCGCCTTGATCGCGGAACGCAAAGTAAACACCTTTTTTGCTAACAGCTATACTCTTCACCTCCGTATTTATATCCACATCGGAATTTTGATTAAAGCGTCCCTCACCAGCCGCAATTCTAGCTATTAGTTTATAACTGTCTGTTTGCCAGGGTGGAGGCTCTCGAGTTGCTGCATCAAATTCGTAGAACAACAAACTGAACGTTTCCTTACAGGACAGGGCATTTCCTATAAATTCAATATTGTCAAATCGTTCCCTTGGAAGAATTTGAATATATTACAATTTCCTTACCTGGAAATAGCGAACAGTCTCGAATCGTAAATTGTATTTCTATATACAGCCGGTTGGCAGGACCACGGTCAATAAATGGTGACCAAAGCCAGTTGTTGACATTGTGATAGGCCACGTCGCAGACCACATAGCTCCGCCAGTTAATGCCTTTTACAAAATCCGTAAATGATTCCTCTACCCACTAAATCAAAAGAACAACATCATACAAATGCAATACGATTAATATATTGTTTGTTTTTCATCTTCTCACTTTTATAATCTAATAATCTCAAAAGTGTATAACAAATTTTAATCTCCTTTTTTGCATTACAAGTAATGAAAAATTCACTTTTTACCTAATATGAATTTTACTCAATTAGTATAAGCCCCAGATTAAATTAAATTTTTAAAATTTGGTGCCTGCCACTTAATAAATAGTCTTGCAATACAAATAAACTTCCAATATCTTTTAAATAAAACTTTTTTAACTATTTAATAAAAATAATTATGTAAATATTAAGCTCTGGCCTTAAAGATACCAATTTTCTACCGAAAACCTCAGTACGGAAGATATTTGTAGAGCGAAAAGCCACACTGAATATCTTGAAAAGCAAAAAGCCACACTGAATATCTAGGAGGGCGAAAAGATACACTGAATATCTTGGAGAGCGAAAAGCCACACTGAATATTGGAGAGCGAAAAGCCACACTGAATATCTTGGAGGGCGAAAAGCCACACTGGATATTTTGAGCCAAAAAAATAAAAATTGATATACATACGCCTGGGGTTTGGGCCTGCGGACCGTACGGGTATCTTGTCCATTCCAAGGTAGCTTCCCTTGTTGTGTCCAATAAAACAACTGCAAATAAGAAAGCAATAAAAGATGTTAAAGATTTATAAATACAGATTTGAACTAGACATTCGATTTTTGCGTAATTTACTTACCTTGATCAGCGTTGGCAATACTTAATTGATATGCAATGCATATTATCCATATCAACTGAAAAACTGACAATTTACGGAGCTGTCGAGACTCACGAATATTGCACTGCATCGGCATCGGCATCTGAGATTGTTTTATCTGCACTGGAAATTGAGTGCAAGCGAGTTTATTTTTGGAAAAATCCGTATCATGACAATTCTTTTTGATTTCGAGTAGTCGGAAGCTGCGGTTCTTTGATTGCATTTCTTATTTATGAAATGCACTTTGTATCCTTCAAATATATTTAATAGGTGCAAAACGTAGCCCAGTTATGAAATTTTTTTAGTCTGCTTTCGAAGCAACGAGTCCAATGAATGCATCTCGATCGTCGTTCAAAAATATTTGCATATTATGCAACATACACAGCGTGCAGTGCGTGCTGTTGGTTACAAAATTATATGAATATATTTAGAAATTTAATTGATTCAGCTATAAATTGGAAAATTGGATTCATATAATAGACTGTGTTCTGTGATATAAAGACCAATACGCAACGTATCTAAGAAGCACAGGGAAAATAGTTACTGAGAAACAAAAAGTTGTTCATACAATAACCTACTTTAGGACCGATCGTTCCTATGGCAGCTATATGATTTAGTTGTCCGATGAAAATAAGTTTTTCCATAAATGTGGGGAACATAGTAAAAGTATTAAATGCAGAGTTTGGTCCAGATATCTTGAGAAACAAAAAAAATTTCCATACAACTACTTAATTTTACACCGATAGTTCCTATGCTGGCAATATGATAAAGTGGTCCGATCCAACCAGTTCCGACGTAGTACATATGCGTGTAAAAGAAAGACGGACTTATGCAAAGTTCCAAACACTTTTATCCGCTTTATTTTCTGGGAAGATGTAGTAAATCTCAATGGGTATGTTCATTGTGAGCGGAGAAGTCCTTTCATAAAATTAGTTTTATTTTAATATTGACTACATACCACTGAAGTCTTACACACACACATATATGAAAACGAATATACACACATGAAGATTCATATGTATGTATGAACGCATGTAAAAGTATATACAACTTTTTCTCACTGTCACTAGTTGTATTTGCAATTTACTGAGATTCAAAATCGACATCCGATTCCTATTTATTTAATCTTATCACGAACAAAATAGTTATCGAGTTTTTATTGGAATTTTGTAAACTAAAAATTCACACGCGACACACACACATTTTTTTTATATGTATATGTAAATAAATACATACGTTTAGCATGTATGTGCTATGGACTCATTCACTATTCCAGTCCGATTGCAGGTTTATTTAAATATAAAGTTTACTTGAATATAAAAAAAACATATTTAAGATTTATCACATAAAACCGCTTTTTTTGCAGGTATAGAGTTATATTTGTGTTTGCTTTTGCTGATGCATATATGTATATGTACATATAAATCTCTAAAAAAAAGCGACAGTGTTGCCACACTGGACACTTTTTAAGTGAAGTGTTGAGTGGACCGCTTTCTTGTGTTTTCCAACAATACAAATTTCCGCATGCAAACAATAGCTCATTGCTATGAATACAGTTTTTGAGAATTTTATTTAGTTGTAACCCAACCTCAAGTAGTTCATAAAAGGGTCTATCGAATTGTTAGTTCCTTTGAGAACAAAACCACTTACCTTAAGTGTTGAACAATTTTATATTGTAATGGGCGGGAGCCATTAAATTCGGATTATACGAGGAGACTCATAAATAATTAACTTAATAAGACAAATCAAATTTGTAGAGATGCATCAAACGTTAACCGTGTAGTTTTTAAGAATCCAAGCAGAGGTTCAGTTTGCTTTTTTCAGGCTTTTATCCCTGATAAACCAAGTTTAAGGAATGTGAACTCCTCATTTCTTAGGCCCCTTGCTTTCCCATAGTAAAAGCTGAATCCGAAAACAGTAAATCATTTCATGTTGCTACAATTCTGCATTTAAATATTTTTTGGTGTGTATGTACGTAAATAAATGTATTTATATATGAGTGATTCCGGCTCCGGAACCAAGTTCCAAAAATCGATACTAGATCACCGTCGCTAATTTGACGCACTTCAATTCTTTGTACGTTAACTATAACGCGCGTCTCTTGTTTTTGGACGTGGGCATAGACGCGACCATAATATAAAAAGAAAATAGATGGTCAAAAATAATATTTTATATATTTAATATTCTATTAAATATTACAACAGTTTTATTACGTTGAATGAAAAAAGTACAAGCTTTCAATTTGAAAAAATGTAATTACCGATTCCAAAGTTCGCTCACTTTGCAATTACAGTGTGACCAAACATTGCGTTGTCGAATATGCAGAAAAGCATCTACGCGGACTTGAAAAATCAATATAATTCACATTACATTATTTTTGCAAATTGTTAGTTCGTTTATAAACTAAATTCGAAGTCGGAGTAAAATTTCACTCAATAGGTGCGAAACGTTAATTAAAATTGTGAGTTTAATACAACAGTTCAAGCCGTGATTTGTGTAAGTCGTTCCGCATGTTCACAAATAAATCACATATAATAATTTTTATAAAAAAACATATTTTAATATGATGTATATATGCATATACATATATATAATGTACATATATATATATAATATACATTTATATACCTAACAGATTGCGGTCTTAGCAGTGCTGAGCACGACATGCATGACGAGTGTACATACATACATATATATTACATATATGTTTGTATGTATCTGCATTCACATTCATATATTAGTTTCAAGTTTAGTAAAATAAATCGATCGTACTTTACGCAAGACTTCACGTACCTCTTAAAATTAATACACACAGATTTGTAAACTAATTTGATGCGAATTGCCCCAATCACGCTGTTTACTTAAAACATACAAACGTAAACAAAAATTAGACTACATTCAAATATCTCTTATGTATGTATATGTACGCATAAACATTTGTATTGTATTGTATTATGTTTAGCACCAAAGATAATAACTTTTTAAAAATATAAAAACCGAAAATTTCAAAAGAAATGAAATTAAACATACAAATAATTTCGTTTTGCAGTTGGTACATACAATAACAGTATGTGTACATACATACATACGTTTTTTGAACACCAGTCTGCTCGCATTTCACTCATAACGGAACTCTTAATATACATACATACATATGTACTAAGACTGTGTATAGGTGTATGTGTGTGTGTGTGTGTGTGTGTGTGTGTGTGTGTGCATGCTATGAACAATGCGAACAATATTAAAGCCTAATCAGCTCCTTTGTCACCTTTGACTCTTAAAAAATAACTGCATATTTATTTATTATACATATTTATATATACACAATCAAATTACGTGAACGAATGTATGAAACAGATTGAGAATAACAAATAAAAATATTTGATTTTTGATAAGAAGCTCGAATTATCCCTGCGTCTGTAGGAGCTATACATGACTGAGGACAAACATTTTAGAGGGTATTATAAATATCGAGTATATCGAATCTTGATCAAATTCGACATTTTTTAGATTCATTAATCTTCTTACATATAAGAGAAATCATATTAAAATCGGGCATTATAACATTCTTCTTCTCGACATCATGTAGGGTATTTGGTTTTCGGCGTGTCAAGAACACATGTTGCTTAAAAATTAAATCTTCCCCCATTCCCAAGATAATTGTTTTACCTCGCCTATGCGGTTATATAAATTGTATATAAATTCTTTCAATATTCATGATATTTTGTCGAACGTGTGTGTATACAAGCATCTGGAATACGTCTGCAAATTTGTTTTATTTTCCAAGCCTCCCGATCTTTCGTAGTTTAACTAGTAGAGGTGCGCGACTAGCAGATCCCAGAACACACTAAGGTATATAAAAATATATAAATATATCTATATTTATATGTAGAAAATAGTTAAGGCCGAGTATAGTTATGATATCTTGATAAACAAAACAATTATTCAGACAAGAACCTACTTTTGGACTAATCGTTCCTATGGCGGCTATATGTTATACTAGTCCGATGTTGATAGGATTATTTACTTGTATAAAGATCTTAGTTGAACTAATAAGTGACGAGTTCGCTTGAGAAACGAAATAGTTTTCCATACAAGATCCTACTTTTCGATCGACAAAATTGTAATACCCTCCGCAAGGGTACTAAAAATTAAACTAACCAATTGAAAACGGTTCGTTAAAATGGAACAGACTTTCCCGTTTGAAATGGAACAGACTTCTTTTGAGTATGGGATTTGTGACTTTAACCTTTAAAACTAACTAATTTGGGCAAGAGCACATAAAAAGGAAAAGGACTGATGTTAAAAATATATATATCTATTTATGTATATATATATATATATATATATATATTATATATATATGTTAATTAAACACTTAATAGCCCCGACAATTGACAGATCTTAAAGGTTCTGTGCAGAGAAAAAGAGCCAGTATCAAGGCAGTTCTAATTGGATACCAATCAGAAATTATGCACAGATCAAGTGCAGTCAAAATCTGGGCTGCTTCCCGGTCCATGTACCTACATATATAAATATGCCACAATATGATATTTTCAAGTTATTTGCACAAATGTTTTAAACAAAACATTTTACGTAGCTTTCGGTGTTAATTGTTAACATTCTGATTGTTTCACACTTAGCGGGAGACGTTTGCTTCCAACGGATTTTCGCATTATCGCATTGTAGTCTCGGGGAGCTAAGTGTACTAATTGTTGCATCTAATTTCGATGATAATTTGATTGAATCAAATTGAAAATTATGCCACTGTTTGGCAAAAAAGATTCTGGCAAAAAGCCCAAGTCGAAGGATACGAAGGAGCTAAACAAACAGATGTCAATTGACGAAAAGTACAATCTCCATGGCCTCCTCGGAACGTGAGTATAATTTATTGCGAGTATAGATATTATTTCTATTAATATTGATTGATTAATATTGATCTCGATTGAATTATAGGGGCGCATTCTCTGAGGTGCGTTTAGCCGAAAGTAAGGATACGCCGGGCGATCATTTTGCGGTAAAAATTATTGATAAAAAAGCTCTAAAGGGCAAAGAGGAATCGCTGGAGAATGAAATACGGGTACTGAGAAGGTGAGTTTAGTTAATTAAATATTAAATATATTCAAGCGAACTGGTTTGTCCGTATAATTGGGTATATCATAGGGTATATCATGGTATATCATACCCGGTTCAGAGAGTGTTGGGATTAGGCTTAAGTACATATTATGTAATGAAGATGCACGTTTACAGATGGGGTCCCCCGGCAAATTCCACTCCTTGAAACTTTTTCGTTTACCATCCGATCATTCGGCTTCCAAATCATTTTCAAAGATCCAAGAATACAATTTTCCGGAAAATTCCCCCCCTCTTGCGGGTCAAAGGAAATTTTATGTTGGTATCCAGAGCGAAAGGCGCTGATTCCAACTTTTCTGGTTCTAAATTCAATTTAACTCACTTGCAAATATCATTGTAAAACTAAACATGAGGTTAAACATGAGGTTTAATGTGTATTCAAAGCCCGAGAAGTACTATGCTCAAGAATAAACTTAATGTTAAGGTCCCACATCATTGCCCAAACAATTTAATGCTGAGCCTTAGGTCCTGGTCTAGCCTAGTCACATAATTTAGATCTATTGTTATTGTTTTTAATTTTTATTTATTATATAATAAATCTATTATATTTCTGCTTATGTTTGCATGCTCAGTAGCGGAGCCCTCGAAAATTTTTGGATCCAGAGTTATGAGTTATGAAAACCGCGGGCATAGCACGAAAATGTGGACTTTAAGGCGCACAATCTTATTGTTTGCATATCAATTGTAAAACTAGCAAATATCTTTATTTTGTTTAAATTTTATTTTTTTAAATTTTCTTCATTTAATCTACTTTCTTTCTATGTAGGTTTAGTGCAAATCATTTCGATGGCAACAGTCCGAATGGAACGCGGTGAGTTGTGACCCCGAAAAACTTTCCCGTCTTGGAATCAGAACGAGATTTAAGTATATCTTGAATTAGTCGGCGAATATAATCGAGATATTTCGGCAAACTCCATTCTCTGCGAAATTTTGAAATACGGAAGTGGGGTCCAATCAAGAGAATTATGAGAAATTAGAAGTTCGAAGTGCTAACCCCTTGTCAAATCTTAATATCTTAATATTTTTCGTATGTTTAAGCGCCGATAGAATGCGTTATTTTTTTTTTTTTTGAATTAATTCTCGCCATATTCTATTTACAGGCTCACCCATCCGAATATTGTCCAACTTCTTGAGACATACGAAGACAAGGCTAAGGTGTATCTGGTCATGGAATTGTATGCTTTGCACTTATCTTTTGTTATTAACTGATTTCGTATTATTAACTGAATTGTTTCCATATGTATAGAGTGACTGGTGGAGAATTGTTTGACCGCATAGTTGAGAAGGGATCCTACACAGAGAAGGATGCATCTCATCTAATTAGACAAATCTTAGAGGCTGTAGACTATATGCACGAGCAGGGAGTAGTACATAGGGATCTCAAGGTAAATAACATCTCTTAGTCTTTCATACAAATAAATACAAATTTAAATATACATTTAATTAAATGCAGCCCGAAAATCTACTATACTATAGTCCAGATGATGACAGTAAAATAATGATTAGCGATTTTGGTCTATCCAAAATGGAAGATTCTGGTATCATGGCAACGGCATGCGGAACTCCTGGATATGTTGCGCCCGAGGTGCTCGCCCAGAAGCCATATGGCAAGGCCGTTGACGTTTGGAGCATAGGCGTTATATCCTATATTCTCCTTTGTGGATATCCACCATTTTACGATGAAAACGACGCCAATCTATTTGCACAAATTCTTAAAGGTTTGTTTCTTTTTAAATCGATCTACTCGATTTGACCCGTCTGTCCGTCGGTCCGTCGATCGCGGAAATAACAATAGCTACAAACTTCAATTTTAAAATCTATATTCTCGTATAACATACGACATTTGCTTTTGACATTATCTCCAGAAAAGGTGGAACACCAAACTTGATATATTTCACATTTCATATCATATTTTTATCATATACAGGTGAATTTGAATTCGATTCGCCGTATTGGGACGAAATAAGCGAGTCGGCCAAGCATTTTATCAAAAATTTAATGTGCGTCACTGTAGAAAAACGCTATACATGCAAACAGGCATTGGCACATCCTTGGTGAGTTAAATCGAATGGCTAAAATTAGTTACATTAAATAAATAAAATATTTCCCGATAGGATATCTGGAAATGAGGCCAGCAGCAAGAACATTCATGGCACTGTATCGGAGCAGCTGAAGAAAAACTTTGCCAAGAGCCGATGGAAGGTGGGTTTAACTAAATTTAGCGCTTGACTAGCTTTGCTAATATCTCTCACTATTTTTAGCAAGCATATTACGCGGCGACCGTAATTCGACAAATGCAGCGAATGGCGCTTAGCAGCAACAGCAGCGCTTCAGCTTCCGCTCTGAATATATCTACTGACAATGGTAATGGCAAAATCTGTGTTAAATCCGAGGCAGAAGCTAACGCGTCCGTTCAACCAGCCTCAAGCACTTCGTCTGTGAATGAATCGGCACAAGCCCCCTTAAGCCCCCCCACACATAACAACATCAATAATCACCAAAGAATCTCGCCAAATTGTAGTTTCAGCGGCCAAGCGAACTAAGTTTACGCACACAAAACTAACACACAACAATTTTATGATGAACGGCATATGTACTCTGGCTATAAAACACCTCCTCCATTAATGCGAAATATGTGCACTCGGACGGCGTTATAAATATATAGCTAATTGCCAATTTATACTATTTGGTCGACGACGTACAAAAATTCAATGTTCGCCACGTCCATCGTACTTAGATAGTTTTAAGCCGAATCAAGCTTGAACCTAACGCACATATTGTTTGTTTTCTTCGTTTTTAAAAATTATTTTTATACACACAACTTATTGTTAGTATATCTCAAATATTGTTATTTAAAAAAAAAAAAACAAAACAAACAAAAAAAACTGTTTCCGGACAAACTCTTGTAAATTGGTTTTCTGTAGTTATATGAATTTAAAAATTTTTTCAACGTATTCATTAAAATTAAATATTTTGCTTAAACAACTATTTTGCGCAGCTCTTTTTTCTATCTAATAATTAGAAATTTGGCCAAGGATCCGGACCTTAAACGTGGGCAAGGAGCGGGAAGACCTCTGCGAAAAATTGTTGACCTCAAGATCATTTTGTTGAGGCGTTTTTCGCATAATCCAAACCTATTCGCAACTTAATGTAACTTTTCACTTTTCGATTATTTATACACAAATCTGTAACATTTTTATTATATCAATTTTATTTATATTTTTCTGTGTTTGAAAAAGGGGACATCAAAATGAAGAAGTAAAGTTTCAAAATAAACCTGGTTCTCATTTCTTTTTGGTTCGCTTTTTTTTCTTATCAGATCCATTTACCTTTTTTTTGGTTACGCAAACGCGACAAAACCAATCCTCATTGTCATTTGGAGCAACAAGTATGCCCACACAAGTCCTAAAAATCATAAAACGATTAGTATTATTATTATTATTATAAATTCCAAACATATTTGGGCAAAAACAAAAAACTGACCAATGGTACCATGCATCGCAGCCATCGCATCCGATCATCGCGGAGCCGTCATCAACTTTTCCGCATGCGGGGCAAATCCAAATGCGATAGCCGTCAGCATCAACATACGATGAGGGTCGATTTAATTCGGAGCTTGCAGGCAATTGCTGAGATCCTTCAGATTGTTTTGGTGAAATACTTGATGCCGCCACGCTGGGAATAGTTGTGGACAGGGAGGAAGACGACGATGACATTTTTGGGATCTGTTTGGATGGATGTAGTAACTGTTGTGGCAACAAAACAGAACTAGCTGATAAAGTGGATGTAGAGGGAGGAGGATTCGACAGCCAACTGGGTGAAGTGGCACTTAAGATTGGGGCCTGTGGATTCGGCATCGACATCATCGCTGGCATTGTCTGTGTTTTACTAGTATTGGGCACAGAAACCGAAGCAGATGTCGCCATAGATAAGTTCAAGGTTTGTGATTCGCCTAAAACAAGATCACAGATTAATTAAACATCATTTGTGATTTATGTGCTGAGCATTTGATTGCCTACATTGCTTGGGCTTTGGGGGTCGAGTTACAAGTGGCGAGAAGCGAGCTAATTCTGGTGAATGTTCCCTTTTCATCCGATTGGGAGTCTGAGGCGTCACATCTGATAATGTTGATATCTCACGATCGCCCTCAAATAGCATTGGAGTGGGCGTGCCACTAAGCTTAAGTGTCAGTTTGGGCACCTGGTTGGGCGAGAGATCTAATTTGGGTGACACCAAGTGCTGATGTGTTGTCACTGGCGTTTGGGACACGGTTGCTGGCAAAGATTCTCCAGTTGGGGGGACGACGCCGACGGTGCCTAAAGCCTGGATTTTTGTTTGCTGACTACCGCTTTCCAGATTTTCTTTGGGTATCTGTAATTCCTCTGGCGGCGGCACCTGCAATTGAATGTTGAAATCAGTTTAAACCATCCAAACATGACCCTAACAAACTTATCTAATTTTATTTAAATATATCTGCTGAATGTTTTTAATGTTCCATCGCGATTCATTGTTTTGACAAATATTTTTATAAAGTTTTTTACATTTACCCTCCACCTTGATGGAAATTGGGATCAAAGATATAATGGATGGAAGTTTCAAGTTTCAAATTCATTTCCATGCATTTTTATGAAAAATCATTCGAAACATGTTTCAGATTTTTCCAAGTCCAAGCAATCCCAGATGGAAAATGCGATGAATGCGATTTTTTGGGCGAAGTTTTTCATGCGATTTTGGAAATTCCAACCGTAATAGTAGAAAATTTTGCAACTGCAGTTGGATGGAAAATGCGGGTTAATGGTTTAATGAACGAAAGTTTATTTTTCTCACCACAAGACTAACATGGAGTAAGCCGTTGATGCATATTTTCAAATAGAAGTGGATCTCAGGATAGAAAACGGGTGGATTTAATGGTTGCACATTTGGTAATCGGGTTAGATCATAAATTTTGTGAATTTTCGTTTAGCAAGATTTTTGTATAATTACCTGTTTTTCCTTTTTTTTATCCCTTTTCTGCTTCTTGTCCTGACTCTTGGGCTTATCGACATTCAGCGTATTCCGCTCGTCGCCCTTTTCTTTATTTCTGACCTTGTCTTTTTTATCCTTCTTCTTTTTGATTTTGCCCTCTTTCGGCTTTTTAAGCTTCTTGTGCAGCTTACGTATTTTCAGTTCACTTATCGACAAACTATTGGTTGGGGTTATTGTGACATCGTCATAATTCAGAGAGCCAACAAAGTGCTGCTCCGGAGCATCCGACACCGCTCCAGATGTTGCACCGGCCGCCAGACTTGTAGCTGGCACGGTGAACGAAGAGTACGCCATGCCGCTATCGACGCGCGACAAGGGTATCAGATCGGCGCCGCCGGCTAGGCTAAATTTATCATTGCCCATGAAATTGATGTTAAATGGCGTTGGCGTTGGGTTGGCGGCGGCCGATAAATTGCTGTCGGATTGGGTTACCTTCAGGGGCTCCGGCTTGGCTTGTTTATTGAACTGTATACCGTCAGGTATGTTGGGGGAATGCAAGACGGATGCGTTCATGGCATACAGATGTGAGCTTTCAATGTGCTGCATCGGTCCAGAACTCAATAGATTCGATGGCTGAATTAAGCTTGATTTGAGAGCTTGATTTGGGTAGCCGGAAATTTGTTGACTTTTGGTTGCCGCCTTGGATTCGTCATCGTTTGAGTCATCCGACACCTCAATGGGATCCCCCACGTTGCCCGTGGCAGCCGGCGTAGGTTTGATGGCTTTAATGGATCTGGCAATCTGACTTGTCTGTGCCTCATCCGCTATGCCCAATAGTCCAACTCCCTTGGCGGCGACAGGCATGGTCGAAGTGTGGCAAATGTCCTTTTCAGTGTATTCATGGCTCAGCTTTGGGTCGGGCGCAAAACCATGTGGCGATCGTAGTTTATTGGTTGCCATTTGCTGCTGATTTGGTAATTTCATTGAATCGGGCACCAGGGGAGCCACATTGCAATAGCTTCGCTCCAGATGGATATCCGAGAGCGGCAACAGACCCAAAAGTGCCGCTTTATTATCTACAAAAATTATATATATACGGCTCTTAGGACACTCGAATAAGTTGGGAAAAGGAGATTTCAGTCTTACCAGTCGTCGTCGCGGACCGACTTGGAAATGGCATGAATGGGTTTGGCATCATCATGTTTGAGCCCGGACTGCAAGCAACTGTTTTATTGAAACCGGTTAAGTTTGGCGCAAACAGACCGGGTCCGGATGGTATAAGGCCGGGACGTGGCGGAAAATGCAGCAGCGGCAATATTGGCATCAGATTTGCTTGACTATTTGGATGCAATGCCGCCGAATTTGGAGGAAAACTTGACGCACCAGAGCTGGCCACAAGCCTATTAACCAACGGCGGGGATGCATCGAGCAGTCGGTTTTTGGGTCCTCCCGGAAACTTATCGGTTGGGATTTGTATGTTGCTATCGTTGATTTCCAGCTTTGCCTGAAATGAGCCATTTTTCGACAGCTGCTTCTCTGCATCCATTAAACCGAGCTTATTGTTGTCCACAATATTGGCGTCCAAATTAATATATTTTGCTTTACTCTTTTTTCTATCTTTTTTCTCTTTAGCCTTTTGAAATTTCAGGCTCGTCTCACTGAATGCGCCAGTGTTAGGCTCAACGGCTGCATTTCCGACGCTGACATCGGCGAGAAATCCGGGAAAATTGCTGCTCCTCAATTGATCGACGTGGCTCAAATTTAGCGGCTCCATTGGCAAGGCTAAAGCTGGCGAATTGTCAATCAAAGACGCCTCCGCTGTGTTATATGTATTTAATTTTGCGGTCTTCGTTTTCTTTGGCGATTGCATGGGCTGAATTGCTGCGAGGCCAGTTGCTGGGGCGACAGATTTGACCTGGTTTTTCCCACCCGGCTTACGACCGCGTTTTCTCGGCTTATTTACATCGATGCCTATCAGATTGGCAGCCGTTGGAGGCACCGTTGAGATGTGTCCAAAAGGCTGCATATAATCGTAGGTGGCCATATTATTGCCCACGGACATGCCCAAACTGTGCAGTGGCATATTTACGCCTTCCGTGGCGCCAGCCGGCGGAGCTGGAGTTATGGTTGTTCCGGATGGGAGTGTTATCAAAGGGGATACATTGTTGCTTGGGCTCTCGAAGAGATTTGTGGCAATATTTAGCGGGTTTGGCAATGATGGTTTCGACGCCTTTTGCTTGGATATTTTTTTAAATATATTCAATTTGTTGCGGTCCGGTTCGCTCGCCAGTTTAGTTTCCTCGCTCAGCATGGCATCCGGAATGCTGTTCGCAGTGTTAAGTGCCAAATTGCTTTGAAATATTTCTTTATTTTCGACCAAACCAACAACATTTTCAACCGCTGCCGCCGCGCTGGCTGCCAATGGGTGTGCGAATGGAACGAAAGTTGGTTCAGGATCTGCACAGGATTCGGGCATCAATGCGATGGGATTGATTGCAGCTTTACCTGGCTTCGATATCGGTGGAAATTGGCGCTGTTGCTTTTGGCTCTTTAGGTGCTTTTGACGTTGCTTCGTTTGCTTTCGATTTAATTTCTCTAGCTGCAGCCTCTCGGCTGAGCCGTCCGGCAAAGCCGACAACATGCCGCGAAGATTTTTCATCGATTTCTTCCGTTCCATTATGTTGCCGCCGCCGTCAGCCTGATTCTTGGACAGCTTCTGATAGATTTTTAAAGCTTTACGCTGAGCCTTCTCCTGTGCCTTTATTGCACTAAGATCTCCGGTTTGATCATTTGGCCGACCGCCCACCAAATTTCTCTTTTTATTCTTTTTCGCTTTGAGGTTTGATGGCGACGGAGCCGATGCGGTGCCAGCGTTGACTTCCTGCAAGCTATTTGGTGTAATTGGATCATTAAAGATGGGCGCATGCTCATCGACAGAATGTGGCGTGGCCTCGAGAGAGGCCATTCTTTTATTAACTGGAACGTCAACGACATCGTTAGAGGAATATTTTTGGGTTTCCGGAGTTTTGGGCGCTGGAGGCGAAATGGACGGCGCATCCAACCCCTTGAATTTATCTAAAAATAATTCGATTTAAAAGAAAAGAAAAAGAAACGAGAATACCCCGCACTACAGGGTAACTGACTAGAGCACACCCTCTTACCAATAATATTGGGCACATATGCTTCAGGCAATTTTCCCTCTATTGCTGGAGAAATAAACCCTCCGGTTGTCATAACCACGCTGCTTATTTCTCGTATCGCGTGCCCATCGTGATCCAAGTTGTCCCTGGACGTGGATGCGATTGCTGAATCGTTTTGGCTGCTCCATTTTTGTATGCCAGCAGCGACAAAGTCAGGTTTTACATCGGGCAATAACTTGACCGCAGTTTTATGGCCAAATGTAAGTGCAGCCTCTCGGTTTGACTCCAGTTTGCATAGCTGAAGATGTTGCTGATCGGAGGCTTTGTCGGGCCATCTGGAGGAGGAGGCTGCAGTTGGTTCAGTGGGCAGCATCGGTGGCAGGTATTCGAATATGTGGACTGGTCGCGTCAGAGTCTCCGCGCTGCCCGGTTTTAGGAAATTCATATTGGAGCTGCGTTTGACGGGATACGCTGGCACTTCCCGTACAAATGGGATTGGCTCAACATTTCCAATATAGTCGAGCAATTCGTGTACGTTTATGTTTAGGTTCCTTAGGCTGAGAAGTGCATCCTTTAGATTGGGCTCGACGCGGTTAGCTATGACCAATAAATTATTTAGCTCGTATGTGCAACATCAAAATTAATATTTATCAGCATATGTATGTATTTTGCTAATTACCGTGCTCGGCTTGGCTATGTAGATCGCGGGCGAGTTCTTGAATAAATCTTTGTAAAATGTCCTCTAGCAATTCCAGAGGGGCACTCTGAGTCCTGCTATATCCAATTGTTTGAGCTATTTGAGCTATAACAATACCTAATAGCTCAGAAGTATATTTTTCGGCCATCATTGATTTAATTGACGTTTTAATTGTATATTTATTTTGTCTGTGTGTATGTGTTGGTGAACTTTTAAGTGCTGGGTAACACATATTGCAAGAAATCGTTTGCCGCCACATCCTATCGGTTGTCAATAAATATTTACATTTAATTTAATATTTAATATTTCTACCACTGATTTGTTTTTTTTCTTAGGATTTCATTTCCAGCAGAGGAACTAAACTTTATTGTGTATTTTATTAAATGCAAGCAATTAAAACATGCCGATAAACTGCACGATTGTCGAGTGTCGTACAGCAACGATACTGCTTGACGATGAATATCGGATAGTTTTCAACTTGGAGATGAGCAAATGAGGATTATGCAGCAATCAACTAACTATCGATTATGAATCATTATTAACATCGAATTTTCGATTTGGCGGAGGCTATTGTGTATTTCAAATTTATGAAACTAAAATACATGAAATACTGTTTGCATTTGCAATATTTTGTTATCAATAATAATGAAATATAAATGTAATTGTAAATTTAACTTGAATATTTTGTAGTTAATGCAAGTGATTGAATGTAGTTTATATAGTAAATTTCCAAAAGGGCTAAATAAGGAAGGCATCTTCTACATCATAAAGCATAAATATTCTATAAAAGTTGCTACTTCAGATTTGTTAAGAATATTAAAAAGGACACTCCGATTTTCGGAAACCGTCTAATATCCATTTCTAGCTGCTGGCTTATTTAAACACATAGAAATTTCTTGAATAAGAAATACGATCACCGAATAAATATAAAATCTATTTGATTGTTGTATCTTTAGCTTGTGATCTATAATATGCAAATGATGATACAATTTATTATTTCATACATAACAAAATTCAAGATTAATCTTTCATTTGGCATTGTAAATGTACAATAAATTATAATAATTATTTACTCAACAAATTGCTAAATTGTTTACGGAAACGTTTTTTTAATATTTTAGAATAGAACACCGAAACGGAAGGAGAATATAAATGTGTATTCGTCTCCGAGATCCAAAGGACCGACAAATGGACAGACGAACATAGTAAGATTTTCTCAGTTTGCCATCTTGATTAAGAATATATATACAATTTGGGCAATACCCAATATACCCAATTTGATGGCAAAGAATCATTCAAAGTTTTGAATGAATTCGTAAGCATTTGAATACCAAAGTACAATATCTGAACCCAATCACACATATGTAAGCGAGTAAGTTAAATTATATATATATATTTCGGTCCATTACCATGCATCGATACTATTGCTTCTTGTTTGTTTTTAAAAAGCTTTTGAATTATTCTATGTTATGCCGGTAGCGACGAAGGCGTGCACTATTTTCTATTTTGGGATCCCCTGGAGGAGGCGAAATATCATTCCGTATTGGAGGTTCGACTGAATTTTGATTCCGTGCCGCATTGTGTGAGACTACGGCTGCTGCTGCCTTACACGATAAGGTTCCAAAGCTAGTATTGTCTTCGCAGATTTCCCTGCTAGCCTGATCATTGCTGATGTCCGTTGATAGATCATCAAAATTGCCCAACATTGTTGTAGGAACCCCGCGAGTTCTGTAATTATGCCAGATGATTAACCAAGCAAGCAGAGATTCTGCCACGACAGACTAATTTGCTTACCTACTAGAGATCCGAGCTTGTGGTCGTTGAAATCTTAGATTTAACTGTGTGGGATCTGTCACGTACTTCCCTTCTGTAGATTCACGACGGCGACGCAAACCTTAAATGAACGAATACGGAATTTGTGTGAGCTTAGAAAAAGGCACAAAATCTTAGTATATAAATCAAATATATTAGAAGATCTTAAGGTGCTAGGCTCAAGGGTAAGCAGGACCAACCTGGTGTTAGATCCATTATATTTGGAGAATTTTGTAATGCACTAGAATAATGGTGAGCTCGGGAAGGGTCCACAGCGGTTGTTTGCATCTCGTGAAGAATTTGTGTTCCCTGAGACTCAACTGTTGCTGCTGCTGCTGCAGTCGTTGTGTCGACAATTCCACTCCAAGAGGCACATTTCGCTTGACGCAAATTGGAAGTAAGCACAGGAATCTTGCTAGGTGTACACGAGGGCGCCTCACATCCACCGTCAGCTAAATCCAAGACTCCGCCCTCGATTCGGCTACTGACATCGGGCTTCGGCTGGGCAACTGGGGGAGCAAACTGGCTCTCAGCATTGCACTTGATTCCTTCATCGGCAAACTGATTCCGGCAGGAATTGAAATCGTTGGCCGTCTCAAGCACCTCTTGGGTAACAAGTGCATGACAATTAGCAGTCCGATTTGTGAGGGCAGAAATTGTTGCTGCTGCTGCCGCTGCCATTTCTTTATCATCACAGTTTACTGACATCTTATCATTTAGGTCCAAAGCTTGCATATCACCAGATACGTCCTGTTTAGAAACTTTGTAAGCGTTTATTGGTGTTTTAGTAGTGGCTGCTAAGGCATCGTAGTAGACAGAGTCGTCTATGTGCGAATTTTCTATAAAATTAACAGATTTCGTTATTATAGTTAAAAGTAATTCCCGACTAGGATCTACCCTTAACCCAGCGCCAAGTTGCCGTTACAAACATTCCGCATAAGCATATATATACAATAGATATACTTTTTATATAACATATATATATAATGAGGAGAATATATATTCAAAATTTAAAGTTTCTCAGTTTATCGCAGAGAAGGCGGCTAGAATGATTGTGAAGGCAACTCGGAGCCTTGAAATTTCATTATGTACCTTTCGGAATGACACGAATTTCAAGTCGTCCGCTAACACAACCGTCGTTACCCTGAATGGCTGCATCGGTTACTCGGTTAACCTGATGACCCGGCATATCCAGGGGATCTGGAGGCGGTAGGTTGCTCCTCTGGCAAAATGTTGTTTTAACACACCAAGGCACTGCTGCGACTGCATTGTTCGTCCTGTTGATGGCATCCTGAAGTTCAATATGCGTATTTGCGGTTTGGTTTGTATTTGGGTCCGGCTTTTCATCAAAAATATCTATCAGGCATACGTTGGGAAGGCTATTGCGATGCTCGCAAGTGACTTGACTTTTATTTGAGTTCCGCGAATGGACATCAGCGGCAGCATCCTTGAACGATGCAATTGTAGAGAAATTAGTCGAGGCCTTTTGGTTCGACAACGGCGCGATTTCCGATAGAGATTCGCGAACACAAACGTTTCGCGCTATATCCATGCGATACACCTTGGATCGAAGACAGAAAGAATACAAATATTATTGTGGTATAACTTTTTGTTGTATAGATTTTATATAACAAGGTCCCTATTACGAGGTTTATTCGCCAACCTTTGCATACGAAAAAAATGAAATTAAAATAATACATATTTATATATGCTTAACGTATATAATATAATCCATGATAGATTGGCAAAGCAAGAAAATCTTGTATTCTTAGTTGCGAATGACAAAATCGATAAAAATCGATTTTGATAGGTCGGCCCGATAAACCTAGTATTTATCTATTATGCTCGGGTGTTAGCAGAATAGCGAGAGACTTCTTTAAAAAAATGCTTAAAACGTCCTACATACATATAACTTTTAAAAGCTTCGCAGTTGAACTTGAATGAATAAATCAAAAAGGAAACATGCATGAGATACTCGACAATGGGGACCAACAGCTTATATTTCCAAGACATAAACATATTAATAGATACGATAAGAAGTATGACTAAGAAGGTTGATTCAATTGAATTATATGAATTTTGAATATGCTTACAGTGTCATCAAAGGCTGCTTGCTGGACAGCGGGTGGCTCTAACTCTTTGCGTAATACATTACCCATTGCAGGCTCCGACCAGCAGTGCGGTATGGACATTTGCAAGGTCTCATAGTTCTCAATTCCGGCTATGTTAAGGGTGTATCTATTGTCATTTGGAAGATTATTATACACGGATTTACATTTACATTTATATATATATATCATATCATATGTATACAGCTCACATTCTTTTGGTATGTATGTACAAATTTTTGGAAAATCAGAAAATTTGCTTGGTTTTGGTTTTATTATTTCATTTAATTTTATAATTTTCTAAAATGTAAGAAACAATTTTATTTTTGGCCCAATTCTTTAGAGCTCAAGTTAAGGAATCTGAATTTTTTTTTTTTTTTTTAAATAAAAGAAATTTTTACTCAACTATCCCAGACAAAGTTCAGCTTATTTAACATTCGGTTGTTCTTAGCAAAGTCTCACAAAGTTTTAATAAATATAGATAATGAATCAGCTCATCGATTATAATAAATCATTATTATAATAAATATATACTTTTTGTGGCTGGAAATATCTCCCTCGTATTACCACAACATTCCTAATGGGCTAAGGTGGGCATGGGAATCGCCCAAAAATTATTCAGCTTTCGATATGTTAGAAAACCTTGACCTAATATCGAAAATTGAGTTGCATTCAATTTTCAAGGATACATACATACACACAGGAGAGTAAACATTAAAACATGTGGATTGTTGCACTTACCTCTTAACGTTTTGATTCTCGGATGGTATTGCTTTACGAGTTACGGGTAAATTAGAGGTTCGGCGTATTAACGGCAATGACACATCCACTTTGGTAAATTGATCCAAATTTGGTTGTGACTGTGTGGCAAGAGGTTGGGAATACTTAACATTGTGATCTCTACATTTATCTCGCGAGTAAACACAAATATGACAAACACATGTGCTCGACTACAAAATACCCTGTGCCCCAATCAATCAATATATTATTTCTTTAAATCACAAAATTCTGCCCAATATGTATTCTTATGGGCCTACCAATAGCATACAAAATCGATTTGATCGATTTCCTGGAAGTGTGACGAGAATTGGTTCTAGGAAGATATTAAAAATGTTAAGTCCTAGGTCTTCATAATACAGACGGATGGGCAGACTCAGATCGTCGTCTCGATGTGCTTGTTACATATCATAGCATAAAACCAATAAACCCTTTTAAGCCCGTGTTCATTGGGTAAAGGGTATAACGAGCAAGATTTTGAGAAATGTAAAGATGATCGTAAAGCTGAAGATATCATTTTTCAACCGATTTTTCGTTTGAATCTATATAATAGTATAATATTTGATCTTTTTTGCCTATCAAGATATTTCCAACAACCCGAAACTTATTAGCTAAGCTGTGATCCTTATATATATTTCTACATATGGTTTTATATTATATAAACCCCTAAAAGCCCGGTCTAGTCTATAAAGATGGTATAAACACACATATATATACATACATACATAAGGGGATAAAAAGAAAACATATATATATATATATAAATAGGGAGTTGGACATTTTTAAGCATTGAATTATGGAAGTCCCCCCTCTCGGCGATTGACTACATTCGATTTACCTGTGGCTCCTGCTTCCATTCGTTGTCCGTGGTGTCTTCGGAATCATCAAACTGACTCTTCCATTGGGAGGCCAGCGTTAGGGCACCGCCGCCCTTCGTTACCTGCTGAAGCGCCGACACATTCTCATCGTCAATTAAAGCGAACTGGGTGACCGAATGGTCGCCAGCCGCGCTGCTCTTGGCATGGGTAGTGATGGGTCCGGAGCCAGTGCCACCGCCGGCACCGCCGCTGCTGCTGAGCAGGGACGATAGACGCAGGTTGGTTGAGGTTGCCGATCGGCGATTGGTTGGCGATATCGTAGTGCCTGCCAGTCCGATCAGCATTTGGTCACGCGGACAGATAATCGTCTTGGGCGTCAGACTACCATTGCTGCAAATGGCATTAATCTCCAGATTCTCCTGATCGCTTAATTTGGCCATCTCAAGCTGGCCGCCAATTGCCGGAGCGGCCAGAACCCGCAGGCGACCATATGTCGATTTTTGATCGGCAATCGAGGATCGCTTGCTATCGCAGCTCTTCTCTCCGGCAATTTGTTGTTGTTTTACCACAGACGCTTCTGGGGATTCCATTTTTGTTGGCTTGCTCGTTGGCGGATGCTGTTCCCCGCCCAGAGATCGGCTGGTTGCACCCTCGACGCAAATGTGCCTGTTATTCTTTTGCTTCAGATCGTTGTCGGTTGCGATATTATTGTCCTTGTGACTGTCGACTGTTGCCGTTTTTGTTAAAGCACATGGCACAATTTTGCTTTCCGGATACTGTTAAATGGGTTTTGATTAGCAGATTTATTAATATATAAATTGTACGTCTTACATAAACTGGCGCCGAGTTGTTTTGATTTGATGCCGTATAAGAGCCGGACACGGTCGGCGGCTGACAGCGCTTTCCGTGCGTTGACTTCATGCCGCCGGACACTTCGTGGTTGACAATGCCCACTGTCGACGATTTGATAAGTGCACTGGGCAGATTCGGAATAGCTATCGACGTGTTTGCGACCAGCACAAGTTGTTGCTGCTGCTGTTTTGGTAATGTTGTGTTTTGATTGCCTGAATTCACATTCTGCACGGCACAGTCCGCAGTCGCTTGCGGTGTCATTGTTGCATTGCAGTTTTTATCAACCTACAAATAGTTTGAGCAGTCAATTTCATCAGTTCCACAAAGACTTGGCTTAACAGGGACTATTAGATTGTGTATGCTATCCTTCATTCAAAGTACAAATAAAGACGACAGCAAAACACTTGGAGAAATTTACACAAAGGAGAGGTATCCAATAATAAGAGAACCTACAGCCTAAATTTGTGGCTTTCTGACGGCGAATCTGTCTGCCTGCCTTCCTATCTGTGTCTGCCTGTCTGCCAGTCTGTCTCCCTGTCTGTCTCTCCGTCTCTGACCCTGTCTGTCTGTCGGTTCATCTGCCTGTCTGTCTGTCTTCCTGTAACCCTGTCTGCCTCTCTCCCCTTAGTGGGTTGACCAAGAGGCTGATCCTACTTAAACCATATATTAGCAATGCTAATACAAATATTATTAATTTCCAAAAAGAGATATTAAAAGAGTTTTTCGCCCTACTCCTACTTAATTAATTTATAAGGGAAGATATTTAAGAAGTTTGTTGTTTTTGCTGTCACCTTTTCCTTGATATGAAGAGGTTCCGTTGAGGCCATCTGAGCAGTATCGATATCGTTTCGCTTCCGTACCTAAATCAATGTTAAATGTAAACAATTAGTTTTTTTTGGTTTAATATGATAACAATCATATTAATGAGACTTACATATTCTGTGCCGCTGGCATTGGAAGCGGCCACCGTCATTTGGGTAACATTGCCGTGCATATATTCGTTTTTAGCCGGAGTCGGAGTGGCGTTTGTCGATGCATTTATGTTACCAACTGCGGCGGTGTCCACTTTCTCCCAGTCGTACGGATCGGCCTCTTTGACGCCGCGCCGTTTCATGCAGCGCTCGAATAGGCCAATTAACATCTTTTTATAAATAAAGTATTCATATGGTTATATAAACAGTTAAAATAGCTGAGATTCAAGAAAATTTACCGCATAATCTGGCCGGTCGGCGTACGTGAGTGATTGTATGTGCTCTAAGAATTGTTTCAGGTCCGACGGAAGATGTTTTAATAATATTCTGTGGTCATATTTTTCCTTAGTCAATCCAACTTGTTCCTTGTCTTTTATCTTTCGCCACGGCAACTGGCCATTCACGAACTCAACTAGCATATAAAACAGGGACCACAGATCGTCATGTCGCCCCATTTCACGATTGCGATGTGCATTAATTGAGGCATAGCGCACAGTGCCTCGAAATCCAGCCGCTGCTCGGGGACACCGGACCTCTCCTGTCCCAGTCGTATATTGGCGCGCCAAGCCAAAGTCGAGCATGTAAACGCGCCGGCAATTGTATGGCAAGCGTCCCACCGAAAAGTTGCTCTGTAATCAAAAATACATAATATAAAGAATATTTCTGTCTTCTTCTCTTATAATATCGTTAAAAAGTTCTTTTAAAAAAAAAAATAAACTCCAAAAACTCAATACACTGTGCTTGAAGCTTCTATACATCGATTTGTCGATATTCACGAACACTGATTTTACCGATTACCGATAATTACATGTTCGATTAAACATCGTTAAGCACTAAAAATAATCGTAAAGAAATTGCCAGTGCTAGAAAAACGTAACTGTTAAGCAGCGACGCTTAAGTAATTTGCAATTTTTATATTCATAGTGCAATAATTTGTGTGGGTTTTGTATTTAAACGTGTGCATTAAATATGCTCGTGTACTCTCTTGGCTGCTGCGAACGTTCAACCAAATTGGGCAACATGCAGGAGGAGCTTGTAAAGAAGGCAGCTAGAATTAAAGGTAATTTGGCGCGCATTTCGGGGAGCTTCCGAGTCGGGCAAAGCCGACTATTGAGAACCCAAAACATCTATAATTAAGATTTTAAGTGGTGGCTTACCGGCTTAATGTCGCGGTGAAGGAAGCCAACCGAGTGTATAGATTCAATTGCTTTTAGAATTTGCAAGCCCAGCCTGAGTGTTGTGCTGAGGGAAAATGCGCCCCGTGGCTGGGCGCGTCTCAGCTCGGCCAAGTTTTTCCCCTGCAGCTGCATAACCACGTAGTTGAAGCGATCATTTCGGCCGCATCCAATGAAGCGGCAAACGTGTTCCTTTCCTTGCAGTTTCTTCAGTACGGCCACTTCCATTTTGAGAACTTGTTTAGGTTGGCGGGCGGACTCGACCTTGAGTGCCACCTGCTCGCGTGTGATTAAGTCTTGGCCCTCGTAAATTTCACCAAAGCCGCCACCGCCAATTTTTCTCACAACCTGAAAACAATCATAAAATAATATAAAATGATATAATATAACATATAATATGTATGCATATAAAACATTTTGTATTGACCAAATGACCGACCGACTGTTGCACGGCTTAACAATCTTTCAAAAGATGATTGCTTGCTTATTGAAAATATCGATACATTCTCGATACATTCCTGTGATGTGTATCGATATTACATTTAACAGCGTTACATTATCGATAACTTAGTTTAACAGCCGATTTGTTCAAGTTTTAATTCAAATTATTCAGTCTTGCCATTCAAAGCCCTATGCAAAACTCATTGCATATTTTTTTGCTGGTTTTGCAAATGCGACACGCAACTAGCGAAAGCTTGGGAAAAACGCTTGCTTGGAACTTTTTTGTAGACCATCCTCCTTTTAACTTACTTTCAAAGATCTGCGAAAATTCATTTGACAGTCAGGAGTGCATTTATCAGAATTCTCGGGAAATGCACACCTGCCTGGAAAAAGGATCATACTTAAAGATCAAGGAAAGATCCTTTTAATGAATAAAGTTAAGCTTAACAGCGAGACACAAGGATGGTTCTTTAAATTATTGTTGCCATTATTTTTGGAATGTTAAATCAAAAATAATTGCCCTTCTCTGAATGAATAAACTACTTAAGCTATAGCCTACCTTCCAGCGCTCCTTGACGACATGTCCCGGCTGCAATAGGTCCTCGGACGTCATTTTGCTCGTCTCTTTTGGCGCTGCTTGCTGACCACCACTTGCAACGTTGCTGCTCTTTTCTATTACAGCCGATGGGGTTTGGGCCGCCGTTGATGGTACCTTAAAGGTAACACGACTGCGCACTCCTAGACGATTATGTTTCGCTGGCAATGTTGCAGATCGCTGCAATGCATTTGGATAACGAAATCTTCGATCTTCTGAGTTATCAGCAACAGCAACTACGCCTGTCTTCGCACCAGTGCGAATATTTTGCAGAAAGTATGCGTGCGGTGAGCCGGGCTCTATAGTTGGTGGTGGCTTTGACGGCGGGGGCGGGGGCTGCAATCGCACTATGTTCGGATCTATATATTTGGGGCTAGCATCAATGTGCGGTCTCTGCCGATTGTCTTTGGCGGGAGCTTTTTGGTTTTTGTGTGGCTGGGCGACATTTTCGTCATTTCTGAAACGAGTTTAAAATGTCAACTATATAACATAAATAATTTTTGTCGTCCTCAAATGGGACTCTTAATTTCTATCTTAAGTTCGAAATAGCATTGGTTTACAGGGAAGATTAATTTGTAATTTATACAGATGCATTAGAACAATGACATTGGGCCGTCTTTAAAATCAGTCCTAAAATAAGAGACTATTAAAATTATCTTATGTTCGAAATGGCATTGCTTTACATTAGTAATGTACAAAGATGCATTAGATCAATGACATTTATTGGTCAGTCCTCAAATGAGACCTGTTAATTTATATCTTATATCCGAATTTGCATTGCTTTGCATTTTGGGTTTCACTGTTGGGTTTTTTACCAGCTGATTGCAAGTAAGTATATAATGTATTACCTAGGAGTCAATGCACTTTTTTGGGCTTGAGTAAAAGTGTGCTTTACTTGTGATTAAGAATAACAAATTGTATCAATATCGTGTTTATAATGAATAAGGGGTTAATGTACTGATGAGCATCAGCTTAAAATATGCCATTTCATTTTCTTATGTATGTATATAAATACATACATACATTTGCATAACTTTTCTCTTGGAAAATATTCCTATGTATGCCTCAAATTAAAAAAAAAGAGCTTGACAAAATTGACACATTTTCTCTAGCCATGCTCGGGGGCCTTAGAAATTTACCTTAGTTATTTAATAAAAAGCCATTCTCGTCGGACAACCACATGATTGGCTTTTGGTAACTTGGAACCACTTTGAAGAACACGTAATGCAAATTTTATTCACTATGTTATGTATATATCGACACTTGGAAAAACTCAAGGATACCGAAAACTTCTGAGTCCTTTGACACGTAATAAGAATTGCACTAAAAACTCATTTAACATCACATGGAAACTATTTTTTTAACTTTAAATATTAAACACGGAGGTTTGCTTGGCATATATTCAAATCCGAAATAAAAAAATCTCGTATTGATTGTTAAGCTCTCCGTTCCAAGTAGAGCTTTTTCTGAACAAAACAACAGCTAGAACAAGCCCAAGGAAAACCAGGGAAACGAGAGAGAGAGTCGAGAGAGAGAAACGTTGCAAGTGACAGTTGCCAATGGTTACTTCAATTTCCACTAACGGCACCCTTCCAGCAGCGCGTGCGCCAGGACATCGAGCACATCCGAGTGTAATATCAATGAGCTTTTGTTTGACACAATGCCAATCAGCTTTATGTGAGCCTGGCACTGTTAATGAAATGTTAAAGCTACCCGTGCTCTTTTCCGCATATGTTAGTAAGGGGGGGTGGGGCAGTTTAGTCTCTGAGACCGCTTTAGATATATGTATATGTATATGTGTTATCTGTTATGTTATATGTATATGTTATGTTATATGTGTAAATGGAGGTTTCGCATCGAATCGTATTAACTTTCAAGTGGATACAGGTCTACATCGTTAAATACTTTAGTGGTTTTTACCGATTGTACCGGATTCAGAATCGATATCGATTAATTGCATGATTTGTTTACTTTGCATATAATTGTGACAAACGCGGGTAAACTTGAATGTGGTGTAGACCGGAAAAAGTCCTAAGTGTATTATATTTATGTGCAATTAATTTAAATTTATTGATATTAATTTCGTTAGTCTTACACAAGAAATGATAAAAAGGCGTTTTTACTTACTTGTGAGTCTCCTGTAAATGCATGTGTTAGCTTTGGGCTCTACCGCTCAGTTATATTCCAAAAGGTCAACTCCTCTTATTCATCTGATTTATCAGATTCACTATATTAAGATCGCGGATATACAAAAAAATTATAACATGTGTTAAAAAGTAAATTGATTTGTCGATTCACTTAAGCATGGATGACTTTTAATCATTTCAATCATTTGAGTGTAAAATGGGCACATAGGTTGAATTCACATTGGGTATGTTATGAATGTTTGATCGGCATTTGTTATCAAGAAATGATAAATTTGGAAATGGTTATTATTATTATTATGATTACGGGCAGTTTGTCATTTAAGCTTTTTGTTGTTGTTTTTCTCGTTTTTCTCCGTATATTTGTTTATTTAATGTGGGAAGCATCACTTTTATTTGCATTAACTAGGAAGCTTGTATGTGTATGAAATATTCTATTTTTATAAATATATATTTCGGTCGTTTTAATTATAGAGAGAAACTTGACGAAAACTTTGACCGAAAATGACTAAACGATATGAAACACGTTTCACAAATTAATTTGGAACACAAAACTATCAAAATAAGCAATTGTAGTTGCCCAATGTACTATTAATTTTAGTGTATTGTATATATATAGATAAAAAACGTATGCAAGTCTTTTTGTTATAAAGGTATCTATTTATACCAAACGTCTGTTCTCTTTGAAAAGTATATGCAAGTCCATTTGATTTGAACAACAAAACACACAAAAACACAAAAAACGGGAGAGGTTGACTCAATTCTTAGCACTTTTCACAGAGCTTTTCCACGTACATACGAGATTGTTCACTGAAAACTTTATACTGACACGTTTTCGATCGTCTCTGCAAGAACTGAAAGAATCTTTTATGTCCATACTCATACTCACACGTATTTGACGTATTCGGCTACGTACATAACGATATGTATATTTAAAAAACTGATACATACGATTTCGTATAAGAATCTAACTCATAGAAAAAAATAATAAATATAAATGATCAACAATTATTGAATAATATTTGATAATAGTAATAGCATGACAGCTTCCGAAAGCTATATAATGTCGAGAAGCTTAGCGAATACTAAAAGAAGTTTAAGGAGTGCCAATATTAATGGAAGATCGTATAATGAAACGATCTGTAAATGTACAATTATGATTATACTATATATAACCAGAATTATATATATATTATATATGTGTAAATCCTTAAATCTGTATTTTAAGAACTTCATTATATAGAAAGAGAACGTTTTAATCAAAAATACAAGTAAATTTCACAATATAAACAACATATTTGTTTACCGAAGATCGTGGAAACTGGGATCAGAGAAAATTCATTTGAGGCAAGTTCCCATTTTATATGGTATAATCCAAATCTCCTTAAGCTTCTTTGTTATCCAATAGCAAATTTAAGCGAGAAAATTTGTGCTTTATTGAGGTGTAGCCGTCTAGGGGATGCCCTGCACCTTTTTCTATAAAGGTGAAGCCTAAAAATTGTGATATGTGAATACATTTGTTATTTTCATTTATTGCCAATATTCAGAAATTAAATGAACTTGATTTGTATATAGAATGCGAAAAAAGTATATTGAATTTTTGGTGTCAGAGATGCTTTCTTCTGTTACATAGCTTTTCAATAAATTGGTATGCTCTTTCTACCCTTTCCTATCGGCTGTGGGTATACTAAAGGAATTTTTAGCGACATGGTCGCCCCTTAAAAACTGGCTGATATGAGTGCGAACCAAAGCTGGTTGATACGAAGCTCTGGGAACTGTCTAAAAAAATAAACATTCCTGACTATCGATATTTAATATATTAGCGCCAATTTAAATTCAAATAATGCCACAAACTGAGAATTTATTGCCATGTATTGCTTTCAAAAATATTCAACAGAATAGAAAAGAATAAAAGTAATTATATGTTGAAAACTTGCAAAACTGGTAGTTATTAAGTCCGACTAGAAGATACCCTTTAGACAGCTGCGTTGTTTTAATTTTCCACAGCTCTATTAAAAAATGTACTTCGTATAGTTAAGAAAAGGGGAATTTGTTCAATAGAATAGAAAATTTTAGGCAAAATATTCTGTTTTCCTATATATTTTCATCAAGGTCGGTAATGGAACTGTATACAAGGGTATTTAATCTTTTGCGTGCCGCAGATATTCTTTCTCTCTCTCGTTTTTTGTTTAAATCTGTTTTTCCAGTTTTAACGTTAAGGAGAATACAAGGAATTTAGCGCTGGAGAATTAAGGAAACGTGACTTCTGCATGAAATATCAAATAGAAAAAAGGGTTAAGAATTCGAATTCCAGTCGAAAAAGGTTCGTCGATAATATTGATTGCGAATAAAATTGAAGGGGTTAGAAAAGGCACGCGGCCATTGCCAACTCTAGCCAAACTACAGATTATGTGCAACAAAATCAATTTGGAAATAAAAAATGTATCCAGCAGCAGTTGTCACCCTTGACAGTATACAAAACGGAATAGAACAGAAAAAAAAGTGTGTGGCTAGAGAATACCTTGTAACCAGCCCGTATTACCCTAACGTCAACAAAACACAACAGAACAGAACAGAAAATAAGAGCTCCAGCTCGACTAGAGAATACCTTGTATCCCAGCCCGGATCACCCTGACGTACATGCACACAGTCTTTTGACACAGTCTATGTACACCACAATTACACACTGGCTTACCGCCAAAAATTCGCAATTAAGACAGAAGTGTCTTCTTCCTTAATCTGCTACACACTTTTTATTCTCGAATATCGTGTGTCTGTTTTACTGCTTTGTCCTATGTTTCAGTATTAATGTGGTATAATATATATATATATATCATATATATATATATATATATATATATATATATGTATAAGTATGTGGTCGAGGCGCTTAACCCCCACCCCCCTAAATTTCTAGATTTTAAGCTCCAATTTGCATGGTCACACTTTTAAATTGGCGCAAAATAAGTAGCAAAGAATCAACATCAAAAGGTGCATTTATCAGTGAATTAATATGCGCGTCTTGCTTGTAAATAAAGTCTTCTTATATTAATTAAGTGAATGCATATCAAGAGTGCGCTCAATTTGCAAGCCTTAAACGCAGAAGGCAAATGACATTTACATTGAATTAATGTGCAAGCATTGCGAACGTTGCCACTTTTTTCGTACGGTTTTTGGAGTCTATGACTATCCGGCAACTCTACCGAATATAATAATAATACCAAATAATTGTTAATAAAACTGTGGAATTTCCCACGAAAACACTTCTAATTAAGCCGAAGCAAATGTTTAACGGAATGTTGCAAATAGTGGGTGCAGCTAACAATAGAAAATGATAAAAGATCTTCTCCCCATAATGAAAGCAAATATAATATACATATGTATTTTTAATGATGGTTTTGGCGACCTTTCGATTTATATAATAGTTTAGTTAGCTGGCTCGAGGTCCGAATATATACATATGTATTTTTGTGTGAATAATTGATGCTTGAGCAAAGAATACATCCAAGCAACGGTAAATTGGCTGAAAGTTGTGAGTTTAAATATTTACTTTGACATTTGTACATACATGCATACATATTTTATAGATATATGTATATATATCATTTGCAAACAGCTGTAATATCAATTGCAGAGCGCTAATGCAATAATCTTTTTTTTTTTAATCAAAAGCGCTTTCGTTTCGTACGTTGTACGACTGCGACACATATTCTTATGACATGATCCGTATGAACAGCCGAGATGATATAGAAAAATCGGTCGATATATCAAGATCTTTATCAAGAATATATATACTTTATTGGGTCGGACATGGCTTCTTCTTTATATATATACCTTTTTTAAACCAATTTTCAATGGGTACAGGGTATAAACACTTCTTTTACATAAATCGACACATTTGAGACTTCGAAATAATGAATAATATAAAAAAAGCAAACAAGTTCGCAGTTGTTAAATTTAAATAAAAAGCTGATTGCACGAGTAACAGAGTGTACAATATTCGAGTGGATCCAGCTATGTCCGTCTGTCTCCCCAAACGTATCAAACAGATCTCGGGAAATGGTTTAGGGAAATCAAATAAGAATATCCCAATCAGAGTTGTCATTGCCACAATAAAATCTACTTTAGATATATTTTATCAAGAAAATAGAAGTTATTAAAGTTCGTAAGCTAAGAGTTTCTGTATTCATAGAGCATATATATACTCTTTAATTTTTTATTGATTTCGAATTGCAATCGTATTGTAGGTTACAGGTTTTTTTTCAAAACAATCAAATTCCCGGTAAGGCAGGAGTCGATAGCAAGTAGTTCGCAGTTGAGGGTAGTTGCGTTTTCTAGCGAAATAATTGTACTTTTTTTGTACATTTATTTGAAATAATGCCAGTGCATCTCTTTATACAGTGTATGGGTAAAAATTGTAAGGCTTTAGCAAGTGAGCAGGGTATCCGCCAATCGAGCACTCCCAATTAGATCACTATCAGCCTGAATATGTCCACGTTTTTAGGGGTAGATCAAATAATTTTACTGCGTTCTGGAAATACGCATAATTAATTAGATATTAGTTTAAAATGTAGGAACTAAAATCGGTTAGCTATCGAGCAAGGTACAATGCCAAGCTGGCAATGAACAGATTTCCGCCTATATTTCGCCCGTGAAATTGGGTGGATTGGTAGGAAGCATATTCATTATCATACCTAGTACTCATTTGAAAATGTTTAGGAAAAATTTCTTTCTGGATTTGAGGAAATGTTTCTAAAAAACAGAAGGCCATTAAATATATATATATAAATATATATATCATTATCAGGCCAGTAAGTTCAGTTCCGTTAGAGTACTCCCCATGCTTAAGGATATAAAGAGAGATGTATCTATAGAGATACATTTCCTTAATATCCTCAAATACTGATTTTAGATCCCTGCTCCTCCCCCAAAATTCATAGACGTATTTTAAGAGGTGAATAATTTATAAGTTCTGAAAAGTTTTTAAGTTTGCAATCGCAATTATTTTGTCAATATTTTGTTTAACAAAAAGAGTTGAATTCGTATAAGGAAAAGTAAGGCAGAAGCTATGTGCTCCCATTCAGATGCTTAGGTTCCAATTGGAGCATTTCTTCAGTTTTCTGATTTTCTAATTATTCCTTCTCATACATACGTATATGTATATGTATATATACATTTAATTTTTCGCCTGCTGTGAGTCGCGAAAAAAGCGGCCCAAATGTGAACCCCTGCACACGCACACTCGCACACACGCATACGCGTTTACATACATGAATATGGCTCGTCGGCGGCAGGGGGGGTGGGTATTTTTCCTTTTTTTCATCACCGTGGATGATCCCGGTTTTTTATGTATACACGTTTTTCTTTACTTTATTTTTTTTAATTTTTATGGTGCAGGGTGGCGACGCGGACGCTGACGGTGGTGTTCCCGAGTGCAGAAGGTGGCAAAAATTGCCCGTTCCCCGTTTTTAGAAGCTGACATTCAGCCTCGCCTCACCTCCCCTCGCCTTGCCACGTCGCTTGCCACCACCAACTTCATTATAATTTTGTCGGGGTTGTTTTTTCATTCGGTCGCCTTTTTTTTCCATTCGCTTTTTTTGTATGTTCTTTATGTTCTTTATGCTATGCGAGTCGGGCGATACCCTGCGCCGCGTTATTTTCAGTTGCAGTTGCTCTGCTTTGTAGGTCATCCGAATGTTTGTTATGTCGTATCTCCACATGAAACGACACCCCCAAGTTTTTTTTTGTCAGTCCGTGAAAAATTGGATAAAAAAATGCTTGGCAGTTTTAGCATCTGAAATTCTAACATTGAATTATGGAATATCGATTTTTTGGTTTTTGCAAAAATGAAATGCGTTTCTTCCAATGGCAAACATTACAACAAACATATATCTCCCCCATTCCCCCTCTACCCATTATACATACAAGAAAACACGTGCTAGTGTAAGACAAGATGGAAATGTGTATCTAGTCTCCGGCCTGAAGAGATTCTCTCTGATATAGGAGGACTTCAGATGGGCCATCAGGACTTTAAATCATTTGTAACCAATTAAAAGGTTGTAGCCCGGAATCTATCAGAAAAACCCATAAACTTAAGATTGTAGCCATAATTTGAAAGAGGTTTCTGTCGTGCCAAGAACTGTTTAACATAATATTAGATGTTCTTTTATTTTCTTATAGTATAGACTGATTCATTGCAAGAAAAACAGAGTTCCGATTTAAATTCGACTTAAATTACGAACTGAATATATATATATGATACACATCGGGAGTGACCTATGACCCAGCTCTGAGCCGTTGCCACAAATATTCAAACTTTCTCTTACATACACACACACACACACACACACACACACACTGAGGAGCCTGACTTTTCTTGGCATCAACCTATGGGAAATCTATTCTTGATCAATTTCGCTGATAATAGTTCGATTGTTAAACAACTCTCTAGTCTTAAATAAGGTTTTTATGGCGAGGCAACAATTTTTCTCATGAGTTATATATGTGTAACATATGCTTTTCTTCCAATAAATTGGGTCGGGAGGGTTCTGGAAGTGGGTGGAGAGAAGTGAAAGAAGCGTGAATATACATGCATTACAAGTATTTAGATAAATTCAACTCAATTACTGAGATATACTGAGAAAACTAGTTTTAAAATTGATGTTTTGGAAATAGAAAACGCATCAAAAAAAGCTAAACTCTTCCTTTACATATACAATTATTTATACTACTGTTTAAAAGCTCGTCGCGCTTGAATCCAATTGTCCTGATCAAAAATATACAAGTATACTCAACTTTCTTCTTATTACATACAAAACCATTATATCTACACATTCCGGGCGCAGGACTTTAATTTAGTTCTTACATAATCTCCATACATTAAACTGGTGTGAAAAACGCACAGTCCAAACCTCAATAGCTAGAAAGCTGAAATTTTCGCCTCTAGTTATCTTATGTTATTAAGGGGCACATTAAGACGGAATCTAGGCAATATTATATTTTATTATATTTTTTTTATATATTTGCTTATATTTTATATATTTGTAAGAATATTTGTATATATATGTAAGCATGTTTGCTTGTATAGATGGATACATACACATGCACATACATACATACATACATACATGCATACATAAATTCATACATATATTTACGTACATACCTGCATACATACATACATATATTTACATACATATATATGTATACATATACATTTACATACAGACATATGTATACATACATACATATGCATATATGTACATACATGCATAAATAATCAACAACAAAAAAAGCCAAGCAATGGAAAAAAAGCAGCACTACACTACTAGCTAAGCATGCAAAACAGCAGAGCGTACTTGCACTCTTGAGAATCGAGGAGAAGAGTACTTGGCAGAAATTCGTTTGATTTCAATTGGCAACACAGCGACAAATAAGCTTGGCCTGCGTTTGGTATTAGAAAACAAACATGCTTGCATACATACATATATACATAATTGCATACATACATGCAGGCATACACTAACACACACATATATAATACTTATATCCCTTTGTACAAAATACTTGTATATTTACAGACAATAATACAAACAAAAATACATACATACATATATACTTACATATGTGTGTACATGTTATATATATATACATACAGTGTGGTATTTACATATGTACATGGATACCTCTTAACCTAATTTTAAGATATATAAGAGATTATGCAATTTTTCGAATATTTGCCAAAATCTGTAATCTAGAATAGGATATCATTATCTCTTTATATATAGAACCTTTTCATAATAATTATAGCTTAACAAAAACTGTACTCAGATATTGCAGACCAATCGCAATAATTGAGCTAAGTTCTGGATTCTTGAACTACATATCCAGAAAGCCAAGTAATTATTTGCCCTGCGGGGAGTAAAGTGAGCATGAATAAAAAAAATGTTGTATTCCTTATATTAATATAATATTAATAACATTGATTAATATTTATGAACCTGAAAATAGTTGCTGCTGCATCATTAAAACAGTTCCCGAAAATTGAGACACACCAACGGGGTGTTGGGCTCTAAAACTATATCATTGTTAACGTTCTGTTTAGGCCAGGTTAGATTAAACCGAGTCGTTTATTAATGTAATTTATTTATTAAGAAAATATTTCGCAACAGCAAAAGACGCCGCTCGAAAGTGTTAAAGCATTTTGTGAGTGA